>JAQISU010001236.1:13412500-13742500 GCA_029339505.1 Unio delphinus | reverse complement strand
AGAGACAACTGTATTTAATTTAAATTCAAAATGGTACATGTATATAGATAGCTGCACTAACTCAGAGCTGACCTAGAGCAAATTTTATCCCAATATATACGATGATGCCTAATTAGGTTAAATACTTTCTAATTAGGTTATATACTTTCTAATTAAGTAATATATTTACTAATTTGGTTATATACTTACTGTTTAGGTTATATACTTTTTAATTTTATATACTTATTAATTAGGTGATATACTTACTAATTAGGTTATATTCATATTAATTCTAAAATAAATCGTTTAAGCGGTTACTAATAACCCACGTATTAAGAAAGCATGTAGGATATCGTCATATCTTTCGTTTTAATGGGTGATTAGTGTTGGAATTTACCCAATGTATTTCCTGAAAAGACAAGCGCATAGACTTTACAGAAAAATTAAACACACCTCAGTTTGGCCACCTCGTGGAAGGTGTTGTCTACACCTGAGGATGGAAGATAAACTCGAATAGTTATCTCTTTCTCGGTCTTGTCTCTTGAAAGGACACCCGCTTTAACTACTGTCCATAAACCATGTGGATTCTTGCCCTTTTGTTTCTCTCGTTCAGTCGTTGTTCCGGACAATATGTCGGACACCCTGAATGTTGATAAGAAACTTCCATTGTTTTCTGTAACATGTTGTACTCGTACCTCGTCATGCATAAAGTCATCGACAAAGATATGCCCTTTGCCATACATTTGTAAGGAACGTCGCATTGCCTCAAAACTGGTGGCCAACTGTTCGTAATCCCGTTGATATTGTCGGTCTTTTATTTGATGCTTTTGATAACCGTCACACTGTGTCTGGTTGGTGCTGATTATTCGGGGAATGGTGTTTTTCAAATGTTCCAGGTATTTATAAAGATGGTCTAGCAGCCTCCTAACAAATGGAAGAAGACCATTCTGCTGTTTGCTATTAGCTTTAAGCAACCGCTGTAGAAGCTTTTTAGATCTGTGTTGTGCATACCTCACCGGAGTTTCCTTATACTTTTCCAAGTAATTCTTTGTAAACGGTAGTCTTCTAGGCATTTCAGTGAGAATTTCTAACTTAAAACCATACGATGTAAAATCTACACCGGCATTACACTGCGACATAAATCTTTCTTCTGTTAAACTGTCGCTGAGCCTTGAACAGCCACGAATATCAGCTTCAATTAATTCGATTTCGTTTTCAAGCAAGTTCAAACCTTCTCTGACTTTCTGAGTCATTTCGGTTTCGTGCCTTTTGATCACTTTATGCTCGTTGTCCCATTCCAGGAGAACGGTTGCTAGTTTATTGTAAAAAGCCTTTTCAACTCTTGCCTTCACAGTTCCCCAAGTAGAGTTCTTCTCGTTCCCTGTCGGAAGTTCATCTACAGTCCATGTAGATAACAAACGGGATTTTACCTGTGGACTATTCATGTATGGCTCCAAGTCCGCACAAATGGTTGCGGATAATTCTTCAACTTTGGTTTCAAGATTTCGGATGATTTCATCGGATTTTTTGTCAAAGATGGACAGCCTTTCAACGATGGATTTGATTTTTATTTGTAGGTTGCGTTCTGAAAGATCAAGCATTCTAACGGCTGTTCGGACGTGATGGAAACTTCTGCGCAGAAGGTTGTCAATCCATCTGAGAATATATATATATATATATATATATATATATATATATATATATATATATATATATATATATATATATATATATATATATATATATATATATATATATATATATATATATATATGTATGTATGTATTATAACGCATATATAATGTGCCATCGCGTATTTAATATCGTTATTCCTTCATGATTAAATCCATTATATCCATCTGAACTCTGAAGTACGGTTCAGACATTATCAAAAATCTTTGTCTAACGCTGAAAGGCGCACAGTACATATATTGGCTGCTTGTAATAATTACAGCAAATACTATTTCATGAGAAAGAATTTTAAGAAAGCTTTACTGGAACAGTTACGATCTATACAAGGACAAATATGTATGTCATTGGTTCTTAAGGAAAGTTATCCCATTATGTTGCATTAACTTTTTTCTTACTTGTAATTTGCTTTTATTCTTTTATCAAGGACAGTCAAATACAGATCCCTCAATCCTTCTAGTAAAGCCTGCAGGTCACTGTTGATGTAGTCTGGGTCAGCATTAATATCCCTCTGTGCTATATACTTTGAGAAGAAAATCACCTGGGATTCCAAAAGATCAGGCCAAATTGTTCCCAACTGCTTAATGACATGATCCTTGACCGTTTGTCTCATTGAAGGATCGATGGCGTCAAACCGGTTGCACACAAACAAAGCTGACCTCGGATCAAATTTCCAACCTTTTCCTCCTTGTGCTTTGTGTTGTTTCAGGATAATCGACAGAAAGTTTAAGAGCTGAGTGAAAGAAACAAGAGTAAAACAATTTGAAAAGCGGACAGTTATGAACTCTACAATTTAACGGGCATATAGGACTTTCCAAATATTGGAAAATTTTCCAGGGTTTTGAATCTTATTTCACGAACAATTTTATTATTAACACAGTTTTATATAAATGTGAAAAATTATATTTTGTCTATGATGTATATATGTCATACAAAATGTATGGATAGTTAGATAATTTAAAAAAGCATGTTAATAATAAGAATTAATATAGACAAGTAATCATAAAAAGAAACTTTTGGCAGTTTGAAGTTTCGATATTGCTAAGTCAGTATTAAATGACAGATATTTTAAAATTATATTTTTTCAAATTTGGTTTCATTAAGTTGCCTGAGTAAAATAGATGCAAAGATTGGCCAATGACGATTTAACGGTTCTGATATTTCTCATATTTTCTGGAAAGACGATGATACTTGTTAAAATGTGAAAACTAATGAATGCCTAATTCAAAGAACGTTATTTATTAGATAAAACATTCTAATTATATCTAAGGTTTATGACTACCTGGTCAAACATTTTCTAAAGGAAATAAAAAATATACATGTAAAACAAATATATTAATATATTACCATGACGAGCACATGGTTGAATAGTATGCTTCTTTCCATAAAGAAGACGTCTAATTATGATTATATATATATATATATATATATATATATATATATATATATATATATATATATATATATATATATATATATATATATATATATATATATATATATTTGCATACCAGGTCTTCATGAACACCTCCAGCATTATCTATCTTGATGATGTAGATAAAGCCATGTATTTCATTGTGTTCGATATAGTCTATCAAATATTTCTCCAGGAATCCGATCTCACATATACCTGGTGTGTCTGCGAGAATGAGAGTGTTCTGTAACAGAAAAAGCTTTGTCATTGACTCGAATGTTAATATCCGGAAATCAACTATCTTGATATAGATGAACTTATATCTCTAACTCAGGGGTGCACACACTTTTTCAGCATGCGAGCTACTTATAAAATGACCAAGCCAAAATGATCTACCTACCACAAAAATGCAAAACATATATTTATTTATGAATATTGGATGTTGATGTACCTTGCATAACCGCATGAGTCCATATTGCACAACACAATTGACTATGTACATTTTTTGTCATTACCTTACTCTGATGACTTGCACTAGATGGAATCAGCCAGGTATGCATAGTCCGGACAGTAGCTGCTGAGAGCCAGCCTCAAGCACACTTCCAAATGATCATCAGTCATGGTGGAACGATACTTGGACTTAATTATCTTCATGTGGGAAAAGGCTGACTCACATAAATAAGTGGAGCCGAAAAATGCAGTCAAGGAGGTAGCACATTTCCTCATGTTGGGGTTCTTTTCCTGTGTGAGTAAGTTCCAGAACTGTCCATGAGCTCTGGACTTCAGCTGAATGTCGGCTTGTAGTTTCAAAATCTCATCTTCCACTCCAGAAGAGTTCAGGTGAAACAGTGTTGCAATTTTTTAAGCGAGTGAATCAACCTCAGCATCTTCCTGAAAAGCATAGCACATGGAGAGAGCGACTGACTCGAGCAATGAAAAGTCTTGAAAGCGTCTGTCAAACTCTGACAGACAATTGTCAATCTGCTCTGTGTAGCGTGCACTGTCAAGTTGCACACAGGCCTTCCCTTGCATCTCCAGCTCTGATGCCAGATTCTGGAAGTTCGCCAAATCATGGCGCTTCAGCTTTGAAGAGAGATGTTGCATTTTTCGTTTAAAAGCATTAACTGAGCTGATCATATTGATCACTGTTTTGTCTTTTCCCTGCAGCTCTAGATTAAGATCATTCAACATGTTTGTCAGATCGATTAAAAATACCAAGTCTAACAGCCTGACCGTCATTTAGATGTTTGTATTCTGCATGTCCAGCTACATGGAAAAACTCCTTAATCTCTGGAGCGAGCTCTCGAAATCTTTGCAGGAATTTCAATCGACTAAGCCATCTCACGTCAGTGTGTAGCAACAACTCAGAGTGGTCGCAGTCAGCCTTCTCCAGATGTGCACGGAATAGCCGTCTTTGAAGAGCTCTGGCGCGAATAGAACAGGCGATCTTCGTTGCCACATCCATGATCTCTTCCATGTTGAGCATTTTAGCACATAATGCTTGTTGGTGTATTATGCAGTGGTAATTGAGGAAGTCCGGGAAAGCATCGTCCCCCGTGCACTTGGCAATAAATCCATTCAAGCGGCCAACCATTGCGGGCGCTCCATCTATGGTGATGGACACCAATTTGTACACTGGGAGCTGGGATTTCTCGATATAGTTTTTGAAAGACTGAAATATATCCTCTCCTCGTGTCTGTTCTTTCATGGGCAGTAATGTTAACAGCTCTTCTTTAGCAGTGATATAAACACCATTCGAATAAAAATGCACAACTGGGCTGTGTCACTCACGTCTGCAGATTCGTCCAACTGCAGTGAGAAACACTCGCAATCTGCGATGTCCTTCCAAAGTTGCCTGGTCAAATCATCGGCCATGGCTGCACTGCTCCGTGTAACTGTAGTTCTTGATAGCTGGAGAGCTTTGATCGAAGATAATATTTCTGCCTTGTTTTTAAAGTCTCGGAACAATGAGTCAGCTGCTTCAACGAATGCCTCTTTTACCATCTCTCCGTCTTGGAAGGACGTCTTGTTTTTAACGATGAAATGACTCACCCGGAAAGATGCTTCGTTGGCGGCTTTCGCTTTTGAAGTTAGCTCTGAGAAAAATGACTGCTGTCCGGACAACTGGCATTTTAGTTCCTTCACCTTTCTCCTTCTCAGCTCGCTTGTCGGTGGAAAGTTGGTGTCGTAGTTTTTATAACAGTCTGAAAATGTCGCTCCACATTTCCCTTCTTTGGTAGTGCGATAGTAGACTGACAGATGAGGCAAATGCACTTCGAAAATGACAGTGACGAAAAAGTTCTCCTCCCATTCCGTATGAAAGTGATACGTTTTTGGCTTCTTACTTGGTCCAGCTCCTCCACTCATTTTCATACCCTTTCTTAAGTTTAAGAGAAAAAACCGAGGGCTAAAAATTGGAGGCTAACTTGGCAACTCGCTAGCTGGCGTGTTAATTTTGCTGCACTTGGCGTCGTTGTTTGTGCATGCGTAGTGCCCAAAATTTCATAGTGCCATAGTGGGGATGGGTGATAGGCTGACGTCCATTTTTTTTAAATGCTACGCTATCTTCGCGATCGACCGGTCGATCGCGATCGACGTATTGTGCACCCCTGCTCTAACTACTTGGTATATTGTATAGTAAGTATATTGTCATTACTTTTCTTGCTTGCCATTGCACAACAAACATAGCCACTTTTATTCTTGACAATGGCAATAATAATAATAATAATAATAATAATAATAATAATAATAATAATAACAAATAATAATAATGAGACATAATAATGATAATAACAAAATAATAATAACAAAATAATAATAATATAACAAATAATAATAATAATGAGAAATAATAATAATGATAATAATAATAATAATAATAATAATAATAATAATAATAATAATAATATTTGTGTGGTATCAGTGCTTCGTTGGCTTTCATTGTATAACTTATTTTCATCATTCAATCATAAAAACAGTTTATTACTCTACTGTAGCAAGGGATTATCTGTGAGAAATATGGTAAGATATTGAAGTATGCTCGTACGAGACAAACTTTTACAGGCTTAAACAACTAGCTTGGATTCCTTTCTATCTATCTATCTATCTATCTATCTATCTATCTATCTCTCTCTCTCTCTCTCTCTCTCTCTCTCTCTCTCTCTCTCTCTCTCTCTCTCTCTATATATATATATATATATATATATATATATATATATATATATATATATATAAAGTTATTGCTGATAAAATCGTTCATACGTCAAGTAAATCCGAGTTGATACAGACTTCCACTTCTTTGATGTCATGATCTCCAAAGTGATAGAGTATATCATTTAACCGATCGAAATCCAGTGGGTCTATATATGTCGTCTCATCATTGTTGCGAATTACTTTTGCATATCTTCCTTGATTGTGAACTGTGGTGATAAATGAAGTACAGCAAACACAACTCTCAGCCAGAACCCGGTGTTGAAGGAGGAGATTCAAACACGACGATTTTCCTGCGCATTTTTCACCTATAAATCAAATGGGAAAGTAAAGTTCACAATAGCAAGACACATATAGAATCGCTTTGAAATGTACCATTTTGCATGTTGCACATTTGTCTGCAGAACTGAATGCTTACTTGTAGTTATGTTGCACATCGGTTGAATTACACCTTGAAGGCAAGTATGTGTGTAATGACGCAAGTATCTTGCTTTTCTAAAATATATTACATACTGTGTGGACAAAAGAAGGAGTTTGAACATGTAACAATCGTTGAACGATTCTTTTATTTATTCTCTGACAATTTTGTAGACATTTAACTAAAAAGTATTATCTTCGTGCAATCTAGCATAGTTAAGCAAACATTTGAATTCTATCGATTTATGTTGCAAAATTTCTTATGGGTGTACCTCTACAAGATATAATGGTATTATTGATATAATTAATCCGACTATTATGGTTCTCTTGTTAGAATATATTTTTACGCTGTTTAAAGTTGCTGCATATTTCTAATTGTCTATGGTAGGCATTCGCAATTTCCTTCAGAGCGCCTGCCAGATAGGCATTTTTTAAAGACACACCTGACCATGTACATAAACGGATAAAACCATGTGGAGGGTTGCATGTTTTCCGTACGGACTTAAAATTGATGGTTTGAAGCAATCACGAAAAATCTATAAACATGTGCTCTCTAAAAATAAATATAAATTTACAGAACGAGAATCAATACACTTGACTACGCAGGTACACATAAGTTTTCGCTCATCTCCTAAAACATTAAGGTTTACATGATCAAAGAGCTGTGCTCCGGTAAATTTGATAAAAGGAAAATATGATGTCTGCATTTTAATTGGTTTATGGATACATTATTAATAGTATGCAATTAATGTCATAATCACCTGCTACTATTATTTTGCAGTTTGCATTCTTTTCTTCCAAAAGTTCTTTTCTTCTTTCAATGTCTGCCGCCAAGTCATCTGATGTTCCTTCCTCTTTCAGAAGTCTTGACAGAGTCTTGATGGGATTATCCTGTGGTAGATCACTTTCAAACAAACCAGCTCCTTTGAGCACGTCATACATCTGGATAATAAGGGACTTGAGCTGTCTTCTTTTGTCTCTATCTTTTATTGCTGCTTCTTGCATCGTTTGAACAATCTAAAGTTATGCATAAAAGAGAGTGAGGAAAGATATACGAATACAAAAGAAGAGATTCGCGTACGTGCGTCTTGAAGATTGATAGAAACTTACGACACTGAAACTAAATGGCAGAACTATTTGTTCCAGACAAAATGTCACATAATTCAACTGTGGTAACCGAGATTCAAATAAATTTACAAAAAAAACCCCCAAAAAAACAATTGCTAACTGAAGAGGATATTCATTTATGTTCATTTGTTTTTTAATATTGTGGCGAAATTTTGTTTAAATTCTACACAATATTAAACATCGATTCATTAAAGGTTTAATCACCAAATAGTTAAGGGTTGTTATTTGGGCTAGCCTATTTTTAACATCCAGGGTAAAAATAGAAAATTCACTTTTATATTGAACTATATAATATAATAAAACTGTATGACATATACAAAACAAAAAATAGCCGCAGTGATGCATGTGTATTTGATTCAGATTCTTAAAGTAGCTTTAAGAATTTATTAGTTATAGCATTACAATGTATGCAGTTTATTGTTGTTGTAGGGTTTAATGCCATTTTTTTCAGCACATGATAGGCTAAACATGGCGGCCAGTATTAATGATTGAGGAAGAAGACGGGAATATCCCCGGAAAAAAACAACCTACTCACGAGAAGCTACTGGCAAGCTTTCTCACATACCCACATTGGCCTAATCCGAGACCCGAACCCACGCAGACAGAGGTAAGATGGCAGTGATCCGTAACGGAGAGCGCTTTAGACCACTCGGCCAATCTGCCCCCCCCCCCCAATGTCTGCAGTATGGCAGTTTATAGTGTTGTCTAGAACTGGGGCATCTTACCGCAGACATGTAATATCATGTCCAACCCAGTCACATTATCCTAACACCAGGCCGACCAGCACTAACACTAACATAGCGAGGCAGCTGTTAGTATCATTTGTAAATGTCTTAGGTATGACTTAGTTGGGATTCGAACCCTAGACCTCCCGCAACCGAGACGGGCGCTCTAACGACATGGCCACTGGAGCGCTCCCAACGCCATTCATCATGCTTATGCAAGACAGTGCAGTGTTTCATAAATGACCTAATAACTGAATAATAAATGGCGATATATATATATATATATATATATATATATATATATATATATATATATATATATATATATATATATATATATATATATACATATATATATATACACATATATATATATATATATATATATATATATATATATATATATATATATATATATATATATATATATATATATATATTGTGTACAAGTAAATCCTCAGAGAGAGAGAGAGAGAGAGAGAGAGAGAGAGAGAGAGAGAGAGAGAGAGAGAGAGAGAGAGTTGCGTTTTCGTCTCCCTAAAAAATATTTAGCCTATAAACGTCATGTTTGGCTATAGGTCAGCAAAATAACCTTTGTGGTGCCTAGTGTCCGTTTTGCAGGACGTATTTTCAGTTTCAGTGATGGCATACCGATTGGAAACAGAAATTATCAACCAAAGAAACTAATGTCATGCATAGTTTTAAAAACGGTTTTTGAAGAATCGATATAATTTGTTTTAGCTTGTAGGGGTGTTTATACCTGCAGGTAACATTGTGTGTATGCCATAATACAGCCACTTTTACGCCATATTCTAACATTTTTGTATATGGTGCTATTTATAACCATTCATTTGTTCACAAAATTGATAGCAAGATGTGTCTTGACGAATGGAGTTACCTGCCGTGGGTGTCATCTACAAAATGTAGTTCTACCGCCATTGCAGTATAGTCAATTTGAAAATTGTTACACTGCTAATCTTTCTAACTTTTCTCATTCATAATGATTAAATAAACAAAATCGATCCTTAAGATTTAAGCCTGAAAGTTGGTTTAATTATCGGTGAATAACATGATTGCGACTATTTCAAGAGAAATAGCAACCAGGAGGTATATTCAAACATTGTAGCCATTTCAGGTTCATTATTATTGATTTACCCTTGCTACCGATCATATGATTCTTTGTTAGTTGTTTTGAAAGTCAGTTTTGCCATCATAGCCAGGTAGAGAGAGAGAGAGAGAGAGAGAGAGAGAGAGAGAGAGAGAGAGAGAGAGAGAGAGAGAGAGAGACAGACAGACAGACAGAGAGAGACAGACAGACAGAGAGAGACAGAGAGAGACAGATACAAACAGACAGAGAGAGACCTACAGTTATTTCGTTTTTTAAAATTGCTCTGTTTTTGATACATTTTTGATAACCGATCATTTAATTTTAGGATTGGCGTGGTAAGATTGTTCTTTTAAAAACGCATTATTGCCTTCAATTAGCTTTTAAAAATATGTTGTTATATGCTTCTATAGCGTTATTTCAAGTTTAAAATTTTCATTAAGCATAAGTTCTATTTTTTCTCTCTCGGTCTTCCAATATTCACGCATTTGCTTATTAGAGGGATATAAGAATTAGAATTTCTATTAAAATTACCGCTTACCTTTTTCCTAATATTGCCATGTTTAATCTTCTGATAATGGAGCATAAGTCTATTTTTAAAATCATCTAGGTCCATCAAGCCGTCATAAGGTATGGAAAATTGTTCTGTCAACTCCATGGCACTAAAAATATCCTCCAGAGATCTTATCAGGTCTGGAGTAAGTTTTACCGACTGTCTTGCCATTTTTTGATGTTGGAGTCCTTAGACGCATGTAAGGTAGGTCATGAATATCTCTTTCTCTGTTCTTGGATCACTGTGATGTATATTTTATGTCGCTTACTAAGTATTATATGTGAAGTCCTCGCTTCCCTTCGCAAACTAATGCATATAAGATCTAAGTTTGCAAGCCTGTCTTCTACATTAGGCTTATCGTGCTAGTTATACGATGAACTTTGGATTCATATTTATGACAGTAGTTACAGGTATTTGAATACGCTCTATCTGCATTTCACAATATACATGTCTGGTATTTCAACACATGCGCATTCGTTCTATGCTATGATTAGCAGATTCTGCGAAATCGTAACACGGGTAATCCCCAACAACAGCTTGAGTAAACTGATCTGTTCTTACAGCACCTATTTACAGGAAAAAAAGGATCGTTTCCTATAGAATTCCGTCCATTGTACTACTCTTCATAAATGATTGCCCCGTGAATTTATTATCTGATGGGGGTGATCACACGCTGTCAACCTGAGACGAAAGTTAAGGCAGTCAAATGCAGTTCGATATTTACTATGCTGAAAATATTTTTCGCCGTGAGACGAAAGTTAAGGCTGTCAACCTGAGACGAAAGTTAAGGCATTCAAATGCAGTTCGATATTTACTATGCTGAATATATTTTTCGCCGTGAGATGTGAGCTAGATGGTGGACTTCCCCTCCACGCTTGTGACACGTTCTTTCAAGAAACATATATGTGCTTATCTTATTTTTATTTTAGTTTTTAGTTTGAAAACTACCATACTAAAACGTTTAAGGGCAATAAAAATGACTAAAAATAGTGATCGGATCTGTAACTTTCCCCTTTGTTACTCGTGTGTGTGTGTGTGTGTGTGTGTGTGTGTGTGTGTGTGTGTAATTTGGAATTTTAACGTAGCTTTAATAATTTTTTCAGTCATATCTTACGATAAAGTTAAGATTCGGCTGCTGAATAAATAATTTCATCAGGAAGAAAACCCATGAAATAATTTATTTTTGAATTTGAAAATTGTTCTCTGGGCTTAATATTTAATTTCTTTAACCATACCTGTCCATGCTTCCTCAAAACTCGAACAAAATCTATGGCTGGTTCTCAAACTATGTACAGTTTTGGAAACACTCATTCGTGACATTTTCTATTTACCAATTTATTACAATTTATTGAGAATTTGTTATCTCAAGAGCAATAGAAATATGGTTGAAATATTTCAAATCAGATCACTTTTATCCATGTTTGCCAAGGCAACTAACTTTTATCTCCACTATTGAGGACATATACAAACGATTTCCAAACTCAACAGGATCGCCTGAAATGGTATCTGTCCACAACAGAATGGAATGGTAAAACGATTTTCAGGTTTTTTTTCTCATTATTTGTTGACTGTGTTCATCTGGAAAGTACCCTATGGTATTTCTAAATAATAATAATAATAATAATAATAATAATAATAATAATAATAATAATAATAATGATAATGAAGACTTTGTAAAGTGCCTAATCTATATAAGCTCTAAGTGCTTTACAATATCTATAATGATTCGACTAAAAATACCACCATGAAATTAGAAAACATGACAAGCTAAAAATGTATAAGTAGGAAACATTATTGGGTCTTTAGGTTTGTTCTTGCAGTCAAAAAAGGTGAGTTTTAAGAGCCCTCTTGAAAGGGATCACTGTGTCTTTGTGTCTAATTTCAATGGGCAATGTATTCTAAGTTGTTAGGCAATGGTATGCAAAAAAACGTTGTCCATATGACTTCGTTTTGGGAGAGAATAATGAGTATACGATTGTCAGAAGAGGAGCGTAATTATCTTGCTGGTGTATACATATGGGTGAGGCCGGATAGGTATGTTGGACTGGAGTCCGTCAGTGAAACGTAGCACAGAAAACATGTTGTGTTTGATTATTGATCAAACGGATAGCCCGTGTAGGGTACAGAGCAGATGTAAGGTGTTCTCTGAACGTGGTACACTAAGGATGATCTGAGCAACTGTGTTTTAAACGTTTTGAAGTTTCTGGAGGATATATTGAGATGAACCAGACAGAATTGAGTTACAATAAGTCCAGTCTTAAAAGTACCAATGAACCCACTAGTGTTTTAGTGGCATGAACTGAAAGATATTTACGAATGGACCTGATGCGTCTCAGCCAAAGATATACAGCGCTGCATATGTTCATGGCATGTTGGTGCAATGTGAGCGTACTGTCCAGAGTAAGACCTAGGTTTTGAACTGACTGTGTGAATGTAATTTTGTGTTGCTGATATGTATTGTTTAAGGTAAAGGATTTGAATAAGAAAGTATTTGTGTTGTGATCAGAATGGCCTCAGTTTTAGCATCATTCATTTGCACCTTTTTACATGCCATCTATGATTTCACATCAGAAATGCACCTCTCAGCTCCTTGGATGGTAGCATCAAATTCAGTTGGGTGGCTAGATCTGTATATTTGAGTGTCTTCAGCGTACAGTTGGTGAAACACCACAACATAGATCAACTAGGCTGGAATGTATTCCATTTGCAGATACCATTTGTGCCCTGTTAGGACTTGAACCACTGTAAGGCTGTATTGTGAGTGCCAAATACATGCTGGAGACGGTGAAGTAATATATCATGGTCTGTTGTGTCAAATGCTGCATATAAATCAAGGAGAGTGAGGACTGAAATGTTTCCGCTATCCAAATACTTTCAGAAGAATAATTTCAGTATTGTGGCAAAAGTGATATGCAGACTGTACATTACTAAAAAGACTGTTTGAATTCAAATGAGATACAAGTTGGGTTAGAACAACTTTTTCTATGATTTTTTAAATGAACATTGATTTAATTTTTATTGAAATTAAATGATTTATTAAGTGTTACTTTATTGTCTGATAATCTAAATATGAGATGTAATTGTGGTACACATTGGTAACAGTGTTTGTAATATTTCAGATTTGTGAGTACCAAATTAAACAAATATTATTTAACTAAAAGCTTCGTTTAAATTTCATTGTTCCTGCCACGTCAATAAGCTGAAGACTAAATGGTAGCATCAACTATTGCAAAATATATCTTCTGAGTGACAGCACGACCTGCCCTTGTAACTGATGCGGAAGAAAGTTTATCATTGAAATCTGAATAATTACCAGTAATCGTGCTAGGACGATATATTAGATGGAAAGCCCGACAGGTGTGCATGCAGTATTTTTTATATCTGTCCTTCCCATGGACATTGAATCCCTTAGGGATTGGAATACTTAGAAATGCATAATCAACACCTGACATTTCATCATACCTTAACTCTGGGTCATGCATAAAAATATAAGCAATATTCAAAGTGATATTATGGGTTCAGATAACAAAGGTTATGCTTGCTTGTATTAATTAATAAATTAAATGTATTTATGGAAGAGGTAGGTAGGTTTGTAGATACGTATTTAAGTACGTATGTATATAGGTAGGTAGTTTGAGTTTATGGCGGCTTAATGAGACCCTTTAAACGTGTTGTATTGTATGCTCGATTGAATTTCGTTTTGGCTGACGTAGTCTTTGTTTGCCTTTGTCTCTTTCCAGATTTTGCGGTTCAAAACTTCCTGGTCTAGATAGTTTGTGCAGTTTTATATTTCCAGTCGATTCAACAAGCAAGATAGTACTCATATACTTGAGTTATTACATTCGACCTTGCTCCATCCGTTTGAGGACGAGTACGTTGCCGTATTATTAAGGCTAGCAGTACTTGAGTCATTACATTCGACATTGCTCCATATAGCATACATGTATCCTTGAGCTTCATATGAATATTAAGTTGCAGTTAAATTGTGTCGATAGACCTGGAGTGGTCGAGAATACCATTCAGTTTAATTTTTAAGATTCGTTCATTGAGGGGGGTGACCTGTACATTACAAAATAAACACCAGGTGTTGGCCTCATTTCTGACCTGGTTTCAGCGTTGTAAACAAGCTTTTAAAATGATTGGTTGATTCCAAGGACATTATGGAGCTTTGTTATAAACATCTTTCTATTTTTAGTTGGGTCATACGGTGTGTACGAGAGTTTTTGAACGTAAATTTGTTCTAAAAGATTGTAGAAGATCATGTGACCCCTTGTTTACGTAAAAACAGGTATATAAATGATGTTTTAGAGCGAACTATTTAGTAGAAGTTGGGTTGTTAGAATACTAAGTTGTGTGTCGTTTTGAGTTATTTTAAATTACCTTGTATTGGAAATTATTTCAGTTCGTTTGGATCAAGAGGATTTATTTTGTTATTTATCAGGAAAATAATTGTACTCATTGAATTTCATTACCAAGAACTGACTTCATCACGTGACATCGTCTTCCATCTTGGATACTTCACTAAGATTCGAACATGGAATTATTTGGACATTTTATTACCAGGAGTTTTGCAATTTCTCTAGTGGATAATATTTTGAATTATTTTTGGATTAATTTTTTAATTGATTCTTAAAACCGTACGTTTATTTTTCTTTCCTGGAAAAAATTTGTGCTCAATAAATTGTTTATTACGTTTTTACAAGCTTGTTATTTTCAATCTATATATGTTACTGTTTTTTTCGAGCCTAAGCTCGTAACAATATATATATATTTCTACGATTAAGCCTTTTATTCTCACAAAAACAATAAATTACTCTGTACGAATCAGGACTTATATTAGCATGTAAATACAATACTTATAACAATATATGAATACAATAGATAAACCACTTTATAAATACGGTAGGTCTTCTAATATATATGAATAGAGTACTATTTGCAGGTTATGAATATAATTGTTGTTTATATTTGGGATCAGCGCTATTTGTTAGAGTCTGATAGACCAATTAAAAATGATGGAGGGAGAACCGACAAAACCCCAGGTAGGAACCACCGACCCGATCTCAAATGGATAATGATTTAATACAGTAAAAATGGTGGACGAAGAACCCAGAAAATGTCAGGTCAGAACCACTTACCAGATCTCAAATGGGTAGTAATTTAATACTGAATGAATGAATAATTTACAGATTTTACGACCTATTTTGAGTAACTTCTGGACATTACTCAACGAGTTTCATAAATATTTTCAGCTGGTTTTATTTGAATGAAATTGATTTGAGAGAAGGAGGAAAGAATAATGTTATTCATTTTGACCCAGATAGTGCACTTCCATTAGCAGCGCGTAAAAATAATCCCAGACGCAGTTCCACAACCATTGATATTTAAAAGTAGATTTTGTTCCAAAAACAAATTATAAATCAAAGAGCATGAGTCCTTCCAAATATTAGAACATTTTACACAGACCAATTCATGTGTATACACATAGTGTGAAACCAGTTAGGATAGACAATCCATGCTAACACTGAATTGTGTCGTTTTCATTGCTAAATATTACGTTGCTGATATTTTCCTATGAAATTGTGAATACTGGATGCAAAATTTCCAGATTTACAGTAATGTACTTGTGATTAGATATTTGCATATTTAATTTGGAACATTTACAAGTATACCTACCACCTACCCCTCACACCCGCTATCAACAGACCGATAACCTTAGTGTTTGTTCTTGCTGTTCTTGTACAGTACCTATAACAGTATATGAATACAGTACATATATCCGTATATGAATACAGTACATATATCAGTATATGAATACATTACATATATCAGTATATGAATACAGTACATATATCCGTATATGAATACAGTACATATATCAGTATATGAATACATTACATATATCAGTATATGAATACAGTACATATATCAATATATGAATACAGTACATATAACAGTATGTGAATACAGTACATATATCCGTATATGAATACAGTACATATATCAGTATATGAATACAGTACATATATCAATATATGAATACAGTACATATAACAGTATATGAATACATTACATATATCAGTATATGAATACAGTACATATAACAGTATATGAATACATTACATATATAAGTATATGAATACAGTACCTATAACAGTATATGAATACAGTACATATATCCGTATATGAATACAGTACATATATCAGTATATGAATACATTACATATAACAGTATATGAATACATTACATATATCAGTATATGAATACAGTACCTAGAATACAGTACCTATAACAGTATATGAATACAGTACATATATCCGTATATGAATACAGTACATATATCCGTATATGAATACAGTACATATATCCGTATATGAATACAGTACATATATCAGTATATGAATACAGTACATATATCAATATATGAATACAGTACCTATAACAGTATATGAATACAGTACCTATAACAGTATATGAATACATTACATATATCAGTATATGAATACAGTACATATATCCGTATATGAATACAGTACATATATCAGTATATGAATACAGTACATATATCAATATATGAATACAGTACCTATATCTGTATATGAATACAGTACATATAACAGTATATGGATACAGTACATATATCCGTATATGAATACAGTACCTATATCAGTATATTAATACAGGACATATATAATTTTATTGGTACAGTACGCATATCTGTAAAAGTGTCTAACACATGACGAACAAGCATCAACTCTTCTAAATGTATTTAATTCACTTACCAGAGATAGTTTTGATGTGAATACAATGAAAAAGAATATTCTCTGGCATATATTCGCTAATAACGGACGACTTAAAATTCTGAATAACTGCATTATGCTGTATCTAGGACAGTTGATAGCTGATTTTCAAGATAAAACATAAATATAGATATTTGAATAAACAAGGTGCAGGAACTACATTGATGTTGGTCTTATTGGCACATACATATTTAATTAAAGAGACGTGACTTGCTGATAATGAATCAAGGACTTGTAGGTTGTTTTTCAAAGATAATATAATATGTGTATTCGTTCAATAACAGCTATGTAGAAATAATTTACCTACTTTCCATGTTTTTCATTATCTTTTGATTAACTTGGTCTAATCCAAGTACAAACTTTAAGTACGTTAGGCGTAAATTAAAACAAGTTAATGTCAAGGTAATGTCACATCTTGCATCGAATTATCAGACGCCTCAGAGTTAATAATCAAATAAACAATTTGGGGAAACTATTTTTTAGAAAAAGCCACCAATCAGTCATTCAGTAAATAATTAGGAAATGAATATGCAGTTTACAGAGTAAATGTGTCCACTGGTGTGCCCAAACATAATACAGAATTAGTTTCTAATAAAAACCGAGCTTGCATTCGCAAAACATGGTTTGTTGGGGTATTTCTAAGCTAGGGGAGCTAAGTTTGTAATTAAATCAAGAAGTTACGCTCTAGTCATTTTCTTTATTAGTTCAATATATTTGTATTAACATGTCCAACAACATAAAGTATACTGACAACAGATGGAAGGAGACTGGTTTTCGATAGACTTTTTGTTTATACAAGTAAATTTGTTGAAAGTGTTGTTGGAATGATTAGATTTAGTTATTGTATCAGTATTGAATTCCCGGCTGATACCAATAACGAACTGTTGGTGAACTTTAGCATAGTGCAGGCGTAAATTGGAACATTCATGCATCTAACTGATTCATTGACTGATTGTTGGATTTACGGATTGCTTGACGGATTGATTGATTGATTGATTGCGTGATTGATTGTGTGATTGATTGATTGATTTATTGATTGATTGATTTCCTTTGCATATTAGAAAGAGTACAACCAGTAGTATAAAATAATGAGCAATAATAGGACTTAACTCTAATTAAAAGTGCAAAATATCATACATTTGCAAATAATTAAATGAATGAGTGGATATAGAGTAAAGATTCGCCATGAACCGTAACTTAGTATATCTTCGGGCCATTGCTCGTTTTCAAGTTTTTCCACACATTACAACAGTATTATTGCCATTTGGTGAACACAACTGGCACGTTTTCAAATTTGTTTTAGCCGTAAAAAATATACTTTCTACATACGTCATTACCAATTGCAGTTGTTGCTTTCTTCCTATAAAAAAAATAACCAACAAAACACCATTCCCTATGGGGATCGTTCCCTAACATCCCCTCCAAAAGCCCAAATTAAACAAAACATCTGGATGTTATCCATTACGACGATATAATAATTATAATGATGAACGACACATAATATATGGTATTAACAAACTAAATTATAGTTACTGACAGACATTTCACTAGGAAATCACTTGTTTAGGAGTGTAAACTGCAGGCAGCATCCATAGTAGCTGAAAGAAAATTATTTTTTAGACAATATCCACGTACGCTTCAATAAGCAAAATCGCCTAATATGCTTAATACAACCTTATTTCAGGTACACATGTAGATATTACAACCTTATTTCAGGTACACATGTAGATATTACAACCTTATTTCAGGTACACATGTAGATATTACAACCTTATTTCAGGTACACATGTAGATATTACAACCTTATTTCAGGTACACATGTAGATATTACAACCTTATTTCAGGTACACATGTAGATATTACAACCTTATTTCAGGTACACATGTAGATATTACAACCTTATTTCAGGTACACATGTAGATATTACAACCTTATTTCAGGTACACATGTAGATATTACAACCTTATTTCAGGTACACATGTAGATATTACAACCTTATTTCAGGTACACATGTAGATACTTTGTAAATGCTGCTAAAGTTGGAACAAAACTTCCCTATTACAGCACTGCTTTTCATATTTATTGCCATTAACATTGTCGTCATCATCGGCTATCTTTCATTTGCAGACGCGCGCTTCAGGGCTTA
This sequence comes from Unio delphinus, assembly GCA_029339505.1. Taxonomy (NCBI): domain Eukaryota; kingdom Metazoa; phylum Mollusca; class Bivalvia; order Unionida; family Unionidae; genus Unio; species Unio delphinus. The sequence continues at coordinate 13,723,333 of JAQISU010001236.1, read as the reverse complement.
AATAACAGATAAAGACTATTCTTTCAATATATTACGGAGTGAATGGAATTCTAATGAAAATCCCCCTCCATGTGGAATGTACCAGTAAGAGGATAAATAACTAATCTGATACCTATAGACGAGAATTAAACATAAGCTTTAATGGCTATCGTGGAAAAAACATTAATGAAACATCATTTTTGCGGAAATAAACTCGAAGGAAACTTTGTTAATGCTAAAAGGATTGTCAAGGACAAATATAGCTTATGAATATCTCTGTCAGCCTGTCAGAGCCAGAGTAAACTGGTTTTGACATTGTGTTGACCTGAAATAGAGACATAATGGCTTAACGGTGTTCTCGTCATTATGACATGTTAAAATTGTATTTATTCTTTGATGTATTTCATTTGGAGCATAATTCTTTTCGATTTATCTGTTTAGTGACTTCCCTTTTGCCCGAGTAGTTAGAACATCGCTCTTTAGTCTTGTGTATAAAAACTATCAATACTTTATCTTCTTTTTGATAAACTGAAAATCAATGGATGCATGTTTTATAATCTGAAGATTGTTACTAGCAGCTCTTTTTTCTTCTTCTCCAGATTCAAAAGAGTTTTTGTCGTATGCCCCCAAAAATCGACAACGTGGAGTGTGGCGACAAATTGAAGTCAGACGATTTAGATGACAAAAATGAAATCTTCAGTTAGAAACCTTTTATCTTGCAAGCCTGCTAAGCACTTAATACATTTGTTGATTTCCGAATATTTTCCGGCCACCTATTTGTGAAATTCACCTTTCTTTAAGGCTATTTCATGAAACCCCCATGTCAGGGAGCGATCTTCTGGTTTCGCTATATTACTGAAAATAATATGCATACCTGCACAACGGCGCAGGTGATAACAACTCCCCGACGTTTCTATCTTGTAAAATTCTTCGTCAGGGGTTCAATCGAATTTTTACAAAATTGGAAACAAAGTGTCATTGTTTTTAAAGTTCGTGTTTAATTTGCTGATGTGAAACAGATTTCAACCTACAATATTGCATAAAGTTTGTATTCACATTTTCTTTTTGTACAAAGTCAAAACACTTTATATTGATACAATTATTTTTGTGAATTGGAGAATGCATCAATTATACATTTACTGGCTCGAGTATAGAAATGTTAATCGTTAATGAATTATGAGAAAAAGGGTGAAAAAGAAAATCGTGACATTTAAAAGAAATTTGACAAAACTAATATTTTCAACATTTGTTTTATTTACATTCTCAACGCTATGCCAACACATTTTATCCATAAATCTACAGTTGCGATACGATCTTTGAATTTGTATGTGCTCTCCAAGATTTGTTGTAGGTATTGTTTGGTGAAGAAATAGTTTGCATTGTTAAAAATGGCAGTAAATAATTTCTGTCTAAACTGTTAGACATGTATACATACTTCGTTACATATGATTCTTGGAGACCTTTGTTTGTTAAAATATCACGTATACCACTAGCTATAGTATTATTACTGATATAATGTTAAGATCTTCATTTATTCTTGCTTTCTAAATTTCAAAACGACGGATTTTTCTTTACGGCATATGTTTCCGTTACTTATTCCAGTAATTTATGAACACGCTTCCATGTACGAGTGTCTGTTTCTTTCAATATTACATTTAATGTATTGATTTTCCTCAATCATAAATATTTTGCGTACGTATTGGTATTGCTCTTGGTTCTTTCGCCTTTATCTCAACATTTGTTACGATTCCTATTTTAAAACTTAAAAAGGAAAAGTTATAATATTCGTATATGTATGACTGTCGAACATTTTATCCAGTGGTGTGGTTGCAGTGGAAGTTTAGCGTTATTTCTTGTACATATTTAATTACGGAAGAATCCCGTACGTAATTTACGTGTTCTCCCTAAGTCGGTGAATTCCATTTTAGCATAATGAAGAAAAAGTATATGACACTGTAAATCGCTATGGTTAAAATTCTACCGAATACCGGTATGTGTTTTAAACAGAAGGAAAGAAAGAAAAAGGAAGTAAAGCACGTGTCCAGCTTTTACATACAAAATAGACCTTCTCACATATATCTACTATGGTATACTGCTGCTCATATAAAAAAAAACTAATACAATTAACAATTTTTTAATAGAATCTGCAAAATACACAGAGTACAATCGCTGTAATAAAAATTCCACGGAATGCTGATTTCCTGGCATTTCTTTTAAACGGTTGATGTAGTCACATAATTCATTAGATTTACTTCCGTATTGGATCTTTTTGGCATTTTCCAATATTTCTGCGTTTCTTACATAGTGTTCATGCAACAAACGGAGAAGGGAAGAAATAAATCACAAATATATATTTTAAAGTAACGATTAAAGATAATATATGTGGTAATTAAGATTTCATATAAACTACTGTTCTATCTGCTTTTTGAGAAATAAGGCTAATATCAGAAATAAAGAATTATCTATCATTGAAAAAAGAGCCCAAATTGCTTTAAGAATTCTACATTATGCAGGAGATGTTTTAAATTACAAGCAGCTGATAATAACTGACCATACTTCGCTGCCATGCGAATACTGAATAGACTATAGATAGACTATATATATATATAGACTTTAAATATGGAAACGGAAATTATGATAGATAACTTGCTTGTGTCATGTAAGTTAATGTAACCCGCTATCTTTTTAAATTGTATTGACGTGAATTTGAATTGAATAAGGTTAATTTTATTACACAGAACATCTAACGATAGGACAAAGATGTGTAATCATTATAATTCTAATATATTGTGATACCCTAAAAATTGTATTGCGATATATCGATATCTCGTTCCAGGATCAAAACCTCATTAGCAGGCCTGCCAACCTCATCAGTTACATGTGAGTGCGCCGCGACAGAACTAGCCCCCCCCCCCAAACAAATTGATAGCAGTCCAGGAGTCCAGGAAATAGGAGCTTATGCGCATCAGCTAATGATATCGACAAAAGTGCAGATAAAAAGATTGAAACCAGCAAGCATGATAAATATATATATATATATATATATATATATATATATATATATATATATATATATATATATATATATATATATATATATATAAATATATATATATATATAAATATATATATATATATATATATATATATATATATATATATATATATATATATATATATATATATATATATATATATATATATATATATATATATATATATATATATATATCTTGGTACTCAGCTCAAATGTTCATATATTCATTGGGTACCACGGAAAGGTTTGTATCGCGGTAAATTGAAACGTACCACGGTGGAGAGCAGTCGTATTGAGGACCAACTTTGTAATGTTACGGAACACTGTCCTGGCTATTTTGATTTAATTTCTATCTGTCCTGGCTATTTTGATTTAATTTCTATCTGTCCTGTCTATTTTTATTTAATTTCTATCTGTCCTGGCTATTTTGATTTAATTTCTATCTGTCCTGGCTATTTTGATTTAATTTCTATCTGTCCTGGCTATTTTGATTTAATTTCTATCTATCCTGGCTATTTTGATTTAATTTCTATCTGTCCTGGCTATTTTGATTTAATTTCTATCTGTCCTGGCTGAAAAAATATCGTGCTTTTATTTATAGCAATATATCACCATTTTACATCCATCAGTTAAAAATTAAAAATCCTGAGATAAAAGAAAACCAATAATTCGTCTTGAAAGGAAATTCAAGATTCCCCCTTCTGGAAAATTAGAATCCAAAAACCCAGTGAATCAGGTGAATTATTTGCTAATCAAATAATAAATGTTGAATAAGCTGGAATGATTAAACTTTAAACTTTAGCTGACATTTCGTGAAAGATACTGCGCTGACTTTTGAGAGCTTGAGAACAAGAGACAGTGTTTGATACTAAAGCCTACACTAGATTAGGTGCCCTATTGATATAATGATCAGGGAATCTTTGAGTGGTATGAAAACGCCCGTGCAAGATATTTATCAGAGGATACCAGTAAACAAAAAAACAAAACCATGATTATTCGACAAAGCATTTATTGGAAGTGAAAAAGTACGTAAAGTTTAAATTAAAAACAACTGATATCCTAAATATCCTATAATGATTCCCAGCCTAAAATAACATTAAAATGGAAGGAAAATTTAAAATCCAAATATTTTCCAAAGTTAGATTTGGCATTAACTGTCATGCTTCATAAGTGTCAATCATGTAATTATATTTGAAATATTCAAAATTAATTTGTGATAATTAAAACTGTTTTTTTTTATAAAGAAATTTAACCTTTTGATACCTTAATAATACTTGAATCAAGATAGTCGTGTAATTTAGATTCTCAAGCAATTTGATAAAATGATCACACCGGTATTATCATACCCACAATGTAATATTCAATCCGGGAGTAACATAGTCACAATATACCACCATGTCTTGCGAATTCTGCGCGTCAGCTAATTCTGCGCAACGATACATTTCCGCAAACATTGGATTACGTTTTATTTTTGTTCCAAATCCATTTTTTATCAGGAAAGAACAGTCATCCTTTAATTAAGGAAAGGGATATTCATAAAGTGTACAAAAATATCCCACATTTTGACTGAAAATGCAAATGAAAAGGTGCTAGAAAGCAACATCAAGACCCACACCATGAGCTTCTTGAAACGGTTGCCTAGAAAATCAGAATTAATAAGTATCGTTTAGAATCATAAAAAATTATATGAAAGATGGAAATGTACACCTTAAAGCAATACTGCATTTGATCCAAGTTTCCAAGTTTGCAAGAAGTTGTCCCACAAGTACAAAATCGTCTGACAACCTCTCGTGTCAACTTGCCGCTAGAACATTAGTTGTCAATAAATTCCACGGCGTATAGTTTGTTTCTAAATTCTTTAGTAATTTTTCCCCATCTGCAAGACTTTATAAACACATTACATAATTTTCATTGTTGTTTCTCTTACGCATAAAAGCTTAAAGTTTTCATACAATGTTGAACTGTACTAACTTTGTTTTACAAGATCGGTTTAGTCTGCTTAATAACTTTTGCCACTTATTGATATTAAGACGTTGAATCTTGTAAAGATACCTATAAACCTGACACCATTACTCAACTGAACCGCTGACAGAGACAGACCAAAGAAAAGAATTTCATTTTTATTGCCCAATTAATAAACATTGCATCTTTTCAAGTTTTGCGCAGAATAGGCCCACATATTCGCTTTCAATATCACATGTGTCCCAAATTAATATTATTTTGAACAGAATATTCTGGTGACAATTGCCTCTATTCAAATGATAAGTGGCTGTAATTTTTTCGCATTTTGCCGCGGGATTAACATAACCACAATCTATATTAATCCCAAGATCATTTCTGTTAAATTATAAAGGCTTTACTTGTCATGTTCACTTATTTAATAGAATTCTCCATAAAGATCCGCCAGGAAGCATGCAACTTAACCTGGGGATGTTAAAATTGCGGCCATCTTGTCAAACGGTTTTACATTGCCCGGATGCGCAGGCTCCAATCTCCGGGAATCACAATTTACGACAGTCTACAACAATCTATCACAATCCACATATCCACCATAATATACAACATTCCACCACAATAGACTCTAATCTACCTCAATCTACCACAATCTACCAAAGTCTATCACACTCCATCACAGTCTATCACACTCCACCAGTCTAACACACTCCATCATAGTCTATCACACTCCACCACAGTCTAACACACTCCATCACAGTCCATCACAGTCTATCACACTCCATCACAAACTACGAGAGTAGGCTACAATCTACCACAATCCACCACAGTCTATCACACTCCATCACAGTCTATCACACTCCATCACAAACTACGAGAGTAGACTACAATCTACCACAATCCACTAAAAAATATACCACCATCTACCACAGTAATGGTTTGTTTGTTTGATTAGGATTTTTAACGTAGCTTTAACAATTTTTCAGTCATATCGCTACGATGTCTGCAGTGAGGCAGTTTATAGTGATGTCTACCACTGGGGCATCATGCCGCAGACATGTAGCATGATGTCCCACCCAGTCACATTATCCTGACACCAGGCCGACCAGTCCTAATACTAACCTCCTAATGCTGAACCCACAGTAATGGGAAAACTAAAGTCCGCGGTCCGCATGCGGCCCGCCAAGGGCTATCATGCGGCCCGTCAAGGGTTTTCATGCGGCCTAGGAACAAGTCCTATGTTGACGCTATTTAAATCTCTCAAAGGTAAAATGTCTTTCTAATTTTGAGAGAAATGTAACCACGCGATGCCAAATACCCATCCAGTGGAAAAAGCCATAGAAATTTCAATAGAACTTTGTTTGGCTTCGTTTCGCATTCTATTCATATATCTGATTTTTTTCCCCCAAAGGGCAGTGGGAAAAGCCATAGAAATGTCAAAATAATTTTATTTGGCTTGTTTCACAATCTATTCATATATCTGATTTTTTCCCACCGGGTGGGTCGATCGAGGTGAGCGCGCGCATGCGTTGTATTTCATTGTTCATACGCTCGTGATTGGCTGAGTGCGTTGTCAGTGTGGTTTGACTGTCATCGGAACTAGCGCGCTTGCGCGCCAAAAAGATTTTTATTGAACAGTGTTTGCAGCCGCCATGGCAGACCAGTGACTCGCAGTTAACGCGACATTATTAAAAATGATGAATTTACCGGTATTGACAGTTCCGTATCAATCTTTACATTTAAAAAAGCTTTAATTATCTGCCAAAGTTTACCCAAAATGAGTTGTTCGAGGATATCTAGAAAGCGAAAAATTGAAGAAGAATGCAGTGCGTTTAACAAGGAGTGAACTGACAAGCATTTCTTTACTGATGTTGGAGTTAAAGATGTGTGTTTGATTTGTCAAGACACTATTGCCGTTTTCAAGGAGTTCAATTTTAAACGTTACTTTCAAACTAAGCCCGGTAACTTTGGAAAAAATTATCAAAACAAGAACTGCAAAAGAAAGCAACTGATCTGCTAAAAAAAGTTGAAACAACAGCAAGCTGTGTTTGTGAAAACTTCCATCTTTGCAAGAAAATGCAAGATTTGTACAACAGTGTCATTAACAGTTTACTCAGATCTAGATTAAACTTAGATGAACTGGCTGTAACGTAATCGAGCTGACCCTTTGAGACTGGACAGGGTTTTAAGAAATAATAAACACGTTCTTGAGTAACAACGACAATGTATTAGACACTCACACTAATGATACGAGAATAACACACAGAAAGGCATATAATATGAATATAAAACACGTATGAAATGTGGTGTTGACTGCTATGTCAAACTCGTGTAGTCAAAAAGTTCTAGCAACTCCATGTAAACTTCATGTAGGCAAATATTTCTAGCAAACCTTTATATAATCAACTACTGGTTGCAAACATAATCAATTACTTGTTACAAACTTGTATGTAGTCAGACACTGCTGTCATAATTTACATGTAGTCAAAACACTACTGTTATTACACTCTACATGAAGTCTAAACACTACTTGTTGTTACACTTTACATGTAGTCTAAAACACTACTTGTTATAATAATAAATACAGGTAGTCAGACACTACTGTGATTGGAAAATGCATGTAGTCAAACACTACTATGATTGGAAAATTCATGTAGTCAAAAATAACACTGATTGGAAAATGCATGTAGTCAAACACGACTATGATTGTAAGATGCATGTAGTCAAACACTACAATGATTGTAAGATGCATATAGTCAAACACTACTATGATTGGAAAATGCATGTAGTCAAACACGACTATGATTGTAAGATGCATGTAGTCAAACACTACTATGATTGTAAGATGCATGTAGTCAAACACGACTATGATTGTAAGATGCATGTAGTCAAACACTACTATGATTCGAAAATGCATGTAGTCAAACACGACTATGATTGTAAGATGCATGTAGTCAAACATTACTATGATTGTAAGATGCATGTAGTCAAACATTACTATGATTGGAAAATGCATGTAGTCAAACACGACTATGATTGTAAGATGCATGTAGTCAAACATTACACTGATTGGAAAATGCATGTAGTCAAACATTACTCTGATTGGAAAATGCATGTAGTCAAACACTACTATGATTGGAAAATTCATGTAGTCAAACACGACTATGATTGTAAGATGCATGTAGTCAAACACTACTATGATTGGAAAATGCATGTAGTCAAACATTACTATGATTGGAAAATGCATGTAGTCAAACACTACTATGATTGGAAAATGCATGTAGTCAAACACGACTATGATTGTAAGATGCATGTAGTCAAACACTACTATGATTGGAAAATGCATGTAGTCAAACATTACTATGATTGGAAAATGCATGTAGTCAAACACTACTATGATTGGAAAATGCATGTAGTCAAACACGACTATGATTGTAAGATGCATGTAGTCAAACATTACTATGATTGTAAGATGCATGCAGCCAAACGCTACTATGATTGGAAAATGCATGTAGTCAAACACTACTATGATTGTACGATGTATGTAGTCAAACATTACTATGATTGTAAGATGCATGTAGTCAAACATTACTATGATTGTAAGATGCATGTAGTCAAACACTACTATGATTGGAAAATACATTACACTGATTGGAAAATGCATGTAGTCAAACACGACTATGATTGTAAGATGCATGTAGTCAAACACTACTATGATTGGAAAATGCATGTAGTCAAACACGACTATGATTGTAAGATGCATGTAGTCAAACACTACTATGATTGTAAGATGCATGTAGTCAAACATTACTATGATTGTAAGATGCATGTAGTCAAACATTACTATGATTGTAAGATGCATGTAGTCAAACACTACTATGATTGGAAAATGCATGTAGTCAAACATTACACTGATTGGAAAATGCATGTAGTCAAACACGACTATGATTGTAAGATGCATGTAGTCAAACACTACTATGATTCGAAAATGCATGTAGTCAAACACGACTATGATTGTAAGATGCATGTAGTCAAACATTACTATGATTGTAAGATGCATGTAGTCAAACATTACTATGATTGGAAAATGCATGTAGTCAAACACGACTATGATTGTAAGATGCATGTAGTCAAACATTACACTGATTGGAAAATACATGTAGTCAAACATTACTCTGATTGGAAAATGCATGTAGTCAAACACGACTATGATTGGAAAATGCATGTAGTCAAACACGACTATGATTGTAAGATGCATGTAGTCAAACACTACTATGATTGGAAAATGCATGTAGTCAAACATTACTATGATTGGAAAATGCATGTAGTCAAACACTACTATGATTGGAAAATGCATGTAGTCAAACACGACTATGATTGTAAGATGCATGTAGTCAAACACTACTATGATTGGAAAATGCATGTAGCCAAACATTACTATGATTGGAAAATGCATGTAGTCAAACACTACTATGATTGGAAAATGCATGTAGTCAAACACGACTATGATTGTAAGATGCATGTAGTCAAACATTACTATGATTGTAAGATGCATGCAGCCAAACGCTACTATGATTGGAAAATGCATGTAGTCAAACACTACTATGATTGTAAGATGTATGTAGTCAAACATTACTATGATTGTAAGATGCATGTAGTCAAACATTACTATGATTGTAAGATGCATGTAGTCAAACACTACTATGATTGGAAAATACATTACACTGATTGGAAAATGCATGTAGTCAAACACGACTATGATTGTAAGATGCATGTAGTCAAACACTACTATGATTGGAAAATGCATGTAGTCAAACACGACTATGATTGTAAGATGCATGTAGTCAAACACTACTATGATTGTAAGATGCATGTAGTCAAACATTACTATGATTGTAAGATGCATGTAGTCAAACATTACTATGATTGTAAGATGCATGTAGTCAAACACTACTATGATTGGAAAATGCATGTAGTCAAACATTACACTGATTGGAAAATGCATGTAGTCAAACACGACTATGATTGTAAGATGCATGTAGTCAAACACTACTATGAATCAAAAATGCATGTAGTCAAACATGACTATGATTGTAAGATGCATGTAGTCAAACATTACTATGATTGTAAGATGCATGTAGTCAAACATTACTATGATTGGAAAATGCATGTAGTCAAACACGACTATGATTGTAAGATGCATGTAGTCAAACATTACACTGATTGGAAAATGCATGTAGTCAAACATTACTCTGATTGGAAAATGCATGTAGTCAAAAACTACTATGATTGGAAAATGCATGTAGTCAAACACGACTATGATTGTAAGATGCATGTAGTCAAACACTACTATGATTGGAAAATGCATGTAGTCAAACATTACTATGATTGGAAAATGCATGTAGTCAAACACTACTATGATTGGAAAATGCATGTAGTCAAACACGACTATGATTGTAAGATGCATGTAGTCAAACACTACTATGATTGGAAAATGCATGTAGTCAAACACTACTATGATTGGAAAATGCATGTAGTCAAACACGACTATGATTGTAAGATGCATGTAGTCAAACATTACTATGATTGTAAGATGCATGCAGCCAAACGCTACTATGATTGGAAAATGCATGTAGTCAAACACTACTATGATTGTAAGATGTATGTAGTCAAACATTACTATGATTGTAAGATGCATGTAGTCAAACATTACTATGATTGTAAGATGCATGTAGTCAAACACTAGTATGGTTGGAAAATACATGTAGTCAAACATTACACTGATTGGAAAATGCATGTAGTCAAACACGACTATGATTGTAAGATGCATGTAGTCAAACACTACTATGATTGGAAAATGCATGTAGTGAAACACGACTATGATTGTAAGATGCATGTAGTCAAACACTACTATGATTGGAAAATGCATGTAGTCAAACACGACTATGATTGTAAGATGCATGTAGTCAAACACTACTATGATTGGAAAATGCATGTAGTCAAACACGACTATGATTGTAAGATGCATGTAGTCAAACACTACTATGATTGGAAAATGCATGTATTCAAACACTACTATGATTGTAAGATGCATGTAGTCAAACACTACTATGATTGGAAAATGCATGTAGTCAAACATTACACTGATTGGAAAATGCATGTAGTCAAACACGACTATAATTGTAAGATGAATGTAGTCAAACACTACTATGATTCGAAAATGCATGTAGTCAAACACGACTATGATTGTAAGATGCATGTAGTCAAACATTACTATGATTGTAAGATGCATGTAGTCAAACATTACTATTATTGAAAAATGCATGTAGTCAAACACGACTATGATTGTAAGATGCATGTAGTCAAACATTACACTGATTGGAAAATGCATGTAGTCAAACATTACTCTGATTGGAAAATGCATGTAGTCAAACACTACTATGATTGGAAAATGCATGTAGTCAAACACGACTATGATTGTAAGATGCATGTAGTCAAACACTACTATGATTGGAAAATGCATGTAGTCAAACATTACTATGATTGGAAAATGCATGTAGTCAAACACTACTATGATTGGAAAATGCATGTAGTCAAACACGACTATGATTGTAAGATGCATGTAGTCAAACACTACTATGATTGGAAAATGCATGTAGTCAAACATTACTATGATTGGAAAATGCATGTAGTCAAACACGACTATGATTGTAAGATGCATGCAGTCAAACACTACTATGATTGGAAAATGCATGTAGTCAAACACTACTATGATTGGATGATACGTGTTGACTCGAATAGCTTTCCATCAAGGTCACTCTACCCTCCGAACTTGTACCCGTACGTTGGTAATGGGTTCAACACGTAATGGTGCACCCGACGTCATAGTATTCACAAGCCCATCCGGTTGTTCATACCCAGCGAACTGAATATGGAAAGGAAACAATTTTCCCAATAGTCTGTTTTAATTGGAACTGTTTTAATTACAACTACTTTAAGAATATATTATAGTTACGAATGGGTTAACATAACCCGTCTGAAGTATGACGTAGGAATGCTATGCAATTAAAATAAAAATACGTAATGTTACGACATTACAACATATATAGTATGTTTTCAAAACTAGTCTTAGTAGCGACCAGATAAACTTATCTCACTACCAAATTGCATAGTTCATATTAATTGAATTACAACTACGATAAACGACGTGAACACATAATACAACAATGATATATATATATATATATATATATATATATATATATATATATATATATATATATATATATATATATATATATATATATATATATATATATATATAATATTGTAGTGCGCAATAATACACTAACTCGCACGTGCTGCTCAAGCAATAAAAGCGTCGTGCGATACGACGAACAATTATAGTCACAGAAATATTACGGCGCGTGAAACAAGACACTTTGATTATAATGAAAAGTATGGAGGTCTAAATGAGCCATATCGTGCATTTCATAACACTGGCAAGTGTTACAACCTTCACTCACAGGTAAACATTCCGGCCTTGTGAAGTTAATGAATGATAAAATTAAAGAAGATTTCCCACTGCAGAGTGTACTGTCCTTCCACTGCATCATACACCAATAAAGCCTCTGTAAATCTTCTATAACTCTTAAGCATGTTGTAGATCCAGTCATGTGTGCATTTAATGCAACAAGAACAAGGGGACTAAAACATGGGCAGTTCCGAAGCCTGTTGGACGATATGGAAGCTGATTTCACTGATGTGCTGTACCACACAAATGTCCGCTGGTTAAGCATTGGGTAAGTACTAAAGAGGGTGTGGGACCTCAACGCAGAGATTCTCATGTTTTTTTTCTTTGAAAGATATCCCTTGTGACTTTTCAAAAGAAATGCGGAGGGAAGAATGGATTTCTGATTTTGCATTTGCTGTGGACATAATGAAAAAATTGAATGAGCTGAACACTAAACTTGAAGGAAAAGGTGTATTTGCTCATGAATTATACGTGGAAGTGAAATCCTTTCAAATGGAACTTAAACAGTTTGCCAAGCAGCTCAATGAGCTGAACTTTGTTCGTTTGCCTCTTTTGAAGACGCAGACTGTTTCACAAGCATTATCTGACAAGTACAGTTGTCAGATCACGGCTATACAAGAAGAATTTATCTGGAGGTTTGCTGATTTCAAGGCAATGGAACAACAGTTCGACCTGCTCAGCTCACCCTTTGCTTGTGACACTGAAACAGGCACTGAAAGTTGAAAATTTGCGTATTCGGCCCTTGTACTGGAAAGTTTGCCCACCTCTATATTCATGCGTTCTTTATGCGGCCTTTTGCGGAGACTTTAGTCATATCAATTCAGCTGATATAAATTATTGTTTTATGCATTATTTATATAATATTTATAAATATTTCTGTGTTGTAGATATTTATAAGTACATAATGATTAAATATTGAAAGATGTTCAAAACAGTGTTTTTAAAAAATATATAAGATACCTGTTATTATTCTTTTCGTTAAACAGAATGAGATTGCAGACATTTTTTTTTTATTGAAATATTATTTAGATCAATGTGCACTTAAAATGCATCCATTATAACCTTATACCTATAAAATACATTTAGGGTGTGGCCATTCGTACTTTTTGATGTCCGACCGTCGTGATTTTTACTGGTCTACCTCCTTATTAACATACCACTTTTTGTACATTATATAGGTTTCAGGAGTAGTAGACTATAATGGGGTTTCTGGAACAGTAACCCGAATTTTACTCCAAACATGGCCAAGTTGAGATCCATGGTGGTGAAAAACGCTTGGTCGCTTTCGCGAATGTATTTGTTTGGAGTAAAATTAGGGTTATTTCGCCAGAAACAATAAGTATTTACTAATATTATATATACTATCGTCGGATAAGAAAGATATTTGTGATCTGATATTTATAAAGTTTACATAAAGTTTATAGTAAAGATTAGATTGTATTATATACAAAAACTGAATATTTCACTGCAGAGAGAGGACGGCGAGCACACGTCAAGGTAATTAGACTAAGAAAAGCAAGAAAAATATCGCAGAATTTGAGTCCTTTAAGGGGACAACCACTGAATCGGGCATATCGAGAGAAGTTTTTGGATTATCTTGTGGTGGTTACGATTTTGTCCAAACATTTGGTGAATCTTTTTGGATTTTATTTCAGAGAAAATATGAAAAGATGAAAGGTTGGATGAAAGATCCATATTCTGTTTTTGATATCGCAATTAAGAATTTACGTGATAAAAAGAAACAACGAATTTGTTACTTAATGGATCTGCAATATTATCTGTACTTGTTATGTAACCTTATCAATTTCAGCTTGACGATCGCTGACACATTCTACAAGATACCATCGCTGATACAAGTTTTTGTATTTGCAAATTTTCATTGGCAAGATGCCAATTAACATACTGGCAGTAATTCTTAATTTGTCCATGTCATACTTGACACCACGCAAATAAAATCGTATTTGATCAAACATCTTGTTGTCTCAAATCGATCTCTATTTTCTTGCATGCTCCTGCGAGAGAAATTCCTACTGGAAATTATCAGGAAAACTGGGTTCAATGCTCTTCCGCTGGTGATGATACCAGATCATGTTAACAGCAAGTGTGATTTTACTCGCAATATTTTGCCATATTTATAGCCATGTTCTACACACAAGAGTTTCTAGCGCATTAAATTCGGTTTCTGGAATGTCTTCTGAGACATGATAAAAATCTATGATTTTTTTTCATTGTCATTTTTTTTTACACTAGAATAAAATTGGTAATACCAACAACTTAATCAATTAATTGCCTCAACATTTCGTGTTAAGGATCTGCCAGAAAATTTCATTATTTGTCATAGACTTCAGAAGAAAATAACGTATAAATAAAATATTTAATATATATTTCAGTGTAATCTTTTTCTGATTCAGATTGTGTTTTTATTTTTTTTAGCCCGCTGGCGTTTTCTTACCAAACGCGGATTTAGTTTTTAGGTTTATTACCAATTTTAACATGTCCTAACATGTTGCCCGCATGCATGTTGTACGTTGGATGTACGTAACGATAGTCCATTTCGTTTGCACTCACCTTAAAATCTGTCGATCGTATCATTTCTGTCATCTTCAATACTTTTCTAATTTATAATTAAACTTATTTTGATAAATCATTTAGAAAAACATTCAACCGAATATAATAGATGTTAAAATTACGATGGAGCCCGATAACTCCGGTTCAAATTGCAACCTCTTTTATCGGATTTGATAACAGTTAGAAATTTGATAATCTTCATGTTCTAGCAAAACTTTTATCGACGAATGCGTTTTATCTGCTTCAACCAATTATTAAACGTGAACTTGAAAAACATGAAGGACTAAAGATTTTAGTGCAGTGTCATGTGCTGCTGTCACAATTAAATGTGTTATCACACGGCAATGACATTGATGACGAAATTGCTGACTCGTACATCGGTACGAAATCTAAACACGTTTTGTTTGGAACTAACCTTGAAAAATTATCAGAGGAAATAAATCAAAAAATAAATACGAAGAGTATACTGTGTCTGATTTAGGCTGGAAAGTTGAATCTAATTCAGAGATTTTGCTTAACGCAATGAATTGCAATTCACTGCATGGAAGCTCGTGCGTCGATCTGCCAACGAAAATTAAAAACAAGAAATGTTGTTTCAAAAACACTGGCAACATTTGTTTTAGGTGGGCGATACTTTCGGAACTATTTTCATCAGACAGGGACGTTAGAACGTGTTAATAAATATATTCCGTATATTTCAAGATCAAACTTTTATCGGAATAGAATTTCCAGTTGCAGAAAATCAAGTACCAAAGTTTGAGTTGTCAAACAAAATTTACGTAAACGTATTTGGCATTGATGAAATATTTGATGAGTTTTATGGGTGACATTCCATGTCACAATATATTTCAGAAAAGCGTCCCAATCAACAATACTTTATTTTCATAAAAACCATTACGTGTGGATTAAGAATTTTAATGCACTTGCTGGAAAGCAATATAACTAACCTAAAGAACAAAAACATTTTTATTACCGATGCTTTCGAGAAAGAATGACTAAAATATTACATTACATGTACTGTTCAGACATGCAGCGGATAACAATGCCTGAGCGAGGCAAGAACTTATTGCAGTTTAAAAGATTTAATCATGAATCGAAAGTTCCTTTTGTAATTTACGCTGAATTTGAGTGTCTGTTGCAGCCTTTTATTTGGAGCAGAAAATAATCCTGGCTGATAATCGACGAATAGTACTCAAAACCATGTTCCATGTGGAGTCACATACCATGGTGTTTGTACAGTTGATTCTATTTCATCAAAAGCGATTAAGATTGTCATTAGACGGGACAGTATCGTGATTGCATTACAAATCACCAGAATTTATTCCAGTTTATTTACTCAATTTCCCTGGATACGACAGTCATATTAACGTAAAATCATTATGTGACCCTGAAATCCGAGAACGTCTACATTTAGAAGGAGGAATAAAGTGTATTCCAAATAACATTGAGAAGCATATGTATGTTATGCTTGGTAAATTAACATTTATTGATAGTCTACAGTTTATGTCAGCAAGTCTGGACGAAATTGTTTAAGATTGCTGCGAGATTTATAACCTTGAAAATTATTACGGTTATCAAGCAAGTTTCCTAAATCAAAATGCAATATTTCCGACGAACATATCGATGACTGAGCAAAGTTTGATGAGATATCATTACCATATCGATATGCATTTTACTCAGCGATGCAAAAACGCATATATTACAGAGCAGGAATATGATTAAATGAAGTCAATTTGGAATATATCAATTGCAAAACTTTTGGTGATTATGATGATTTGTATTTGATGATTGCTGTTTTATTAGTTGAAGGTTTTAGGCGAGTCAGCTATAACAATCACGACCTGACCCTTAATGGGATTTCTCTGCGTCGGGATAATCATGGGATGTTCTGTTAAGGTTCAGTAAAGTGCGACAACAGCTGTTAACAGCTGATGACATGTTTAATTTTATTTAAAAATGAATGCTCGGTGGAATCAGTGTTGTTTCAAAAATGTATGCGTGCTGAATATCAAGTATATGCCAGATTTTATATCGGCGCTTTAGAAAGATATAAAAACTTCCATGATCCGATCAGTCAACAAAAATAAACTAAAATGACAAAATCAGTCAAAAAAATACACTAAATGACAATAGTTAGTTAAAAAAATACACTAAAATAACAATAGTCAGTCAACAAAAATACACTAAAATAACAATAGTCAGTCAACAAAAATACACTAAAATAACAATAGTCAGTCAACAAAAATACATTTAAATAACAATAGTCAGTCAACAAAAATACACTAAAATGACAAAATCAGTCAACAAAAATACACTAAATGACAATGGTCAGCCAACAAAAATACACTAAAATAACAATAGTCAGTCAAAAAAATACACTAAAATAACAATAGTCAGTCAACAAAAATACACTTAAACAACAATAGTCAGTGAACAAAAAAACACTAAAATAACAATAGTAAGTCAACAAAAATACACTTAAATAACAATAGTCAGTCGGTGGTTCCGGCAAGATGGCCGCCAGTGAAAGTAGCTAAGAAAATCTTTCCCAAAAATGTTGGTGATATTTACAGTTTGCAGTGTGATGTAGAGATTCATCTTTAGTCGAGCATCTATGTGAAGTTTTTTATCTTCAATCTATAGTTCCATTTCATCTGTGGATTATGTGTTTTTTTGCAGAATTTGTAGTTTTGTGAAAGTTTTTTTTTTTGTTTTGTTTTAAATGGGTCTCTTATCTATGGTTTGTGTAACCTGGTGTTGATTTACACCTTTTGAGAAGACCCTCAAAAACATTAATCTGCACAATTTACAATACTTGCTCACAATTTCATTGAGGCAGTTTAGAATACAATAAGTGAGCTGAACTCTCTTAACTGACAAAATGAGCAATTCAAAGAAAACTGTTCAGTCTACCTTGAATAGTAGTTTTCAGAGTGCTAAGAAGGAATCCAGTAAACCACAAACAAGGTCAACTACAAGCTCTCAGTCAGGGGATTCGACTGTTACTAATGAAGAGGTGAGTTGTGTTGAATTAATCCAGAGGGATCTACTCGAAATAAAAACTAGTATTAATTTATTAGTGACCAGAGAGGAATTAGGTGGATTAGTGTCCGACATAGTATCCAAGCTGTTTGAGAAACTGAAAATCGAACTGATGAAGGAAGTGGACAAACAAATTGTTAACAAAACAAAAGAGTTAGAGGAAAAAATAGAATCAATGAACTTCGAAAATAATCAGTTAAGAGAAGAATTAGTTGATTCTAAGAAAGAATGTGAAAAACTAAAAGAAGAAATGAAAAGTAATACAGATTGTTCCAAAGAAGCCATGAAGATTGCAAACCACAATGAGCAATACTCAAGGAAAAATAACATAAAAATTTTCAACTTGCCTGAATCACAAAATGAAAATGTCAGAGCAAAGTTTGCAGAGATGGTGAAGAATGTAACAGGTCATGAGGTAGATGAGAGAGATATTCTCGCAATACATCGGATCCCTGGGAAGAATGGTGTCCCTAAACCATTAATTGTGAAATTTTGGAATGCAAAATCCAAAGTTAACATCGCCAAGAGGAAAAGGGATTTTAAGAACAAATGTAATGTAAGAATAGTAGAAGATGTTACTAGACAAAATATGGGTCTCATAAATAGATTAACTTCCCATCCAAAAATTGAATCTGCCTGGTACTTTAATTGCAGTGTGTATGCAAAAACAAAAGAGGGAAAAAGGTACAAATTTGACCTTTTTGACGACATTAGTGAAACACTAAATCGCAATTTATAAACAAAATGATTTTTCTCCATATTGATTTTGGATACATTTGGAGGTATAGAACTTTGTTCCGAAATTGGATATGCACAGTTTTAATTTTAATTATATATATTTAAATTAGAAAAGTGATTTTCGGAAAAGGACAAAACCTGTAAAAGGTAAGAATGTTCTTATAATCTTGGATCTAAAATTTTGAAATATGTACATTGTATTTCAATCTTGATTCGATGGACAAAAAGTATTATTTCTCAATCATACTGTATTGATATTTATATTTACTAATTATACCAACACTCCAGCGTAGAACAGAGTTCATGTATCACTATATTGGGAAACATTATATATGTACCCAATGGTGCATGACACTGTACTACACTTATCGATTTTTTAAGCGTTATGTGTGTGAGTGTGTCCCAAGGTGTATGTGAGCATTTTTCATGATAATGGTTTTGTGATGCATGTCTATATAAGCCCTGTGAAAGTTTTACTTAAAACAAGATTTAACAATGAATAATCAAATTAAAATTTTGTCAATGAACGTTAGGGGTCTACATAGTTCTGATCTCAAAAGAAGAGATATTTTCTGCTGGGTCAAACAAAAAAAAGCATCTATTATATGTTTACAAGAGACACATAGTACAGTTGAGACTGAGAAGTATTGGGAGGCTGAATGGGGATATAAGTGTGTTTTTAGCCATAAATCTAGCAGTAGTGCTGGTGTTGCTATCCTGTTTAGAAATAATTTTGAATTTCTTATTCTTAGAAACAGATGTGATTGTCAGGGCAGATACATTCTCTTAGATTTATTAGTTAATGGACAGAGATTCACACTAGTGAATCTATATGGTCATAATGATGATAATGCTGAGTTTTTTAAAACTTTGAAAGAGGATATTATAAATTTTGAAAATTCCTCTGTTATTATTTGTGGTGACTGGAATGTTGTTCAGGACATGGAGCTTGACTCTTATAATATCTTGCATGATAAACACTCCATGGCCCGAGCAGCAGTCCAGGACATCAAGAATCAACTAGATTTACTGGATCCTTGGAGAACAGTCAATCCTGACAGTAGAGTATTTACTTGGCATCAGGCAAGCCCTGTGAAACAGAGTAGACTGGACTATTTTTTTAATCTCTGAGGACATGTTTTCAAATTGTATAGACGCCTCTATTATTCCTGGCTATAAAACAGATCATTCAGCAATAACACTCAAATTGTCTATATCTTCAGCACCGAGAGGTCCTGAATACTGGAAATTCAACTCAAAGCTATTAAAGCAAAATGAATAGATTAAATTGGTAAAAAAAATGTATAACTAGCACAGTAGAAGAATATTATTGTGAAGGTGATAAGAAAAACCCACTTCAGGTGAAACTAACATGTAATGATCAATTGTTTTTTGAAATCCTTAAAATGATAATAAGATCAGAATCTATTATGTATTCACAAGCTAAAGCAAAACAGGAAAAACAAAATCTCAGGAAAATGGAAGCTGAAATAAATACCTTACATGCTTTAGTGAATCAAAATAATAACCCCACTACGATGAAAGAATTGAACAAAAAACAAGCGGAGTTAGAAGAAATGAGGAAAAAAGAGGTGGAAGGTATAATGTTAAGATCTAAGGCACGATGGTATGAATCTGGTGAAAAAAATTCCAAATATTTTCTTAATCTCGAAAAGAGAAATTACACAAACAAAACAATAAAAGAGTTAACTAAGGAAGATGGAACAAGGGTAACAGATTCAAAAGAAATATTAAATCAACAGAAAGACTTTTATGAAAAATTATACCAAAGTAAAAACAAATGTAACTTTCAAACGCTTAACCACTTTTTTAACCATGATAAAAAACTCTCAGATTTTGAAAGAAGTTCATGTGAAGGTAAGTTAACGTTTGAGGAATGTGGTTTAGCACTAAAAAATATGAAAAATGAAACTAGCCCTGGTTCTGATGGATTTACGGTAGAATTTTACAAATTCTTTTGGAAAGACCTAGGCGGTTTTCCCTTTAGGTCTCTAAATACTGGATATGATATGAATCATTTTTCAGAATTTCAGTCTCAGGGGATCATAACGTGCATTCCAAAAGAAGATAAAGACAGGAAATTTATAAAAAATTGGAGACCAATCTCTCTACTTAATGTGGATTACAAGATTGCTTCAGCGTCAATTGCTAATAGGGTCAAAAAAGTACTCCCGTTTATCATCAGTGACACCCAAAAGGGTTTTATGAAAGGGAGATTCATTGGTGAAAATACAAGATTGTTGTATGACCTGATGCAATACCTTGAGGAAAAAAATAAATTTGGTCTTCTCCTATTGATAGACTTTGAAAAAGCGTTTGACTCAGTTGAATGGGACTTTCTAGAAGCTGCTCTGAAGTCTTTTAACTTTGGAGAATCAATTTGTCACTGGTTCAGGCTATTTTGCAATAAATCAAAAAGTTGTGTTATTAATAATGGACATTTATCCCCATTCTTTAATTTGGAGAGAGGTTGTCGCCAGGGAGACCCCTTATCACCCTATTTTTTCATAATAGGAATTGAACTTCTTGCAACGGAACTAAAGAAAAACACAGATGTTACAGG
The DNA here is from genome assembly GCA_029339505.1 of Unio delphinus. NCBI lineage: Eukaryota > Metazoa > Mollusca > Bivalvia > Unionida > Unionidae > Unio > Unio delphinus. The sequence continues at coordinate 13,701,898 of JAQISU010001236.1, read as the reverse complement.
CATTTTTTATAATGAAATGGAGTTTAAAATAGGGCAGTACGCTGATGATGCTTTTCTATTATTAGATGGTTCTCAGTTGTCCTTGAGGACAACCATGCAGATTTTAAATGATTTTGCTTTGGTGTCAGGTCTGCACTGCAACGTTTTGAAATCGAAAGCAATTTGGATTGGAAACAAAAAATATTCTAATGAAAAACATGTCCAGAAATTGATATTAACTGGTCAATGTCTAATTTTAGATTGTTGGGAGTATATTTCTCTTTGAACTTGGAGGATATGGTAGAGCTTAATTATTCGATGAAGTTAAAGGAAGTTAAGAAACTGCTTGGCTGGTGGAGTAGAAGAAATTTATCCATTATTGGAAAAATTGCTTTGATAAAGTCCTTGCTTTTGCCTAAATTCATTCATCTTTTTGCAGCTTTGCCAAATCCTCCACCCCATATAGAAAAGGAACTGAATACATTATTTTTCCAGTTTATTTGGGGCAGTAAAACTGAGAGAGTTAAACGAGACACACTTATTGCTTCTTTTGAGGAAGGGGGGGTAAATATGATTCACTTGCACTCATTTGTGTGTTATATAAAACTTACCTGGATTAGGCGCCTCTTAATAAACGAAAATGGCTTATGGCAAAAACTGGTTTCTGAACAAATATTTGGCAAATTTGGAGGTATGCTGTTACTTTCATTAGGAAAAACTAAACTAAAAGTAATCTCTAAATTAATTAAAAATATTTTTTGGCGTGATGTTATTTATGCGTTATCTCAATGGAAAAATGAACCATCTACTGTCAATGAATACTTGTCTCAAGATATTCTTAATTTAGTGACTGTAGATAATTTTAAATCATACACAAGGTGGAGAACAAATGGTATAATTATTAAACATCTTTTTGATGCACAAGGGTCTCTATTAAGTTTTGATGAAAGAAAACAAAAAACAAAAACAAATAATTTCATACAGTACTTTGCTCTTATTTTAAAGATCTCTGTGATTTTGAAAAAGAAAATTAAAACTTTCTATGAAAGTGGAAATAGTTTTCTTGTAGCTTTGGACAAAACATCTCTCCTTAGGGTAAGAGCAAAGAATAAATTTATCTATAAAGACCTGATAAGAACCAAAATAATAAAGCCAAATGGTAAACAGGAAACTTGGTCCAGACAGCTAGAGTGTGCGATTGGTACAAATGAATGGACCAACTCTTTTGTTTCGGCTAGATTTTGTACAAAAGACACAAAACTGATTAGCTTTAACTTTAGATTTCTCCACAAATATTACCACAAACCAGTTTCTAAAAAAGATTAATTTAAGTGATAATGATAAATGTACCTTTTGTAATGAGGTAATAGAAGAAATTGAGCACTTATTTTATGACTGTTTAATTACTGAAAACTTTTGGAAACTGTTGGTAGAATGGATACAAACTTATGACCCAAATTTTCGAATTACACGAAAAGATGTCTTTATAGGAAATAACAACTTTGAAGATCTTATTAACTTCCTAATTTTGCTTGCAAAATATGTTATATACAGATCACGTGTGCATCAAAAAGCCCAAATCTTGCCTATTATAAAAATTGTGTTTTATCATATAAAACGCTGGAAAAATATGTCGCCAAAGTGAATAACAGCAGTGACGAGTTTAAAAGAAAGTGGACCCTATTATCAACTTTTGGTACATGAATTATTATTATTATTATTACTATTTTTACTTTTAAAATTTACATATTTATTATTATTATTATTATTATTATTATTATTATTATTATTATTATTATTATCATTATTATTATTATTATTATCATTATTATTATTATTATTACTATTATTATTATTATTATTTTTAAATGCAATTTCATGCATCTTGGGGTTTGTATGCGAGTATGACTTTGTGTGCAATAATTGTGATTGTAAGTAAGTGTCTGTGTGTGTATGTGTGTGTGTGTTGTGTAGGGAACACATGTAGAGATCAGGACACAAAAGAATTTAAGATCATGCCCCATACGCCAGGTCAGGTGGTGATGTAGGGGAATATGTAAAATCTTGATACCTTGTGTTCAATTAAAAAAAAAAAAAAAAAAAAAAAAAAAAAAACAATAGTCAGTCAAAAAAATACACTAAAATATCAATAGTCAGTCAACAAAAATACATTTAAATAACAATAGTCAGTCAACAAAAAGTACACTTAAATAACAATAGTCAGTCAACAACAATACACTAAAATGACAAAATCAGTCAACAAAAATACACTAAATGACAATGGTAAGCCAACAAAAATACACTAAGTTAACAATAGTTAGTTAAAAAAAATGCACTAAGATAACAATAGTCAGTCAACAAAAATACACTAAAATGACAATAGTCAGTCAAAAAAATACACTTAAACAACAATAGTCAATCAACAAAACTACACTAAAATAACAATAGTCAGTCAACAAAAATACACTAAAATAACAATAGTCAGTCAACAAAAATACCCTAAAATAAGAATAGTCAGTCAACAAAAATACACTAAAATAACAATAGTCAGTAAATAAAAATACACTAAAATGAGATTAGTCAGTCAACAAAAATACACTAAAATAACAAGTCAGTCAACAAAAATACACTAAAATAACTATAGTCAGTCAACAAAAATACACTTAAACAACAATAGTCAGTCAACAAAAATACACAAAAAATAATAATAGTCAGTCAACAAAAATACACTAAAATAACAATAGTCAGTCAACAAAAATACACTAAAATGACAAGATCAGTCAACAAAAATACAATAAATGACAATGGTCAGCCATAAAAAATACACTAATTTAACAAAAGTTAGTTTTAAAAAAATACACTAAAATAACAATAGTCAGTCAACAAAAATACACTAAAATAACAATAGTCAGTCAACAAAAATACACTTATACAACAATAGTTAGTCAACAAAAATACACTAAAATAACAATAGTCAGTCAACAAAAATACACTAAAATAACAATAGTCAGTCAACAAAAATACACTAAAATAACAATAGTCAGTCAACAAAAATACACTAAAATGACAAGATCAGTCAACAAAAATACACTAAATGACAATGGTCAGCCAACAAAAATACACTAAATTAACAAAAGTTAGTTTAAAAAAATACACTAATATAACAATAGTCAGTCAACAAAAATACACTAAAATAACAATAGTCAGTCAACAAAAATACACTAAAATAACAATAGTCAGTCAGGAAAAATACACTAAAATAACAATAGTCAGTCAACAAAAATACACTAAAATAACAATAGTCAGTCAACAAAAATGCACTAAAATAACAATAGTCAGTCAACAAAAATACACTAAAATAACAATAGTCAGTCAACAAAAATATACTTAAACAACAATAGTCAGTCAACAAAAATACACTTAAATAACAAGTCAGTCAAAAAGAAATACACTAAAATGACAAAATCAGTCAATAAAAAAACACTAAATGACAATGGTCAGCCAACAAAAATACACTAAAATAACAATAGTTATTTAAAAAAATACACTAAAATAACAATAGTCAGTCAACAAAAATAGACTAAAATCACAAAAGTCAGTCAACAAAAATACACTTAAACAACAATAGTCAGTCAACAAAAATACACTAAAACAACAATAGTCAGTCAACAAAAATACACTAAAATAACAATAGTCAGTCAACAAAAATACACTAAAATAACAATAGTCAGTCAACAAAAATAAACTAAAATAACAATAGTCAGTCAACAAAAATACACTTGAATAACAATAGTCAGTCAACAAAAATACACTAAAATAACAATAGTAAGTAAACAAAAATACACTAAAATAACAATAGTCAGTCAACAAAAATACAATAAAATAACAATAGTCAGTCAAAAAATACACTAAAATAACAATAGTCAGTCAACAAAAATACACAAAAATAACAATAGTTAGTCAACAAAAATACACTAAAATAACATTAGTCAGTCAACAAAAAATACACTAAAATAACAATAGTCAGTCAACAAAAATACACTAAAATAACAATAGTCAGTCAACAAAAACACAAAAATAACAATAGTTACTCAACAAAAATACACTTAAATAACAATAGTTAGTCAACAAAAATACACTAAAATAACATTAGTCAGTCAACAAAAATACACTTAAACAACAATAGTCAGTCAACAAAAATACACTTAAATAACAATAGTCAGTCAAAAAATACACTAAAATAACAATAGTCAGTAAACAAAAATACACTTAAATAACAATAGTTAGTCAACAAATATACACTAAAATAAAATTAGTCAGTCAAAAAAAATACACTTTAACAACAATAGTCAGTCAACAAAAATACACTAAAATAACAATAGTCAGTCAACAAAAATACACTAAAATAACAATAGTCAGTCAACAAAAATACACTAAAATAACAATAGTCAGTCAACAAAAATACCCAAAAATAACAATAGTTAGTCAACAAAAATACACTAAAATAACAATAGTCAGTCAACAAAAATACACTAAAATAACAAGTCAGTCAACAAAAATACACTAAAATAACAATAGTCAGTCAACAAAAATACACTTAAAAAACAATAGTCAGTCAAAAAAATACACAAAAATAACAATAGTCAGTCAACAAAAATACATTTAAATAACAATAGTCAGTCAACAAAAATACACTTAAATAACAACAGTCAGTCAAAAAAACTACACTAAAATGACAAAATCAGCCAATAAAAAAACACTAAATGACAATGGTCAGCCAACAAAAATACACTAAAATAACAATAGTTAGTTAAAAAAATACACTAAAATAACAATAGTCAGTCAACAAAAATACACTAAAATAACAATAGTCAGTCAACAAAAATACACTTAGACAACAATAGTCAGTCAACAAAAATACACTAAAATGACAAAATCAGTCAACAAAAATACACTAAATGACAATGGTCAGCCAACAAAAATACACTAAAATAACAAAAGTTATTTTAAAAAAGTACAATAAAATAACAATAGTCAGTCAACAAAAATACACTAAAATAACAATAGTAAGTTAACAAAAATACAATTAAATAACAATAGTCAGTCCAAAAAATACACTAAAATAACAATAGTCAGTCAACAAAAATACACTTAAACAACAACAGTCAGTCAACAAAAATACACAAAAATAACAATAGTCAGTCAACAAAAATACACTAAAATAACAATAGTCAGTCAACAAAAATACATTTAAATAACAATAGTCAGTCAACAAAAATACATTTAAATAACAATAGTAAGTCAACAAAAATACACTAAAATAACAATAGTCAGTCAACAAAAATACACTAAAATAACAATAGTCAGTCAACAAAAATACACTAAAATAACAATAGTCAGTCAACAAAAATACACTAAAATAACAAAAGTCAGTCAACAAAAATACACTAAAATAACAATAGTCAGTCAAAAAAATACACTAAAATAACAATAGTCAGTCAACAAAAATACATTTAAATAACAATAGTCAGTCAACAAAAATACACTTAAATAACAATAGTCAGTCAACAACAATACACTAAAATGACAAAATCAGTCAACAAAAATACACTAAATGACAATGGTCAGTCAACAAAAATACACTAAATTAACAATACTTAGTTAAAAAAAATACACTAAAATAACAATAGTCAGTCAACAAAAATACACTAAATAACAATAGTCAGTCAACAAAAATACACTTATACAACAATAGTTAGTCAACAAAAATACACTAAAATAACAATAGTCAGTCAACAAAAATACACTAAAATAACAATAGTCAGTCAACAAAAATACACTAAAATAACAATAGTCAGTCAACAAAAATACACTAAAATAACAATAGTCAGTCAACAAAAATACATTTAAATAACAATAGTCAGTCAACAAAAATACACTAAAATGACAAGATCAGTCAACAAAAATACAATAAATGACAATGGTCAGCCATCAAAAATACACTAAATTAACAAAAGTTAGTTAAAAAAAATACACTAAAATAACAATAGTCAGTTAACAAAAATACACTAAAATAACAATAGTCAGTCAAGAAAAATACACTTATACAACAATAGTTAGTCAACAAAAATACACTAAAATAACAATAGTCAGTCAACAAAAATACACTAAAATGACAAGATCAGTCAAGAAAAATACACTAAATGACAATGGTCAGCCAACAAAAATACACTAAATTAACAAAAGTTAGTTAAAAAAAATACACTAAGATAACAATAGTCAGTCAACAAAAATACACTAAAATAACAATAGTCAGTCAACAAAAATACACTAAAATAACAATAGTCAGTCAACAAAAATACACTTATACAACAATAGTTAGTCAACAAAAATACACTAAAAAAACAATAGTCAGTCAACAAAAATACACTAAAATAACAATAGTCAGTCAACAAAAATACACTAAAATAACAATAGTCAGTCAACAAAAATACACTAAAATAACAATAGTCAGTCAACAAAAATACATTTAAATAACAATAGTCAGTCAACAAAAATATACTAAAATGACAAGATCAGTCAACAAAAATACAATAATTGACAATGGTCAGCCATCAAAAATACACTAATTTAACAAAAGTTAGTTTAAAAAAATACACTAAAATAACAATAGTCAGTCAACAAAAATACACTAAAATAACAATAGTCAGTCAACAAAAATACACTTATACAACAATAGTTAGTCAACAAAAATACACTAAAATAAAAATAGTCAGTCAACAAAAATACACTAAAATAACAATAGTCAGTCAACAAAAATACACTAAAATAACAATAGTCAGTCAACAAAAATACACTAAAATGACAAGATCAGTCAACAAAAATACACTAAATGACAATGGTCAGCCAACAAAAATACACTAAATTAACAAAAGTTAGTTAAAAAAAATACACTAATATAACAATAGTCAGTCAACAAAAATACACTAAAATAACAATAGTCAGTCAGGAAAAATACAATAAAATAACAATAGTCAGTCAACAAAAATACACTAAAATAACAATAGTCAGTCAACAAAAATACACTAAAATAACAATAGTCAGTCAACAAAAATACACTAAAATAACAATAGTCAGTCAACAAAAATACACTAAAATAACAATAGTCAGTCAACAAAAATACACTTAAACAACAATAGTCAGTCAACAAAAATACACTAAAATAACAATAGTCAGTCAAAAAAATACACTAAAATAACAATAGTCAGTCAACAAAAATACATTTAAATAAGAATAGTCAGTCAACAAAAATACACTTAAATAACAATAGTCAGTCAACAACAATACACTAAAATGACAAAATCAGTCAACAAAAATACACTACATGACAATGGTCAGCCAACAAAAATACACTAAATTAACAATAGTTAGTTTAAAAAAATACACTAAGATAACAATAGTCATTCAACAAAAATACACTAAAATGACAATAGTCAGTCAAAAAAATACACTTAAACAACAATAGTCAGTCAACAAAAATACACTAAAATAACAATAGTCAGTCAACAAAAATAGACTAAAATAACAATAGTCCGTCAACAAAAATACACTAAAATAACAATAGTCAGTCAACAAAAATACACTAAAATAACAGTAGTCAGTCAACAAAAATACACAAAAATAACAATAGTCAGTCAACAAAAATACACAAAAACAACAATAGTAAGTCAACAAAAATACACTAAAATAACAATAGTCAGTCAACAAAAATACACTAAAATAACAATAGTCAGGCAAAAAAATACACTAAAATAACAATAGTCAGTCAACAAAAATACACTAAAATAACAATAGTCAGTCAACAAAAATACACTAAAATAACAATAGTCAGTCAACAAAAATACATTTAAATAACAATAGTCAGTCAATAAAAATACACTAAAATGACAAGATCAGTCAACAAAAATACAATAAATGACAATGGTCAGCCAACAAAAATACACTAAAAAAACAATAGTTATTTTAAAAAAGTACACTAAAATAACAATAGTCAGTCAACGAAAATAAACTAAAATAACAATAGTCAGTCAACAAAAATACACTTAAACAACAATAGTCAGTGAACAAAAATACACTAAAATAACAATAGTAAGTCAACAAAAATACACCTAAATAACAATAGTCAGTCAACAACAATACACTAAAATGACAAAATCAGTCAACAAAAATACACTAAATGACAATGGTCAGCCAACAAAAATACACTAAATTAACAATAGTTAGTTTAAAAAAAATACACTAAGATAACAATAGTCAGTCAACAAAAATACACTAAAATGACAATAGTCAGTCAAAATAATACACTTAAACAAAAATAGTCAGTCAACAAAAATACACTAAAATAACAATAGTCAGTCAACAAAAATACACTAAAATAACAATAGTCAGTCAACAAAAATACACTAAAATAACAATAGATCTTGATCGGTCAAAGTATATTCTACTGATAGTAAATACAGACTTAGCAAAAGTGCGATAAAATATTTATGTGTAAGTCAAAGACGAGCAAGTAGATGAATAAAGTGTTGTCATTACCATAAAGATGATTTAATAGTTCTGATATATAACGTTGAAACGTTAACGATAGGTGAACAAATATAACATCAATCATGCCAATCAACAACAACAAAAATAACAAACAAACAAAAATCCAGTGATAGCAATTTGTAGTAATATCAGTGATAGCAATTTGTAGTAGTAGCAGTGATAGCAATTTGTAGTAATAGCAGTGATAGCAATTTGTAGTAATAGCGGTGATAGCAATTTGTAGTAGTAGCAGTGATAGCAATTTGTAGTAGTAGCCGATACTTAGTGTTTCTGGCAAAGTAACCCTACTTTTTACTCCAAACAAATACATTTGCGAAAGTTACGAAACATTTGTTACCACGATGGATCTCCACTTGGCCAGGTACTGGCAGGTGGGGGTGGGGTGTCTTAGGGGTGGTGGTGGTAAATGGCAACTTTGTATTTGTTTGGAGTAGAATTAGGTTTACTGCTCCATAGATTCCATTATAGGCTACTGCTGCAGAATCAATGGTGGTTGTTTTTTGTTGATGACCAATTCTAGTAGAGTATGGCATGTTCATAGTCATTCCTAGTAGATTGTAGGGGATTCTGGTACATTTTAGTGGACTATGGCATATCTACTAGTCGATTGTGGAACTTTCATGCTTAATTGTAGATGAATATAGTCGATTGCAGAAAGTTCATAGTCGATTGTGTTAGATTGTAGTGAATTATGGTAGATTCTAGTACAAAATTTGTTGCATGCATGTAGAGGAATGTGGTTGGTTGCAGTATATTCATAATGGATTGTGGTAGATTGTAGAAAATCATGTTGCCGCCAATCTCATGCATTGTTTGGGTGAAATTCTATTTAAGTTAGTTCTCTTGTACACGATGCTTAGTTTTCCATACCACAGAAGAAAGAAATGACTACACGGTAGCATGTGGATTTTTCGAGGAACGACACTCCTGATGGGTCATAACAGATTCCTGTCACTCTTCTTTGGGTGCCAAACATTTACGTTAAGGGAGTCTTCAACATTCAAGAGTTAGTGGCATGGATTGTGGATGCGACCTTACTAACGATGAAGAGAAACAGAATAAAAATACTGAATCCTGTGAAAAAATATGGCTTTTGTTTAAAACCAATTTTGTCAAGGATTGGTCAATAAATAACAATTTATCAGGCGTCGCACTCAAGAACGTGACGAATACAAGTACTACAATGGCTGTAAAATATGTATCAATTAAATAAGTCATTCGCATGTATATATATATATATATATATATATATATATATATATATATATATATATATATATATATATATATATATATATATATATATGCGAAAGGATTTCATCAGTTCATGTTTTATTAGGAAATAATAGTTCTATGACAGTCCAGATTATATGACATAGAATTCAGCATGATGTCGCCATTTAGGTAATATTCTGTCACAAATGTCATATCAGCCAATCGAATTGTTGAAATTTATTACCATCAAATTTATCCTATCTGTAAACACAAGATGTGCAAAGTACCGAAAATCAAATTAAATAAATATTTACCTTCATATGAAAGCTAATTTAGTCTAAGATAATATGTACTTTGTTATATACGTGCCAATATTTTACACTTTATAAATTTAGAACGTCGATAAATTGCTTTTACGCTTTTGTATGAATTATTTCGTCTGCTTTCGTCATATGTCTCTACCTAAACGACCTTGGATTTTGTCATCCGAATCTTGTATTTCATCGAATTAGGAGAAGTCGCATCTAACTAGTTTCTGTATCAGATGAAAGTATGAAACGACGAAATTCGAAATGGCCACTGGATGTAAAAAGGTGTTGTTTTTTTCACGTGGATTTACATGTTGTCAAACACAATATTTGATCCGGAACTTTTCTACAGCATCGCCGAAACGACCCTACAAGCGAAAGCAGCAAAAATAAAATATAATACAGGCAAGTGACTAAAATACGCACCAATGTGTTGGGAACAGGTTTGTATGCACTAATTGTACGATTTAATGAAGAGATGATTTCGCACCTAACATTTGCCCATCAGTATATCTTTGTGGGCCAATTCAGTGGATTGATTAATGCCACTTAGAGAAACCTGTGTAATTTGATAATTCATTCATGCTCAGTTTCTATTGCGATTTCCGAGGTCTTTTTATTTTACTATGGCTTAAGTGTCGCTTGTTAAGATTTTACTAAACAATAGGAGGAGAAGTCAGAAATTCTTTACATTTTGATGACTTTACAATGTAGCACATTTTGATGACTTTACAATGTAGCACATTTTGATGACTTTATAATGTAGCACATTTTGATGACTTTACAATGTAACACATTTGGATGACTTTACAATGTAGCACATTTTGATGACTTTACAATGTAGCACATTTTGATGACTTTACAATGTAGCACACATAGCAGACATCTCATCAAACTTAGAACGTTCAAATAAATCCCATCATGTTTTCTTTCGCTGTGTTGTTTTAAATACTGACTTGGTATTTTAGGACATGAAAGGGGTTATTCAGAGTTTTCCACAATTTGTCTCTGCTCTAGTCCTAATCAGGTGTCTCAGGTTCGAATTAAAATCAAACCAATAATTGTCATTGTGTCTAATAGAAACTTATTGAAATGCGATACGCTGATGAGAGAACTTACTGATTATGCTGTTAAACGGATCTCAGGCTTGCTCAATGTAATCGCGTGAATAAAATAATTCTTCCCAATTTATATAAATATATATATATATATATATATATATATATATATATATATATATAAGTTGTTAGAGCATTACAACAAAAACCCCATTTTTATACAAACTAACTTTGCTTAATGAAATAATTCATCAAACTATAGTTAAATTTATATTGTCATGAAACTGGATCGATGATTTCGTATATGTTTAACAACATTCAATGTCCCTGTTTCAATGATACTATAACATTCTGATTCTATAACAACAGGGCGACCGAGTTGGTTCGTCGACGACATTGAAAAAGTTACGATATACAAGAATTTTCCGCAGCTGGTTGCTATGTGGATTGAAGGTCAGAATTTAGGCTACCCATGATGCATGAGCAGAGAGAGCAATTTCGCTAGCATATTAAACAGAGGCGGACAATGCTGCTCTGTAAATAGTACATATATGTAGACTTACCATTTAGCATTTTAAGAATTTCAGCTCATTACTTCGGATGCAATATTTTCAATAACCCAGTTAGCAGCACCATTTCCAAATCGATTTACGTCATTCCGAAATGTGTTTGGCTCTACCGTTTTAGTGTAAACAGTTGTTTTCAGGTAAACAAATCTCCGCTTTTCATAATAGGGCCGCACGGTACAATCCTACTGGTGTTCATAGGAAAGAATGTGAGTTTTGTGTGTTCTGAATTTGAACAACGGTGTGTATGACTATTTCAACTGCAAATTAATTGAAAGAGAAGGATGAGACAACTCCTTTGATCCACGTGGAAAAGGACAGATAACTATGTTTGGTGTACTACGGAAACAAAATAGATGATATTGCAAAAGAGTATATAACATAAATACATATACTTAATTTGTATAGATATACATTAACTTCTAATGCATATAAATTCATGTCCATACGAATTATATCCGTTCGGCTATGGGGTCTAGATAAAAACAAAACAAAGAAGCAAATATCAAAGGAAGAAGAAGTGTCAACAGTTGAAAACTTAAAGCATCAAAATGTATTAGTCAGACGCAAGCATTACATTTCATCGTTTGGAGTTAATTGAAATAAGTTCTTGAAAACTTAAGAAACTGTATTTCTTATTGTTCGTTTTTGCAGATACTGTACACGATTAGCATCTATTTTTTTTATGGGAGGGGGAGAGCAATTTGCCACAGTTTGGTCAGAAAAAAATTATTCCATCAACTTCATACTTTTGGTTGGACAGTGTAACGACATTTGGAACAAACAGTGTCTGATAACGTTTGGATCTACTAAGAGAAGATTGCGGTGCGAAATAATGTCCAAATGTTGGACATATTCGGTGACAAATGGTATTACGACTTCGAAAACGAATGATTTGTCAGGAAATTGTTTAAGAATATGTGTTCCTTATATTCTAATAATGACTAATGTTACTGACAAATATTTTGAAATCAAAGGAACAAAGACAAGATTTGAAATAAATTGTGATTACTCTTGCAAGCTAAAGAGAGTTTGAAATGCATAAATCTCAAAATTGGACATTCCAATTGAAATGTCGGCTGCATTTGTAGGAACGTTATGTTGCATATTTATACTCTTAGATCTGCCATAGCATAATTTTCCAGCAGATCTTGCTTTGTGCAGTTTGTAACAACATACAACCTGGTATACGTGCGCTTTATGCTACAACAGATCAGTATTTTTGGTATTAGCAGTTTGACTGGACTTGTTAGTGAGTACATACGGTATATTTGCCAATTTTATTTTTCGCTTGATACAAAGATATAAAAAAGTCATGCGATATTTCAGTTTATTATTTTATACAACATTTATGATTTCTATTATACGTTAAAGTATTTAAAGTTTTGAATATTTCTTAAACAAACAATTTGCTTTCTTTTATGTATATTAAATTTTCTAGTTAACGACATTTCTGCCGGTTGACGGCTGATCACGAAGAGACTGATCCTGTTTTTCATTTTGATATCGGTCTTATACTAAATAATAGAAAAGAGTGAAATCATTCAAGATGTGTAAATAATTAACAGTATTGCGAGATAAATCTCCAAAATAGTCCAAAAGTTACATCACATGTCCGGATGAATAATGTTATAACTAAATTTCAGTGGTGTTCGACATAAGATGAAACGCTAAACGTGTTGATTTGCCTGTTGTGGCCTGTGATGTGGTTATGTGACCACAGTACCTTGATTAATCACAAAAAATATAATCCAAGTTGTCCTTGTCTGAATTCACTAAATTTTGATTTAATGTCTCGATATAATAATATTATTTACGAGCACTTTGTATTTCCAGTGACAAATATTTAAATATTGTTACCCAAATCAAATACTAAGCGCAACAATACCAAAGGTTCTGCAAGATCGCACAGCACGAATGAAAAATTATAGATTATTAAGCCCTCTATTTGACCAGGGTCACATTTAGCGTTTTCTAATAATAATAGGACTTCATGGAATGTTCACTTCTAAAACAACATGTTATTACATATCTAATTAAAAGGATAATGTCATTTACTCAGACCAAGATAATGATCCTAATATTTAACCAACACTATTATTAAAAATATTAACTGTCTATCATACCAAGAATCCTTACCAGCAAACGTTGAGAAGAAAATAAATAAAGCCAGTACATTGTCCTCGTGTATTTATTTTTATAGTTCATGTCAGACGACAATGTCGCATCTGAACATAAATATGCAGTCCTAAAAGCCCACGAGCAATTGACAATCACGCCAGTTCGTATTGAGTTTATTGTTACTATTATCTGCCATTCGTGTTAATGTAATTTTTTTATTAACTTATTTTTTTCTTCTTCCTCATGATATTGAATTCGGGATAGCATTCCACTTTGTACACATTAATAACTACTTACAACATCCGAAGACATTTTGCGTTCTGTCAAACATAAACAGCAAAATAAGAAGTTGATGCAAACTTGACGACAACACGTGAGGGTAATGAGAGCAGAAGAAATATGCATTCAATAATTATGTTAAGGCAGAATTTTAGTGAGTGATATGGTTAATTCATCGTTACGGCTTCTTAAAGAAATACAAACCATCAACATATAACTAGGGTTCCACATTCCACACCCACCCATGAGTTAATTCAAAAGTGAATCATAGGGTTCATGATTCATTCATGAAGCAATTAAACAATATTGTGCATATCCTAAAATAAATAGAAGTTTAATTCAATTATCCTTCCACTCTCACTCCCTTTGATGGCTTGGTGAAACTATAATTAATTCAGGGAAAATATTTAGCAGTCAAACTGGCTCCTTTCATAGACATTTAAGTCCGGTAGCACGTTATTTTTGGATATCGAAGGTCATATACAGTTTCTTAAAGCTTTGAAATAACGATTGGATAGACAGGAGCTTTGTCGGGTGTGTACACTTGTACTATCTAAACACTCACTCACTAGTTTCACTGTATCAATTGATCAAGACTAATGATAGTCCTGCACAATGGAACGCGAAATTCAGGCATAAGTAGTAAGCATATGTCTCTTCGTCCTTAAGATCTCCATACAGTTACATTACGATCTCCATCCAGACATGGTACCATGCGACCAATCACCTTCTCTCTCTCTCTCTCTCTCTCTCTCTCTCTCTCTCTCTCTCTCTCTCTCTCTCTCTCTCTCTCTCTCTCTCTCTCTCTCCAGCATATGAATACAGGACCTTTATCGGTATATTAATACAGTACCTTTATCAGTATATGAATATAGTACCTATATCAATATATGAATATAGTACCTATATCAGTATCTGAATTCAGCACATATCATAGGATATGAATAAAGTAACTATATGAGAATATAAATGCAGTATATAAATCATTATATGAATAGAGTACCTTCATCAGTATATGAATACAGTACCCATGTTATAGGAATACATCACTTATATCAGTATATTTATACAAGACCTAAATCAATATATGAATACAATATCCCTAACATTATATATATATATATATATATATATATATATATATATATATATATATATATATATATATATATATCAGTACATGAATACAGTATCTATAAGAGTATATGAATAAGTACCTATATTAGTATACGAATACAGTACCTATATCAGTATATAAATACAGTACCTATATCAGTATATAAATACAGTGCTTATATCAGTATATGAATACGGTACCTATATCAGAATATGAATACAGTACTTATATCAGTATATGAGTACAGTACTTATATCAGTATATGAATACAGTACTTATATCAGTATATGAATACAGTACTTATATCAGGATATGAATACAGTACTTATATCAGTATATGAATACAGTACTTATATCAGGATATGAATACAGTACTTATATCAGTATATGAATACAGTACTTTATCAGTATATGAATACAGTACTTATATCAGTATATGAATACAGTACTTATATCAGTATATGAATACAGTACTTATATCAGTATATGAATACAGTACTTATATCAGTATATGAATACAGTACTTATATCAGTATATGAATACAGTACTTATATCAGTATATGAATACAGTACTTATATCAGTATATGAATACAGTACTTATATCAGTATATGAATACAGTACTTATATCAGTATATGAATACAGTACTTATATCAGTATATGAATACATTACTTATATCAGTATATGAATACAGTACTTATATCAGTATATGAATACAGTACTTATATCAGTATATGAATACAGTACTTATATCAGTATATGAATATGATACTTATATCAGTAGCTACATTAGCATTTGAATAAGTTGCATATATCGGTATATTAATAGATTAACTATTATTATTATTATTATTATTATAATTATTATTATTACAACTAATATTATTATTGTTTTCTTAAATTTGTTATAATTATTATTATTATTCTTATTATTATTATTATTATTATTATTATTATTATTATTATTATTATTATTATTGAATTACTCGCTGTTATTAAGAATACAATGTTGGTGACATTGTGAAAGTATCTTCTCAACCCTACATTTGAACATCACGCATTTTCTCGAATTGATTGATCGATTGATTGATTGATTTTCTTTATTATTAAGAATACAAATATCAGCAGTACAAAGAACGTGTCAATAATGGGAGGTAATTGTAGTTGAAGTTGAGAAATAACATACATTTACAAATAGATATAGGTGTACATTCACCATGAGAACTAAGAAAAATTAAAATTGTGAACTAAGAAAAATTAAAATTGTGTATCCTCAGGTCATGGCTCGTTTTCAACAGTTTTGCGCTACACATTATAATAGTGGATTACCATTTAATTGAATACAATGGGTTGCAGCTTAGTTTTCGAGGTAAACTATGTATACTTATAACAAAATTCTATTTCAAATGCGGTCATTCCCTCAAATAAAGTTAATGGAACGGTTCTCTATTTTGATGATAGAAATACTACCATTGATGAAAAACAGATTATATGTTGTTAATAAACTAAATTATCGAGTTACTAACCAAGTTGTAACTAGGAAATCACTTGGTCTGGGGGGCAAAACTTAACACAACCCGTAAAGATACTGAAAGAAAGTCGGTTTATTTTATAGATCAATATAGGCTTCAATTAGTAAAATACTTTATAGAATTAATGCAAAGTCATTTCGTGTCGATCTGTAGCCAAATCGATATCCTTTCTCTAGTGTAAGTAAAGTCTGAAGGTTAAACCAAATTTTACAACCATACAACGTTTGGGGTGTTGTGAAATAGTTCCATTCAAGGGTTTAATCAATATAGCACTAATATCAATAAAATCAATAATATCAATAAAATCAATAATATCAATAAAATCAATAATATCAATAAAATCAATAATATCAATAAAACGGAATAACAGCCTTATAAGTTTATAACTACCCTCAGTGTTTTTGGTAATGAAAGTTTATGTAAATAATAAATCAACGATAGAGAAGTATTCTTCTGAATTTCTTCACTTATTTGAATTTTAATTTCATTAACTGGCAATGTAATGTTTACCAACAAAATATCTGGAACCTACTGGTATGTAATTAAGCATGCAGCCATTTAGCTATGTATTACTACATATTTTATTCTCTCATAGTTACTACGTTTTAAATATTCAATATATAAATACATAAAAAAAATCATAAATGAAGACGAAAACATATATTGTAGTCGGAATTAAATGTGTGGTAATTTGTTTATAACAAAATTCCTGATGATATTAGACAAAAGTTTCCCATTTCGGCAATCCGTTTTATGGTTATTGCCATCATCATTGTCATCATCATCGTCTATCATGAAATTACAGCGAATGCAATGCTTTGATAACAGAGGAAGACTGATGTTGATACATTACGTAGTGAATGGAGTTATAATGGAAAATTCTCTCATGTGGAATATATTTCTAGAAGATTAATAACTGTCCATATTCAACAATTCAGCGTGAGTTTCGATGGTTATGTTGGAAAAATATTGCTGAAACATTTCATTTCTTGGCAAATAGACAGTAGGGAAAATAGTTAGTTATCGCTATCAGGATTGTCAAAGACAAAATTAAGATGTGAATTTAAGTGCCATCCCGTTAGATCCAGTGCAATCTGGTTTTGGCATTGTTTTGACCTGAAATGGGGACAAAATGATTTACTGGTGGTCTTGTCATTTTGACATGTTAAAAGTGCATTTATTCTTTGATATCTATCATTTGGAGCGTACTTGTTTTCGATTTATTTGTTTATATTTGTTAATGTCTTCCCTTCCACGAGAACAGTTCCTGTCTAGTCTTATGTATAAAAACTGTCAATATTTTGTCTTTTTAGATAAAGTGAAAATCAATGACTGAATGGTTATTATTAGACGATTTATTGCTACTAGCTTTTATCCGGATTCAAAGACTTGCCGTTAGATTTATATATTATATGGTTAACTAAAATATTATCTCCTGCAAACGATGAGGATTCTGGGACTCTTGTTACTTTGTAGTCGGACA
This sequence comes from Unio delphinus, assembly GCA_029339505.1. Classification (NCBI taxonomy): domain Eukaryota; kingdom Metazoa; phylum Mollusca; class Bivalvia; order Unionida; family Unionidae; genus Unio; species Unio delphinus. The sequence goes on along the minus strand of JAQISU010001236.1, from coordinate 13,683,631 downwards.
ATTTAGATGTCAAAAATAAAATCTTCAGTTTGAAATCTACATTTTGCTTGTATACTAAACACTTAATATGTTTGGTACTTTTGATAGACTCTTTTCAGCCAACATTTCGTGAATTTGGTCCTATTTTCAGCTATTTCAAGAAACCATAAAGTCTAGGAGCGATCTTCCTAGTTTCGCAAAATTACCTTATTTTGAATTCAAATTTTCATTTTGTATAAAGTCAAAACATTTGATTATTCATAACTATATTTGGTGACTTGGAGCGAAAATCAAGTATACATTTACTGTCGTAAATGTAGAAACATAAACCATTAACGGGTTAGGATAAAACAATGGTGAAAATAAAATTGTGATATCTATAAGGAATTTGACAAAGCTATGCTATTTGGAATGGGTTTTTACATATATACATATTTTGATAATATGGTTCTTAGAAATTTTGTATATATTAAAACTTCACACATTCAAGGCAGGATTCATTTTTTTCTTACAAACTAAATATCGAGAAGACACAGATTTCTTTACAGCATACCGTATCTTTATTATTGCTGATGTAATTTATATACACATTTATATAGAGGATTGCCTGCATTTTTCAACAATATATTTAATATATTGACTTCTCTCAGATATATTAGTGTGTGTGTGTGTGTGTGTGTGTTGTTATTAGTTTTGTTGCTCCTTGTCCTACTGACTTTTTTCTAAACATTTTTCTAATTCTCTCTATTTTAAAATGTAAAATTAAAAACGTTTTAAATGTTTAATATTTGTGACTATCGAAAATTGGATCCAGTGGTGTATCTGCAATGATAGGTTAGAGTGTAATCCAGAAACTACTTTCGTGTGCGCTCTAAGTCCCTGAATCTAGGACATAATTCAACTTGAAAAGAGGCACGAAAAAGCATATGACACTGTACATTGCTATAGTTACAATTATACCGGACTCACTGGCCATTTAATTCTTTAGATTTAAATCCGTCTGACAATGCCTATACATTTTCCACTTAAAATACGCCATATTGGAAACAAAGTTTCTTAGTTTCTCCCGAACTGTTTATGCAGAGATATGAATGACAATTAAGATGAGATATGTAGCACTTAAGATTCCATGAAAAAGATTGTTCAATCTGCTTTTTGATAAATGAGGTTGCTTAGAAACGGTTAGTTTATAGACTATAAATATGGAAACGGCACTTAGGATATACAACTTGCTTGCGTCATGTAAATGAATGTAACCCGCCATCTTTTCAGATTGTCTTGATAACTTCTTGAACCCGGGTAGAATCGACCTGCATTTCAACGCAGTAATCTATTTAGTGCTTATCATAGCGTTTCCTAAACACTCACAGACCAGACATAAAAAATACCATTCTTACGGGTCGATTCGTTTCGGCCTTAGTTGTTTCAACCTACTTTTCTTTCAGGCTCGATTCAACATGAAATGAAATAATTGTCCATGTCATTTCTTCGTTTATATTATATTAAAATTATCTGAAAACAGCGAGCTGACACGGTTCCCGGTAGAATCAACCTTGTAAGAATAATTGACCGAAACGACCCAGGCAGAAACGCAATGGTTCCAGGCGGACTCGATCCGTTCCCATTGCACCCATGAGAAAAAAGAACATTAAATAAGGTTATGGAGTGAATCAAAGGAGTTCCAAGAAGATGATGGGAATGAATCAAAAAGTTAATGATGTGCATGTGCTAATGTCTATATATCTGGCACCAAAAAAACTAATATTACACATGAAAAGATTTCTGTTCTGAAATATATCAAGAAATGATGGTTATCTTAATTCAACTAGTCATAAAATTAGGAGTATATACTGTCAGGTGGTGATATGTGATCTGTCACACACCTGGTTTATGATTGTTATCTAGGAGATGACCGACCACGATGTTATTGCCCGGATCGAGCAAGCAATAACATAAAATATTAAATTAAGGGATGGAATAATAGGAATCTCAGCAGAGATATATAATAGAACAAAACAAGGTGACAGATCACCTGGTACATCCGGTTTTATACAAGTCAATGACGTCTCTTCCGGTCATCAATCTTTAGTGGCATAGTGAGGGGAAACATTAAATTTACTAAAGCCCATGTACAAACAACAACAACAATAATCCCTCCTTTACCAATTTGTATAAGAGACATAAGGCGGATAACATTACAAGTTAGCACACGTCAGACGCCACATAAACCAATAACGTAATATTAAAGCCGATTTTGTCTTCATCTGTTATATTTTCCAATTAATGGCTTTGTATATTAGCATATGAAATGATTAAGTCAGTTTTAAAGGTCGTTTTCGAAGATTTATCTCTAATCCTTTTACAATGTCTGAGATTAGAATCAAATCCATTATTTTGACAGTGGGTCTAATAGAATTTGCTTGAGTTTGAAAATCTGATGAGAGAATTTACTAAAAATACTGTTATATGGATAACAGATCTACTCAATATTAGCACATGAATTAAACGTTTTTTTTGCCCATGTATCGGCATCTTTAAGTTTCAGAGCATGGCAAAAGTACCATTGTTATATAACCCAAATCACAATCAACTATTATCATCAGGAAACTGGTTCCATGATCCCGAATACGTTTACATTCAATCAATGTTCCGGATTCAATGATCCCAAAACCTTCTGATTATATAAAGAGATCGAAAAAGTGATCTAGTTGATTCTTCAATGATGTTAACCAAGTCAAACTGTACAAATATCTGCTTCCGATGATTGCTATGGAGAACTGAGGGTCAGACTTTAGGCTAACCACGATGAATACGCATGTAACTTCAATACAACAGGAAAAGGCTTGCTATGAGTTCAGTGGTCTGTAAACAGTACATATAACAATTGTTTTGCTTTGAAAGAATCGCTGTAGTCAAATCATTGCGCAGTTCTACAACTTAAGCTAATGTCTTCGGATGCAATATTTTCAGTAATTCAGTTATCAGCACCATTTCGGAATTGATCTAAGCCTTTCTGAAAATGTGCTTCAAGAGCACTTGAAGGATGATACAAATCATTTGTTAACTTTCAAAAGAACAGTTAACTTTGTTTAATGTACGACGGAAAAGAGTGGACACATTGTAGTAGATGAAATGGTAACAGATTTTGTACAGACAAAATGGAACTGAAAACGGAAAGTCGTTTGCAATGGATGTATTTTTAAAGGTACAGGCCGCTTCACAACCCACCCGTGTTAAAGAGCCACCTGCGCGATAACAAATAGAACAAACTTTGAGGAATTATGAGTGTGTATGATCCTGTGTAATAGTAATACTTAAAACATGAATACTTACCATTGTATATAAAGGTAAGAAGCAAACATAAAAGCATTATGAAATGATTTCATAGATAAATTAAATGGTGAAATGTGTTCTCGATGTCTTGAAATGGTCTACAACTCACGCTATTCTTTAAAAGCGATTGGCCATTTGAAAAGCTAAACAAATGAATAATATTTCCAATTTTATGAATCGACCGACTGATTGGATATAAACGGTCACGTGACACTGATCAAGGAGATTTTATAAATTGGTAAATTTAGCGGACTAATTTTGGTTCCAGGTTTTCAGGTAATTTTATGTGAACCTTTATTAAGAGTTACTTATTACACCATAATAATAACAACAACAAACCACATCCACCAACTCTTGTTGATTTCCGACCAAAATGTTCAACGCCCTGAGTAACTCGCGTAACAGAAAGTAAAAAAAAAATGTAATTGCATAGTCATTAATGCATTTGAACACTACTTTTGCCAGAGAAAGCACATGTCTTTACTAGCCAATGTTGAGAAATAATTGCATTTTGCTTCCACAATGTTTCAAAGGCTGTTTAAAAAACGAAATGGGCTTCATGTCGAGCAAGGGATGTCACTAAAAAAAGACGATCTTGCTTTGAAAGATCGAAATGCGTAAAAAGCAATAACAACGAAGGCAATAACAACACGTGCTATGCGCAATCGTTATGTTACAAAAAATGAATTGAATTGTTTAAATAGCAACAACTAAATTTTATATTATCAAATAATAATCATAACAATATATCACTGCCACGACCCTCGCTGACACTCTATATTATTTTGCAACACAAAAACCAGACGCCGCTTGCTTGCGAAAATCGGGTTTTGTATTCTGTCGGCAGGGCCGACAAGAGGCGGGTGGCAACCAGGAATATATCTCATGGACCCAGGCCCGTAAGTGAGCCCGGGCCGAACAACACTTTAATTTGTTATGAAAAACAAATTTTGTTTGAACAAGAACTGGGATAAGTCTGGGTGTTTTTTACCCGAGAGCCCGTGATCGCTTTCTACGGCCCTGTATGTCGGCGTTAAAGCGCTAATGTAACAAGACTTCGATCTACGTAAAAGTGAATGTTGTGTTGAATCAATCTGATAACAGAAAAGAAGTAAATTGGATGGGTATCTATCGATGCGTAAATTTTACCTAATCACTCACAAAGTTAACATATGTAAAAACAAATTAAAATTTACACATCGATAAATACCTACCTACGACCCTTTAATCCTAAATTAGATCTGACAAGAAAAGATTACGAATGTGTTTACATGATTAATCTGCTAATACATGACTAATGGAATGAAACATTAACAGAGCCACGAAACAGCAAAACTGTCACAATCCCATGAAGTGCAATTACAAAAATAATGGAAATAATCTGTCTAAATAGTCTTCCCTATAATTTATATATGAGCAAAGATTGTAATTCCCTATAATTCATCTTTCTAAACGCTCTTGTATCCCTCAACAAATCCTCAAAGAAAGGAAAAGATAGGAGTAATGCATAATCAGAGGATAGTGGCACATACTAAACAAATAACATGGTAATAGTTTGCAACATCTATCAAACTTAGTTGATGTCATCCTGAAAATCAACGAGCATGAATTCAAATATAGTAATATCGATATCGCTTTGTTAATAGGCAAAACGTCAATAGAAATATGGTAATATCCAATTTTTGTTTGCACAATATGCAAACAGTTGCCATGGTAACATGTACAATAAATACCGGAGAAATGAAGAATATATATATATATATATATATATATAGAGAGAGAGAGAGAGAGAGAGAGAGAGAGAGAGAGAGAGAGAGAGAGAGAGAGAGAGAGAGAGAGAGAGAGAGAGAGAATTTGTACAGATACACATGCAATATTAAGGCATATTGGTTCATGTAAAAAATTAATAATGTCAAAGTGGTTGTTCCTGGTAAAAGCTACAAAAGCAAAAGAAGCAAACAAATTTTAAAACCTTTATTATGAATTGATTTCGTTAATTAATTAAATGGAGTAATAACAATAAAGTAAACCTTAAGGGTCGTAATGGTTAATCGGCTACATGCATACAATTTCATCGCTTTGTTTATTAATTCATGTGAGTTATCTAAACTTGGTTTATGGTTCAAGGCAAAAATAATAACAGAAATAAAATTAAGCATCAAGAGAGTTGCTAGATTAATGTAGAACAGCTACAACTGAAACCTTACAGCGTCAATATGGATGGTCAGAAACAAGGATTCAATTTTGTCATTCTCAAAGGCCTGCAAATGTCTACCTAAGCAAATTTTTAAATAACATCGGGTTTTATCGACTTCACATAAAGCAGATAAAACATTCCAATTATTTACTAAGCATGTATATTTGTGTGTATGTAAGTAATAATATACAATATATTCCAGAAAGGATATAATTATTAGGCATTTCAGTGTGTTAATTTCACGGGGGAAAAAGTTGTCAAGATATTGTCGATTCCCGTCCAGTGCTTCAGATGTTGATTGACCAGCCACTTTCATTACCTGCATCCTTTTGAAATAGAAAGATTCTTTAAACGCGTACGTTTGTTGAAAAAGTGAAAATTTTTATGAGAAATCTCGCAAGAAAAGTTTATGAATGTGTTTATGTAACTGCTTTGTTAGTACATTACAAGTGGAATTAAACTGCGGTAATAGAAAGGTGATATTCATCATGAAGAAACGGAAGGAATATTAAAAATATTAACAACGCCGTAAAAAAAACAGCACGTCTCATTTGTTTGAAACACAATTAAACAAATTAAATCAATTATTATCTCTAATTATTCTGAATTCATTTAATTATTCTTTGTAAAACATATTAATTGCCTCCAATTAATCTTTCTACACGTTCCTAATTACCTCAACAAACCATCCAAGAAAGGAAAAGGTAGAACAATTACATACAAGACCGTGGCAAACACCACACAAAAGTCCTTGTAACAGTTTGCAACTATCAAACTATGAAGCCCAGAGAAAACATTGATAATACTTGCAGGATCTAGTGAAAAGAAAAGTAAGACTGCAGAAAGACTATGTAAAATGCATTGCCTTTACAAGAACACTATTGAATAATTATACAAATGTACCAGTTATGTTTTTAAAGGAAAATATTGTTTCTTGGTTTGCTATGAAATTTTGTGTGCAAATGTATCGATTTTGAAACAAATGACATGATTTAGCATGTCTACGATACATACTTTATATATGAAGGGAATCCGGTTTTTGCTAACAATGTTGAAACGGTTTAGTAAATAATAAATGAGAAATGGTTGTCACAGAATTAGGCGAAAATTGATTTTTTTTTTCTTTCTTGAATTACAAACTAATCTCACCATTTTTTTTGTTTCGTCGTACATGCGTTACCTGGGGTGAATAAGTGGTTTTCTCCAAGGTAAGCGGCGTGTAACGATTTGCATGTGCCTGACTTCGTATCACTTGAAGTCAGGAACACCAAGAATCATGGGGTGCACGGTAATTTTGCCGTGAATTCTGCTCACCTATTTGAGGATATATAAAGCAGAATATTTCTGATAAATATTACGGGACCAAAAGTATCTTATCACAGGAAAGATAGCTCGTCATTCTAGCTCCAGCCAAAGGGGTGAGTGTTAAATTTATATTTCGTTTTATTGTGAATTTTTATTGAGTTTATCATTTCATGTAATGATGCCTTTATTACAATGCAGATTTAAACGTGGAATATTTGGAATTACTAGTCACTATTAGACTTTAAATGTAATAGTGTAATCTAAGTTGTAGATTGTTTTAGAAAAAAACTGTTATTAGTTTGGTCTCTTTATTGTAGTTGAAATTGTTGCTGATTGTAGCTGAACGTCTCTGAACGTATCTGATTGTAGCTGAACGTCTCTGAATGTCTCTGAATTGTAGCTGAATGTGATTAATTGAGCCATTGGATTGTGAGATGAAACTGAGGTATCTGACTGTCTGTCTGTCGGATTGTCTGTCCGTCTACATCTGTCGTGATGTGTAAATATCCGGAAATCTAGAAGTCTGAGTGTCGGAGCTGTCTAGAAGTGTGAACATCCGGGGTGGCATCTAGGTATTTGGGAACGTTGTTTCTAGTAGATGCTGTATGCTGTCTGTACGTATAACTGTGGTGGATCCGTGAAGGGCAAACGGCCGATAAAAGTATTGGTCAACCCTAGGTATTCGGGGAAACTGGGCGGCGATTCAACAATTGGTGAATCGTACGGTTATACAGGGTCGAGACACGTGTGTGTTGCAATTGTAGTACAATTAAATACATTGTTATATTTACATAGTTACTTCAAATCACAGTAGTATTTCAAGGGATTACATGAATCTCAATAAAAGTTAGCAACTTGATTAAATACATGTATATGTTCGTGCTAGTTGTCGCAATCCATACGTGCGATAGTATAGTTTGATGTTTGTATTTATTTATCGCAATTTATACTTGCGTTAATATAACTTTTGTAAAGGTTCCTTGGATCTGTGTATAGTCCAAGAGATTCCTTTGTATCTGTGCTTTATTTTGTATTAATATTTAATTTATTCATGTATTGTGAATGGTTGTGAGTGTAATTGTGGGTTGAACGCACGAGTTATTGTTGATACATCATTATTTTTCATTAATAATTTATTTCATAAATTTACATTATCTTTCACACATTGTGTTTGTGTTGTTCATTTAATCCACCATCCATTCGGTAACAATTTTGTTACAAGTTACAACTTGAACAACTTTCTTGGCTAAGCAGAACTTATCAAATATATGCTCCTTCTCTTGCATATTCGACATGGGTGTGTCCAGTTTTTGCATAGTTCCTAAACTTTACAATTAGTCTCAGGTACGAATTCATAACCCTTCAATATAGATTCCTGAACTAGATCATAATCAGCAGAACTGACAGGGAGGTGTATTTGTCACGAGCTTTGCAAAATTCCAATGCTATTTTGACCATCTCAAATTTTTAAACGAACAAGTAACTGTTCGTGTACTTTATGAACCTCTCATGCCGGGACTAAATTAGAACATCTTCGCATCTACGTTCTTTACCTGATTGCTTGCTTGCTTGCTTGCTTGATTGATTGATTGATTGATTGATATCATCCGTATATCACGAATAGTGCAACCAGTATGATGAAGATTACGGCAATAACGAAAAATAACAGAAATAAAAGGTGAGAAATAAGAAACATTTTTAAATGATCATTCATAAATAAATGCAATTACCATGACAACGAAGAAACGTTAACTTGATATATATTCAGGTCATGGTTGTTTTCAACAGTTTTCTATACATTATAATAATGTAATTACCATACTGTACTGTCTCAGCGTTATACCAGCATTATTTTATACTTAAGTGTTAAGTTTCGATTCGATCTTTCAATTTTGACGAACGGGCCAGGGTTTTGTTTAGGTATTATATGGCTGAGAAATAGTTGTCTTAGGTGAAAAGTTAATTGTCAGACATCTGTAACTATTGTGATACATATGGTTTATGGATTTAAATATCACATATCGGAGCTCTGACGTTAAAATTTGTATAATTATTACAACTTCCTTTCTTCGTACAAACTAAACACAAAAACGACCGATTTCTTTAAAGTGTATGGTAAGTCTCAATTACATTATATTTTGTATAATTTAGATAAAACACTTACATACAGTATTGCTCGCATCTTTCAATATTGCATTTCTTCTATTGATTTCCCAAGGGTGTGTATGTATACATAATGTATAAGGAAACAGTTCTAAAATTGGTAGTTTTATCATTATCAGAAAATTTTATCCAGTGGTGGAGCTGCAATGGGAAGGTTATATTTTATAGTTGTTTTTGTGCATTTTTAATTTCGGGATGTCAGGATTTTGTGTAGGTATTATATGGTTGAGAAATAGTTGTCTTAGGTGAAAAGTTAATTGTCAGACATCTGTACCCATTGTGATACATATGATTTTTGGATTTAAATATCACATATCGGAGCTCATGCGTTAAAATTGATATAATTATTACAGCTTCATTTCTTCGTACAAACTAAGCACAAAAACGACCAATTTCTTTCAAGTGTATGGTAAGTTTCAATTACATTATATTTTGTATGATTTAGATAAAACACTTACATACAGTATTGCTCGCATCTTTCAATATTGCATTTCTTCTATTGATTTCCATACGGTGTATGTATACATACATAATGTAAAAGGAAATAGTTTTAAAATTGGTAGTTTAATCACTATCAGAAAATTTTATCCAGTGTTTTATAGTTGCTTTTGTTCGCTTTTAATTGCGGGAACTGGCAGAATCCAGTCGGGTACTCGCGTGTGCGCTCTAAGTCGGTGCACCAAGGACTGAATGCAAGTACAGCAGAAACAAAGAAATGCAAAATACCGAGTACCGTACTTACTGTCACTTGTTTTAAACGGACGATGGCGTCATGGAAGTCTTTAGATTTTAATTTTTCTACATAACTTCGACATTTTTCACTTAAAATACGGCATTTTCAAAATTCGTTCTAACTATACTGATGATTTAAAAAAAAGTGTATAGGGGATGAGAACACTTATAGTGGACAGACGTCTTAATTAAGCTGAGAGAAGTGCTAAATTAAGATTTCATATAAATCGTTGTCCTATCGGATTTTACTAAAAAGATCTTGTTAGCGGTAATAAATAAGTATACGTAATTTTTTAAAAAAATCCAAATTGCTGTATGAAATCTACGTCAAATAGAGAATATATTTGATGTTGTGTAGCGATACTATTGCGATATTTGATGTTGTGTAGCGATACTATTGCGATATTTGATGTTGTATATCGATGCTATTGCGATATTTTATGTTGTGTAGCGATACTATTGCGATATTTGATGTTGTATAGCGATACTATTATAAAATGATAGCACTAGTATAAATAATAAAATTACATGTTTTATTAATAAAGACATACTGGAAAAGGATCTACAAGTGTCTTTATGAAATGCAGCAAAATTTGATAACTGTATCGAGAAGTAATTTATAAATGTCCCATTATTTAAAATGAGTGAATATATCTCATAATATCGTCTCATGTTCGTTTGAAAAAATCAAATATTTGATTCATTTTGAACAAAACGGTCAGTCATATGGTAGAAAATAATGTTCATAGAATTACTATAAATAATTGTTGACTTGTACTTGTGTATACCATACTGAATTTAAGTTTTAAGTTTAAATTTTATACAACTGTTGCCGTTGCTTTAGTTTTAAAAAATTTTAATATCTTATTTCAAACCGCATATAACGAACAAAATAATGTGAAATGCTAATAATCGTATCGCGATAATATTGTGATATATCAATACATCGTTGCACCCTTACACCTCATCAGTCATCGGTGAATGCAGCAAGCCTGCCAGTTTCATCAGCGACTTGTGAATGCTCCACGACAAAACTAGCCTCCCCCTGCAAACATATTAATAGCAGCCCAATACATTGGAGCTTATGTGGATCTACCAATGGTATCCACTAAAAGGGAAATAAGCAAGCCAAGGATCTGAAATACTTAACCATGCATTAATAGGTGTGTAGCAACGGGCCATAATTACCATAAAAATGCTTTGGAAAAGATACATACATACATACATACATACATACATACATACATACATACATACATACATACATACATACATACATACATACATATGTTTCGTTCTCATCTATTGTGTTATTGCTCAAATGTGTTGTGAACGTATATGAAAAACTTGAAAAACATCACCAGATGTACAGAGGTTGTAATTGAAACGTATATGTATTCTGAGCAATTTTCATGATTTAATTCAAACTTTTGAGATAAGATAAGCATATATATATATATATATATATATATATTATATATATATATATATATATATATATATATATATATATATATATATATATATATATATATATATATATATATATATATATGCAAAAAACTGACAAACAACAGTGCAGAACTAGTGTCACTCTAGCCTGAGCGCTTTCGACTCTTAATGAGTCTTTATCAAAGGCAAATACAGAACATAGACAAGATAGACAAGTAAAATACAAAAATCGTGTTTCTAGTTTCTTCAAATTGTTGCGGATGCTGTAAAATGTCAAAATCGATGACCCAAAGCGACACATCTGTTCTTGTATGTAAATTTATGTACGCGTAAATTATATCCCGGATATTTTACATCAGTAGTAAGAGGCTATTAAGCAAATGTAGAGAATTATTTAATAGAAAATGTGTCAGCTGGAAAAGATAATTACATTTGTGCACGGCTGTCTTTTTCTAGTCTTCTTGGTTTAAACCGCTTGGTTTCAACGTTCGAAGGCGTCGTATCCAGTAAGATTCCTTTTCTTTCCTGGTTTCGGAGCTCCAGTTGTGGTTGTGAGCAATTGCAATAAGTGTTACATCACTGAAGGTGTGGCTCGGGTAGGAGAAGTGTTCTGCGACCGGACTTCTGTATAGCTTCTTTGTTATCCAATCAGATCTATGAAGGTTGATCCTTTTGTGTAGCCTCTCAGTTTCTCCGACATACTGCAGGCTACAGATTTTACATGTGATGAGATAAATTACATTCTCTGTTTTGCACGTTTTGTTTGGACCATGAATGTTTAGTTTTTCTCTCGTCACTGTGCTAGAAAATGTCCTGGTTTCTATCAGGTGTTGACAGGTTTTGCACCTTTTATCGCGACAGGGGCCAGATTGACTCGGGTGGTCTTGATTAGTGATTGGCGCTAGCTTCGCCCTGACAAGGATGTCCTTGAGGTTTTTTGGTCTCCGGTAGGCAACTACAGGTTTGTTCGGGAAGATTAACTTTAGTGCATCCGATGATTCTACGATGGGCCAGTGTTTCCCGATGATTTTACCTATTTTGGGGTTGTCTGGATGGTAGGTCAGGATAAATGGTATCCTATCGGCGTTTTCCTTCTTTCCATATTTTAGTAGGTCATCGCGGTTTGTTAGCTTAGCCCTTTGGGTTGCCTCAGTAATCAGGTCCTTGTCGTAACCTCGGTAAATTAAATGTTTAGATAGCTCTTCAGACCTTTTTAGGAATGTGTCATCGTGTGTGACGAGAGAAAAACTAAACATTCATGGTCCAAACAAAACGTGCAAAACAGAGAATGTAATTTATCTCATCACATGTAAAATCTGTAGCCTGCAGTATGTCGGAGAAACTGAGAGGCTACACAAAAGGATCAACCTTCATAGATCTGATTGGATAACAAAGAAGCTATACAGAAGTCCGGTCGCAGAACACTTCTCCCCCCCCCCCCCTAGCCACACCTTCAGTGATGTAACACTTATTGCAATTGCTCACATCCACAACTGGAGCTCCGAAACCAGGAAAGAAAAGGAATCTTACTGGATACGACGCCTTCGAACGTTGAAACCAAGCGGTTTAAACCAAGAAGACTAGAAAAAGACAGCCGTACACAAATGTAATTATCTTTTCCAGCTGACACATTTTCTATTAAATAATTCTCTACATTTGCTTAATAGCCTCTTACTACTAATGTAAAATATCCGGGATATAATTTACGCGTACATAAATTTACATACAAGAACAGATGTGTCGCTTTGGGTCATCGATTTTGACATTTTACAGCATCTGCAACAATTTGAAGAAACTAGAAACACGATTTTTGTATTTTACTTGTCTGTCTTGTCTATGTTCTGTATTTGCCTTTGATAAAGACTCATTAAGAGTCGAAAGCGCTCAGGCTAGAGTGACACTAGTTCTGCACTGTTGTTTGTCAGTTTTTTGCATTTATCTTTATCAATCCTTGACACACGTGATCCCTTGCTGGATCCAGTGCATTTGAAAGGACTGTTATATGCCATATGATTTGTATTCTTTATATATATATATATATATATATATATATATATATATATATATATATATATATATATATATATATATATATATTACAAGAAGGAAAATTTGTACAAAATAAGCATCTGTGTGTGTGTGTGTGTGTGTGTGTGTGTGTTCACGAAGTGAAATGCTAATTGCTAAATTAGCAGATGTGTTGCATATGTGACATACAACAAAAAAACATCCCACAAAGGCTAAGGACTGTATCAAATGATGTCCGAGAAGGAGTGGAGAACGAATTAAAAAGTCAATAATGTACTTTGACGTATGTGTAAAGCCTTGGCTAAACAAAAACTCTATTATTAGACATGAAAAGATCTCTGTTCTGAAGAATCACAAGGAAATTAGGTTTTCATCCTTAAGAATCGATCATGGGAAAGTGTGGCTGTTTTACGCTATCCAACACAACCTTATCGATTTTCTATGCCTGTGATATTTATTGTCAGGAAACCAATGTCTTTCCAAAATTCGTCGCCCTCATTACAGTGTTTACTATTTTCATAATGGCTTTAAATTTGAGATAGTAAAGTTAATAAATGTTTCGTTTTTTTTACATCATTTAAAATCTGGTCATAATGTACCCTAATATACAGATGTGTGTGGGTAATTGGAAAGTCATTGACATAAAAATAAGCTATTGATTTGAAATTGCGTATTTATATAAAGAAACCTCTTCATTGTTCCATAAAACACTGCCTTTATTATTCGCATATAGTTAAATGTTTTGAATTATATCTTTAGAGACACATGGATTACTTCTGATACAGGGAGCAATATGGAATACTGAACCCTGATATATGTTAAACGTGATTAATTGGTATGATCGAATCAATATACTTATATTTGAGGTATCGATTGATACGATCGAGTCTTTGGACTTATAGTTTGCTATCAAATCAGTACCAGGGTATCTATAGACCTATTTTTGAGGTATTGATTAATAAGATCGAACTGATAGACTTATACTAGTATTTCAGGCATTGAAAATTGGCTGTATGAAATAATTTTTAAAACTATCAGTTATAAAAATCGATGCATCTGATTACTTGGAGACCTTTCGTAGTAATAAGTAATTAAACCCTGGGATCCGTTTGTAACATTAACATGTAACTTAAAAACTTCATAACTGATGTCAGTGAAAACGGAGGAATGAGTTTACCCACCCACCCCCATTATTTGTCTGTCGCAATCATTATATGTACACACCTTTCATATCTGCATTTTGTGGATATGCAAATCTAAAGGAAGAAAGGCAAATAAATCTAAATTTCATCAAAGCACATTCATTGACACTGAGAAATGGTTTCAATTAAATCAGCAATTTTATTGTTTAATTTTGCCTCTGTTGCGACCCTGAATTACCTCAATTTCTCATGGTCGTGTCTCAATGTGCATCGAAGATTATTTTGCTCTGGAATAGCACTACGTAATTACATTTAAAACATTAAATTTCTTATTTTTATTTATGTCAAGAATATTCACAGGGAAACTGATTCTTTGTAGAACATATTATCAATTTATCATAACAGTGGCATACAATAAATTAGTCAAAAATATCGTTGAAATGTTTAATGCCGAAGAACTATAAATGTAGTTGTAGGTATGAAGAAAAAGTGTTGTTTTCTGTGAATAAGTATTATGGAAGTCAGGCAACATGCATTCAATAATTGTATCAATTTTGGAACCAGCCTATGCGTTGTGGCATGTGAAATACCGTCTTTAAAAATGTGAAATTCTCTATTCCCGCAAATATTTCCCAGATAAATAATCATGTAATTTTTCATAAACGTGGGTAAATTGTACCCAATCGTTGAATTGTACCTAAAACCAGCTTCATTTTATCTCTGTAGCCACACAGGTGCCACTGTATGTTAGCTGGGAGATCTTATTGGGCATACTTGTAACAGAGTGCTCCAACAAGGGAATTTGTCTTCACATCATATCATTCTCATCGCCGAAAAAGTTTCCTTTTTCCTCATTCATGATAGCGTTATTTGCATATCTTACTACATAATTACAGGGATTGGACCAAACATTAACTATACTGTTTATGGGAACTGAATCACTTGATTTCATGTACGAAGTATGTGTGTTGGAAATTAGTTAAGACATCCTTTCAACTTTAGCTATTCTAGTAAATATCTCGACTTTATTTTATTGAAAAGTTGGTTGTTGTGGTGGTTGTGGCGTCATTTACTATTGACAAGATTGTCATCGATAAATATGCATTCATATGACCTCTGCTACGTAATTTGTAATGTCATATGGATTTGACATTATGACGTGTTTAGGAAGGGTCACAACATGCCTAAATATTTCATTTTTAATAACATTATCTGAAAAAAGTAGGCATCAACGTTGACGTATATATTGTATATTTATAATAATATTATAATAATAATATAATAATATATAATAATAATAATTATATTATTCATTAGGTTCAAATCGATTATGGATAACCATACTTACCATTTATACTGGAATAAAGCTTGCGAAGGGAAATTCGAACAAAAAAGCAAAATGTTCGCTAAATTCCTTGGCTCCCGAAGGGATTTGTTGAACTCGCTAACAAGTTTTGGAATTTTCTTAACTTCTTAAAGATACAAAGACTTTGACCTAACCAGAATCATGAAGTGCCTAGGATCTAACATCTCCAGCTTTAGAATCTTATCCAATTGACATATAGTTGCTGAAAGAACCATAAATCTGAAATGAGGGGAATTGAATAAATATTATCAGTGTATCATCGGCAGAAACACCCTTGCCGATTTCTACATTGGAGGTTTGCTGAGGAGCACAGAGACGTGCATGACGCAAGTACATAACACTGCCAGCATATGCAAGTCTGGTGGTTTTGTTTGAATTGTGTTTTCTATGGGATCTTCAATGTCCTTAAGTCATCCGTCAGCGCCCTCGATCCACAGTGACTCAGTAAATCATTCTTTACAGTGGAGTCCTTTGAAACTATATATAAGACAGACTGTTGGACAAGTCGAGGAGCGCCAAACGGAAATAGTAAATTAAATAAAGGTCTGAAAATTAGTCATTTTGCCACCTCATTAGGGTCGTTATAGCAGCAGAAGCGTACTAATAATGATAAGTGCATGTCTTCCGGTTGGCCTTCAAAGCAGCTCTCGAGCAAGAAAAAAGCACTTTTGCAACTAAGGACCAGAAAGTATAAAACACCTTTACTCAACAATAGGAGCAAACATGTGGTGGGCGTGAGAAAGAGCGTAAACGCTTTGTCACATTATGGTTGCAAACACAGTTCTTCCGATGACAATACCTTTATTGAATATGTGCCATATTTCTAGGTAGTCGATGGCTGATATAAGTAAAAATTCACCAGTATGCATTCGATTCAACCTAGTGATGTTAAAACTGCCGCCATCTTGCCAAATCTGTTCCTTGTGCGGACAATCATGATGCAGTCATCCAACTGATTTTAGTCAAATTTTATTTCAAAAAATTGTTTCCCATACTTTGCTTCATTTTACACATAATTTTCTTGTTCTATTACCACTTAAGAAAATAAAAACCAGTTCAATTTACCACTAATAGCATGTGATTTGTCAAGGAATGTCATCCCTGAAGGGTCATAGCAGATTCTGATCACTCTTCTCGAGTGCCAAACATTTAAATACAGAAAGTCTTGAATATTTGAGAGTTAGTAGCGTGGATACTGGATGTGACCTTGCTAACAGTGATGAGAAACAGTATAAAAATACTAAAGCCCGTGGAAAAATGGCTTTTTTTACCAATTTGTCAAGAGTTGGTCAATAAATAACAATTTGTCAGGCCTCGCGCTCATGAATGTGAAAACTACAAGTACATTGATGGCTGTAAAAAATATGTATTAATTAAGTGAACGGATATCATCGGGAAATGTAGTTTCTACAAGAGACCCGATGCATGGCACGCTGATGCCGTATGATGACGTAGGTTAGATAATATTCTATCACTTTTTTATTTCATGCAATCGAATCATTTAAATCTACTAAACATAGAGCCATCAGTACTTTCAAGGCCATCTGTGTAAAGCAAAAAACAACCCCCACCCCACCCCACCCCAAAACAATAACAGGATTACTAACTCTCAACATCCATATGAGAGCGAGATTAGTACCCTGTAACGTGTACTTCGTTATAAAGGTACCACCATTTTACACTGGATTTAAATTTAAAACCTCAGTAGAATTCAATTACACTTTTGAATTATTTCGCTTAATTTCGTCATTTTGTCAACTGAATCTTTCTTATGACAAGAAGTTATAAATTCTAAATACCCAGAAAATGTAGGTTTTGTTATTTCACGTGGATTTACAGGATGTTAAACATTGGATATCGTGCAGTTTCGCTGAAACGACCCTTCAAACGACAGAACATCGAGAGCAGCGAAAAATAAAGGCAACTGTCTAAAATATATATCCATGTCTTGCGAATACATTTCTCTGCATCAATTGCACGATTTGATGAATAAGTGAGATCATCACATCCTAAACATGTCTATCAGTATCAGCTTAATTTCTCTCTCTCAATTCCCCTAGCAACCAGCTGCAACATTGTATTAGAAAAATGCCATTTGGAGAGTACGATTTGATAATTCCATCATGCTCAGTTTATTTTGCAATTTCTGCGATAATTTCTTTTAACCATGGTTCTTGCCAGATATAAGCTGTAAGTTGTTTGAGCATGGCGAAATAGCCATTGTTATAGATTCTGACTTTCCTTAAATATATAATTCATCAAATTATAATCAGTTTTGTATTCTCATGAAAATGGCTCCCTAATATACTTAACCACATTCAATGTGCCAGATTCAAATATCCTAAAACTTTCTGATTCTATAACAAGATCGAGAATGGTGAGGGAGATGGTATTGAAAAAGTTACGATTCACACGAATCTTGCGCAGCTGGTTGCCATGCGGATTGAGGGTCAGAATTTAGGCTACCCATGGTGCATAAGCAGAGAGCAATTTCGCTAGCATATTCAACAGAGGATGAAAAAGTCTTGGTAGAAATCACTATTAGATTTCAGTGGTCAGTAGACTACAAATTATACTTCTGACACCTTGGAAGAAGCGCTGTAGGCATATCCCTTTGCATTTCAACCTTTAACCTTTAATCTTCTGACTATACAGTGATCGATAAAAGTAGATTCGTCGATAATATATTAATGAAGGTAAATTGTTCAAGAAAATCTCATCTGGCTGGATGCTCTGCGGTTTGCGAAACAGAAATTAGATTATTTTACAAACTCTGCTTCAGCTAGTTGCTGGGGGGTGGGGGTGTTGAGACACAGCTGCCCATGACGATGACGCTCGGAAATATTTCCCTAGCGGCTTCAATAGACAAGGATAATGTTCTTTAGAAATTACTGCTGAATTCTGTGGCCTGGAAACAATACGTAAATAATTAGTATACTTTGGAAGAATCATTGTAGCCAAAATCATTTCGCAGTTCAAGAGTTTAAGCTCATGTCTTCAGATGCAATGTTTACAGTAGCAAATTTAGCAGTTGCATTTCTGAACTGATTTACGTCATTCCGAAAATGTGTTTAGCTCTCCTTATTTTCCACAATTTGATTTCAGGTAAACAAAGCAATGATTTTCAAAATAGAGCCGCGATGTACAATGCTTCTGGCATTCATATGATAAAATGTACGTTTTTATTATGAATTTGGACCATGGAGTGTGTGACTCTTTCAACTTCTAATTAATTAAACTGGTGATAGAAAGGTGAGACATATCATTTATTTATTTATCAACTTTATTTAATGCACCACTGAAAAGAGTGGAAAAAGCAGAGAAGAATTGAAACTGAAAAGGGTGGAGCTTGTTCAAAGGCACGGACGACAGCTATATAACGTGTAACGGAATGATAAGATGTAGAGAAAATGCCATAAAAATAAAGACTGCTCATGATCACGTGTCTATAATAATACTTTTATAAAACAATTAGTGAAAACATCACACGAGATAATGACGTGATGCTACAATAAGGTATAAAAAAATAAGAATATATATATATATATATATATATATATATATATATATATATATATATATATATATATATATATATATATATATATATATATAATGCATAATTTGTACACATATACATGCTATATTGAGGTATATTAATTCATTTTAATATAAATTATGTCAACCCAGCTATCGGTTCAAGGTAAAGAGAAAAGACAGGCACAAATTAAAGCATCGATTAAGAATTAATTTCATAAATACGTTAAATGAAAACATATTAACACGGAAACCTTAAAGCGTCTGACATGTAAGACAATGGTGATATTCATATCATTTTGGAATCATACAAACCTTATGCAAATTATGTCACAATCCAATAAAGCACTTACAAAAATTTGAAATAGTATTCTCTCTAAACATTCAGAATTCCCTTTAATTAATCTATGTAAAAACTCTCGATTTCCTAGATAGTTAATCTCTCTATACGTTTATAATTCCCGCAACAAATCTACCGGAAAGAAAAAAGATTGGAGATAAACGTGGAAGACAGTAGGAGGTGTTACACAAATACAATCGTAATAGTATGCAACAACTATCAAACTGAGAATAAACGAGCATAAATAGAAATATAGAAATAGTTGCATCTTTCTCAAAATATGCAGTGCGTCAATAGGTAGCCCTAAGAAACAGACAAAACGTTCGATAATGTTTCAAGTACTGTACAGAAATAAGAAATGTCGTTTTAAGATCGGTTGTGTCACATATTACACAGACGATCATTCACAAGTTTGCAAGTATTTGTCTATTCGTCCATATGTTTACCCTCGAGTTACCTTGGGTTCTCCATTCATACCTTAGTAGCATGTGATCATATGTCAGCTCTCTCTTCTCTGTCTTTCTCTGACACCTCTCTCTCTCTCTCTCTCTCTCTCTCTCTCTCTCTCTCTCTCTCTCTCTCTCTCTCTCTCTCTCTCTCTCCACATCCTGTCACTAATTCCGCATTTATTTAAAAAATATCAATTTTCACACATCTTTTTCTCTTGTCTGCCACGTTTATGATCTACTCAATTTTCTTGGAGGAATTTAATTTTTCGCAGAGAGCGCTGTATGTACTGCATGCTTATAAATAACTTTGATGTGTGGTACGCCAGCGCATACATTTCTTTTATTAACGAGAGTAAAAAGAAATTTAAGTTTAATTTTGAATGATAGATGTTATACATTTTATCATTTTAAAGTTAATAATGTACCACTACATACGTTATTTTGCTTTAGCGTTTCAAATGCAAGAATTCCTATTTATTTAATACCGAATTTGATGGGGATGAGACGTTGATGACGGTCTTTACGTGGTAGCATATGACGTGTATACCGTTTATTTATAAGCTCTGTAAATATGACGTGTATACCATGTATTTATAAGCTCTGTTTATTCGAGTTTGGAATGCGATGCCATTACATCCTAAATGACGGGTTAGTTTTGCCAGGTTATAGTACAAAGATAGAGAAAAATAACTTTACATGGTATAGTTCCCAATGCCTCCAGCACTCTTGTCATACGTCATTCATCGTCCACAAAACAATTAACTGTTCAAAACACGTGATCTGCTGAACTCGGTTCATTGCCTTTATCAGGGTAGCTTCGTAATGTATCGTTAAAATGATAGTGTTTCAATAAAACACTTTGAACAAGGAATTGAAAAGGTACTTCCACGTGTTCTGCGTTTGACATAAATGGTTGTATGGGAACTGAATGTACAAAAAGCTGAACTAAAGGCCCATATTACGCTGTTACAGCACAAAAATCATACAAATATCATGTAGAAAGAACCATAAGGTGTGTATGATAAAGAAACAAAACTAAGGGAAAAAAGTGGAAATTGTTTACTAATCTTTCATTATTATTATTATTATTATTATTATTATTATTATTATTATTATTATTATATAATCTCACAATATATATATATATATATATATATATATATATATATATATATATATATATATATATATATATATATATATATATATATATATATTAAATTAATAGAAAATCATATAAAGTTTCAGCAACACATTCTTCATCATGCGATTTGTAAGTTTATGGGTACAACCGAACTTAAGAAAAATGTTCTGTTCTTTGTGCGCATGAATCAATATCAACAACGCACTTATGGTCGTTTCATTCGAATAAATAATATAACATAACAATAACAGTGGGGTCTTTTAAATTCCATTCTTAAAATGTAAGATGTTTAAGCAACGCTTCAGAGTATTAAGACCAAAATAATTAGGTTTAAAGAACATGTTGGAGGAAAATAGACAAAACCTAAAACTTATGAATTCTGCTTTCTTCTGATTTTGTTTTCTTAAATTATTCTTTCCTCTAATAACAGCAATAAGTAGATGTATCTACTAATGTACTAAGTTTGAATATCGATAGTAATCACGCTGGAGCGTGCTGATTGGAATTAATTTGGTGCGCGATTTACGTCTCCGAGACACACATTTCAACAACTAAAACGACTTGCTCTGGCTATATCGGTAGGTTGCAGAAGCCTTAAAACTATTATCAACTAATAACCTTCCCAACGACTGCCCATGTATCATGTCCATTAGATAGTAATGGAATTACGTGACACTGATGCATTTTCCCCAGAAAGTATTCAGGAACAAGTTGATAGCTAAGTGTTAAGTAATGTCATGTAAGAGTAACTGGGGCTTCGAATCAACGATTGCCGACTCCACTTGAGAAAAAAAATGTCGTTTTAATAGTGATTAATGGTTCTTAAATATAACCAGTGAAAGTACAAATGACACCATATATGGTTTCATGAGATCGTACAAAAAAAGCTTACGTGCATGAGAAATATTTTTATGAATAAAATCAAATTAATAAATAAAAATAATAATTCCACTCCATGTAAATGACCATCGGAATCATTAATATTAACTGTTTTGAGAAGATAATATCCATGCGGAAAAAGTCTTTGGATTAGGAAATCCTATCGCCAACATTCCCTCTAAGCTGCGCGCGTGCGCGCGCGCGCAGCTGCTCATACATCCCTGCGCAGCTGAATTGTCAATCCAACATTAATCCAACATTAAACTTTGCACGTCTCCGTATTGCTTGCACAATGCAGCGAGCATTGCGCACACATCGCGCCTTAACCATAGATACATAGGCTATTTCATGAGCAAATACAAATATGTTCTAAAGAAAATGTGAGTCTAACAGTTTTATATAATTGAAATATTAACGTACATACAAAACATTTATAATTGCAATATCCGTATTACATGTTCTTATAATTCTCAACATTTCATAATGAACTCAAAGGCCGGAACGTATCAAATGCTAGCAAATACCATAGCAATGGGCATCCTGGTGAATCAGATACAGTCGTCAATCAACGACGGGGAGAAAACAAGTAGGTTAGACAGCAAGGGGAAAAAAACCTTACACTAACCAAACGCTCTTTAGCTGTTTAGCGTGCAAGGGATATTTTGAATACATAAATTTAATGCTACAAACACATGCCCAATATAAAAGTCATTTTAAAAAATGCATGAGTGAGGTCAAAAAGGTCCATATTTATGGATAGGTATACTAATGCAACACATATAAGAATATCAGTCACTTGATCTCACAAGTCAGTGGAAATTCATAGAACAAAAAAATTAATGTACCCCACCCCCAAATGTATGCACACATTTTTCATGTCCAAAGGTCATTTGTGAGAACATGTAATGCTCACATTGCAAACACAAGCCCTTTTCCTGGGTGATAATTCTGAAAACATTATTTACTTAATAATTTCATGCTATTTAAAATAGTTGTCATCCAATCAGTTTTGAGATGCTCTACTTGCATTGAACCATCGTGTCTAATGATAAAAGGTGCTAGCTCTGCTTCCTAGCCGACAATTGGTATTTCATTGGCTACACACTGTGCCGTGACTACATGAGGTATACATGCCGTAAAGCAATTTCAAGAGCACCGCAAACCGGAATGACCAAATTAACAAATATTCCCATATATTTAAGTATTACACAATAAAAGCTCAAAAGTCACACCGTACCCTTAAGTTAAGAAATTTGACAGCGACCAATATATGAAATTGTTCCCCGCCACACAAGGCGAAAACAACACAGGCTACAGGCCTACAAGTGATTATGTACACGTAACACGGATACCCTTAGA
This sequence comes from Unio delphinus, assembly GCA_029339505.1. NCBI lineage: Eukaryota > Metazoa > Mollusca > Bivalvia > Unionida > Unionidae > Unio > Unio delphinus. The sequence goes on along the minus strand of JAQISU010001236.1, from coordinate 13,660,226 downwards.
GATCTCAATTTATGCATCGGTAGACAGATTCCAGACAAAAAGGTTCGAAACAGAATTGCAAGATGGCAATGTGAGGAAGTTATGGGGAGTACATACAGGGGCACGCAGTTTTGAGATGTTGATGATAGAAGATGATTTGTTAAAGAATTACAATATTAACTGGAAAGGAGAAGAAATACAATGATACAGACAATGAGATTTACAAATTATTCAAGAGATTCGTACACAGACCTATCAGACTCGAACCTCACAGATTCGTACACGGACCAGTCAGATTCGGACATCACAGACAGGACAGAAGAAGAAATGGGAACATGAACAGTCAAGGCCCTAGTAAGCACAAGCCTAGGAAACACACAAAAGCAAACATGAAAATTAAGAAGAAGAAAAAAGAACCGATAATGGCGATATAAATGAGATAACGAAAGCAGGACTTAATCAAAACTAAAATATTAATCAAGTGCACATATATCAGGTAAATCTGTATACATCATGTTACAGGTAAATCTGGAGACATCCTGTTACAGGTAAATCTGGATACATCATGTTACAGGTAAATCTGGATACATCATGTTACAAGTAAATCTGTATACATCATGCTACAGGTAAATCTGTATACATCATGTTACAGGTAAATTTGTATACATCATGTTGCAGGTAAATTTGTATACATCATGTTACAGGTAAATTTGTACACATCATGTATATATCATGTTACAGCATTCGTGATTTCCATTAAATGGTATTTCGGCTGATTACGTTCTTAATAATAAGATATAGAACTCTACGTTTTCCATTAATTTTACTTTATCTGAATAAACCAAAAAGTATCGCAAATGTGAACAGCAATAAACACATTACCTAAATGAATTTATAAAAATGAAACCTTTAACAAGTTATAGAAAAATAAAAACGAAATAAATACGAAATACAAGACTAAACGCTATCTTAAACTTTTGCCTAAGATCTAGAACCAGCATCAGGTCTCCATGCGTATATATGTGTCCATAGCAAAACCCTGGGCATATGTGTGCCCGGACAGATAGCAAATGCGTCCTTGGGAATATCCTGGGCATATGTGTGGGTACACGTTGTACGCCTGGACATATAGCCACTATGGCATTGTGGACAGGTTTATCAATCCCACTAGAGCATGCGTATGTATGTATGTATGTATGTATGTATGTATGTATGTATGTATGTATGTATGTATGTATGTATGTATGTATGTATGTGTATGTATGTATGTATGTATGTATGTATGTATGTATGTATGTATGTACGTACGTACGTACGTATGTATGTATGTATGCATGTGAGTGAGTGAGTGAGATAGTGAGAGAGTGAAAGTAGGAGTTTTAACGTAGATTTTTTAAAAAAAAGGCATATCGCTATGATGTTTGCAGTGAGGCAGTTTATAGTGATGTCTAGCACTGGGGCATCATGACGCAGACATGTAGCATGATGTCCCACCCAGTCATATTATCCTGACACCAGGCCGACCAGTCCTAACACTAACCTAGGCCGGGGATCGAACCAATGACCTCCCGCTTCCGCGGTGGACGCTCTAACCACTAGGACACCGGAGCGTCTGTCTGTCTGTCTGTATGTCTGTCTGTCTGTATGCATGCATTATGCATAATAATGTTAATGTTAATATAATGTTAAATGCGACAGGGACACACGTGTGTGTGTGTGTGTGTGTGTGTGTGTGGCAATTAAGTAACTCGTGATATATTTGATCTAAAGAAATTCTAGTACTGACATGTATGGATAAAAACATATTTCACAACAAATTTAACTCAAATCATGCACACATGAAAAGGACAAAGTAATCGATCCATATCAAGAACCTCATTAACGTTTGAAAATGGATAATTAAACCAGTAATAAGGTGTAATGTCGGAAGAAAGAAATGCAGCAGTTTAGGCTTGGAGACTGAATGAAATGAAACCTGACAATAGAAGCCTAACAATTACGTCACTATTAAAAACAAAGAGGAACCACAGTTAAAAAGAGACCCATGGAGAGAACGAACATAGAAAACATGCTTAATTTGGCACTGATAATTTACCATGACTAGAGATCTGGAGGTGTCCACAAAAATAAACAGAGTTGATATGTAGTGTTGACACCAAGCAATACTCAACCCTTTGCAAACTATCCAGCCCTGCATTTATGCAGCCAAATAAAAATGAACATTAAGTAAATTATGGAACTTCGACGACTCTGCCTATTAAAAGTAAAATTATTTGAAATAAAAGTTCTGCAATTTTGAGTCCGTATATAATAACTTGTTCACGCCGTTTTGCAACTACGGTGCGTATTAAAATAGAAGAATCCTATATGACTACATAGAACAAAAGATGCATAAGTTTAAAAATACGATTTTGTACACAGTCTGGCTACTATGTTTCGTACAGTCTGGCTACAGTTAATGTGGTTCGTGCAGTCAAGCTACTGTTTCTATATTTCGTACAGTTTGGCTACTATTTCTATATTTCGTTCAGTTTGGTTACTGTTACTCTGTTTCGTGCCATCTGGCTACTCTTACTGTGTTTCGTGCAGTCAGGCTACTGTTACTATGATTCGTACAGTCTGGCTACTGTTTCGTACAGTCTGGCTACTGTTAATGTCTTTCGTGCAGTTTGGCTACTATGTTTCGTACAGTCTGGCTAATGTTCCTATGTTTCGTACAGTCTGGCTACTGTTTCTATGTTTCGTACAGTCTGGTTACTGTTACTATGTTTCGTACACTCTAGCTACTGTTACCCTGTTTCGTACAGTCTGGATACTGTTACTGTGTTTCGTGCAGTCTGGCTACTGTTTCGTACAGTCTGGCCCATGTTTCTGTGTTTCGTGCAGTCTGGCTACTGTCACTATGTTTCGTACAGTCTAGCTACTGTTACTCTGTTTCGTACAGTCTGGCTACTGTTACTTGTTTCATGCAGTCTGGCTACTGTTTCGTACAGTCTGGCTCATGTTACTGTTTTTCGTGCAGTCTGGCTACTGTTACTATGTTTCGTACAGTCTAGCTACTGTTACTCTGTTTCGTACAGTCTGGCTACTGTTACTTGTTTCATGCAGTCTGGCTACTGTTTCGTACAGTCTGGCTCATGTTACTGTTTTTCGTGCAGTCTGGCTACTGTTACTATGTTTCGTACAGTCTAGCTACTGTTACTCTGTTTCGTACAGTCTGGCTACTGTTACTTGTTTCATGCAGTCTGGCTACTGTTTCGTACAGTCTGGCTAGTGTTACTGTGTTTCGTACAGTCTGGCTGTTGTTACTGTGTTTCGTGCAGTTTGGCTACTATGTTTCGTACAGTCTGGCTACTGTTACTATGATTCGTACAGTCTGGCTACTGTGACTAAGATTCGTACAATCTGGCTACTGTTACTATGATTCGTACAGTCTGGCTACTGTTACTGTGTTTCGTGCAGTCTGGATACTGTTTCGTACAATCTGACTACTGTTACTGTGTTTCGTGCAGTTTGGCTACTATGTTTCGTACAATCTGGCTACTGTTACTATGATTCGTACAGTCTGGCTACTGTTACTCTGTTTCGTACAGTCTGGCTACTGTTACTGTGTTTCGTGCAGTCTGGCTACTGTTTCGTACAGTCTGACTACTGTTACTGTGTTTCGTGCAGTTTGGCTACTATGTTTCGTACAGTCTGGATACTGTTACTCTGTTTCGTACATACATAAAAAAATATACCCAAAATAAACATAAAAAGAATGAACAGTTTACTAAAATGAAATGAAGTATTTTTAAAAAAAACACACGCTTGACCAACAATTTCCAAATTAATTATAACTGAGAATAGGAAGATGTCAGGTCATTCATATATAAAAAAAAATGGTTCCAATCCAGTAAAATATGACAAAGTCACTGAGAACAAATGATTTCTTCCAAATATGTTTTTATTCCACTTTGAACAGTGTTCAGTATCTGCATCCGGGCAATTTCCAGTTCATGGAGCCCATGCATTTGTTTCCCTTAAGTTAAAGATTTTAAGCAAAATCTAAACAGACACCATGCCCTCGAATATTAGCAACTATAATATAAATACGAAGTATTGGAAGCCCATTAGTTTATCGGTTAATTGTCACCGAGTCCAGCTATTTCAAGTCAAGTATTCTCAGTGGAGACAGCCCACATTCATCATAGATTTAATCACAATTTAATTGCAAACACTAATGCAGTCTTTAAAAAAGAACGACATGAAATCCAAATAATTCTCCTCTCACCAGCTACTTGTTTATTAAATGATTTCATGCAGGCTTTCTAAGGGATTTCAAATCTAATCACTTTGACATGCCAGTGACAGTACATGGCGAACCATTTTAAACCCCATTGCGATCCCTCGTGTATTTACATGTAAGGGAAAAATGTAGTAGCTTCATTTACTTAAATCGATGCATACGACTTATACAGTAGTTCAACTATTACATGGTTATATCAGATCTTTATTTACAGCCGTAAGTTGAGACTGTGTGTTTGCGCGTGCTTATTGTAACGAATCCAAGCTGGCTTGGACTTGGAATGACTAATCACAGTAGTCCCAAAGGTCCAATTCCAATTGGCCCATGCCAATGTTATAGAGGGTGGTAATTGCTTATATATGTTGTATCCTATTTTATCTTCCCCAGGTGAAGTTTCTTTTTTGGTTTTTAGTGCCTGATCCCATTCATATTTTGTTATTTTGTTGTTTAAGGGAGATTCCTTAGGTCCCAGGTCTTTAAATTTTTGTCTATTTGTTGTTTCTTCTTTATTTCTGTGGTCTTGGAATTCTATGGTATGGTTGTTGTTTTTGCTCATGCTGGAGAAATGTTGAGCTAATAGATCTGCTTGTTCTTTATCATTTGAGGTGCTGCTTATTTTAGGGTTATTGTTGGTCTTTTTGCCCCTAATTCTTCTAATTTTTTCCCATACTTGTTTATTGGTTGTTTTGTGATTTAGGGTCCCACAGTATTCTTTCCAAGTATCTATTTTTGCTTGTTTAATTAGTTGTTTCAGTTTTTGAGCAAGGTTTTTGTATTCTAGATAGTGAGTGGTGACATTGGATCTTTTGAATTTAGTTAGGGCTTTGGTTTTTGCTTGTTTGGTTTTCTTAATTTCGTCATTCCACCATGGAACACTTAGTTTGCCTGTTTTAAAAGTACTGGTTGGAATGCTATTTATTGCTGCGTTGGTAATGACCTGTGTAATGTTTTCATAATATTGATCAATGTCATCTGTTTCAAGCTGGGCGGTATCTTTATTAATTAATATTTCCTGGAATAATTCCCAGTCTGCTTTTTTATAATTCCACCTGGGGTTGTTTATTTGTTTTTGTGATTGCACTGCCATCTGCAGGGTGGTTATGATTAGGAAGTGGTCACTGCCCATGGGGTCAGATTGATCCACTTCCCATTCAGCCACTTGTGCCAGTCTTGGTGTGCATAGGGTGAGATCAATGGCGGATATGTTGCCGTTCACTGGGTTTAGTCGGGTTCCGGCTCCATCATTTAATATGGTTAGGGTTGATGTAATGGCCCAGGCCTCAATCAACCTGCCCCTTTTGTCCGTTATTTCCCCCCACCCCCAGCGTGTTATGGGCATTAAAGTCACCGCAACCAAGAAAGGCAATAAACAAAATCAGGAAAACAACCTCAAAATAGAAGCCTTAGAAATTATTCACTCCCAGTACCATCAATACACTAAAATTTACACGGATGGATCCAAAATTACAAATCCATACAAAACAGCTGCGGCAATGGTCATACTAGAGCATAAAGTCCAAATAGGCAGACGTCTCCCAGACCACTGCTCTATTTATACAGCTGGATTCTGGGCCATCCTAACATCATTAAAATGGATTGAAGAATTCAAACCCAATAAGGCAGTGATTATTAGTGACTCGCTAAGTGTCCTATCTTCAATCCAAAACAACACCACCAAAAGTAGGGAAGAATTTCTCAATCAAATAAATGTCAAACTAAAACAACTACATAACGAAAATATGCTAGTAGAATTCATGTGGATACCTTCCCACATAGAAATTAATGGTAATGAAATGGCGGATAAACTAGCCAAAGAAAAACTAAATGAACCAAATTTTGAGCCATTACAATATAGTACATCCGAAATATACAGCATAATTAACACCCAAATAGACAAAATATGGCAAAATGATTGGGATATAAGTACAAAATGGAGAGTGTTGTACACTACTGTTAGGGAAGTAAATAGGAATAGAAAACCGCCCAAGGGCTCACCTAAAGAACAAACAATTATAAATAGGATCATTATAGAAAAACCAGGCTGGCAAACAGCCACGGGAAATACATAGGACCCTTTCCTCATAATATTAACTGCTACAATTGTAACACCCCTGAAGATCTCCACCATGTCTTCAACAATTGTATTAAAACCAAAAAAGAAAGGGACAAATTTAGATCACAACAGCAAGATATAAAGGCCCCTTATACATACCCAGAAATTATACAAAATACCAACAATAACATATTAGGCACATACAAAAATATGTTAGAATTTCTAAAAAAAAAACATAGGGAAAATAGAAGAGATCTAAAAATAACACCATACACATCCTAAAAGACCGAAAGAGCCAGGTAGTGTAAGCCCCTTAGATAAATAAAACAAAAATTTAACCTTTGAGGGCGGGGAAGCTAAGAAACGGTTAAGGACCGGGGTGCGGAAGCTGGATGCAACAATGGATACCTTTGACGTGTCGCTTAACGGCCCCGTGTATTTACGGCAAAGGTCCGTTTGTTGTCACCTGGTCGCCGCGCCTCACGGACCGGACCGTGGGGCGGTGTCTGGGTGTGACAGTGGATAATCCTTGACGTGTCGCTTAACGGCCCCGTGTAATTACGGCAAGGACCCATCTGTTATCACTTAGTCGCTAACCCACATACCTGACCTAAAACAAAGGAAAAATTATTATCTAAATCTAGCTAAACTAACCGAGGCTCACAAACAGGGAAAATCAAACCAACAAACCAAAATAAGGTCATAAATAGAGAACTTTATAAATAACAACTAAAAAAATAGTAGCAGGAACGAAAGTAAACTACTGCATATTAACATCGAAATAAAAAACACCTCATAAATACCATCCAAAACATCAGTAATAGGGTGTCATACATAGGAAATAGGATTAACACTCTCCTCTACACCCCCCTGCTTCCTCCTCTCTTCTGAATCTTTTTCTCTAGAAATACAACCAAGTATACAGTGTAAAATTATACATTCAGATTAAAACGAAAGTAAATTAAATAGAACCAAACAGTGCACTGAGACCAATGCACATAAACTAGATAGTAAACTAAGATAGGGCCCAAAATTAGTACTTATAAGGTAGTCTAAAAACCCAAAGACTATCAGGCCTAGCGACACAAGGTCGCAAAAATTAAATCACACAAAACATTAGAAAATAGAAGTCCAATTAACTAGAACATATAATGTAGTCCAAGACCAAGACTATCAGGTCCAGCGGCACAAGGCTGCAAATATAATCAAATATACAGATAATAGGACTTAATTAGGGCCCCAAATAGTGACTATAAGGTGACCCAATATCCAAGGTCATCAGACACAGCAACACAATGTTGCAAAAAATATATAACTAGGAAACAACAAAACAATAAAAATACACAGAGCACCATCTACGAAAAACATCACAAAAACACTGTATTACAAAAGTTGTATTATACCTCAAAAACAGCACAGGGTATACAAATAGGGATTAGGGACGGATACCAACCTTGCCTGGCCCTTCGCCTCGCCCACCGCACCTGCTACAGTAACTACACGTGCTTAGCACGTCCAATAATAACCAACAACATCGGATGGCATAATATGAGTGTGTGCTGAAACTATTCCCACTCATATATATACAGGCCCTACAATCACACAGCAGTAGCTCAATAGTTACTCAGATGTGACGGCCTAATTAAATAGTGTTCCCTGAACACATAAACGCCTGCAGGGTCGTGGCTCCATCCCCACCCTCAGGATAAATTAAATAACCGTCCATTGACGGATAAAACAGTGACAAGAGCCTTCGGGACGAGTCACTTAAAGCAAATCTAGTCAGTCAGTCAGATTGTGGTCAAAAGCGGCACACAAATTGCCATTGATGTTGGTTTCCTGTCAGCTGATTAAAAAATTCATCTGTCAGTTCTGCAAAATCACGTGACAGTTACAAAATCTATCACATAAAGTAATTATAAATCTAAAGCACAAACACCAGACCCTTCCGAATAGATGTTGAGTACTTTTTAACTGAAATTTCATTTCCTGCTAGCAGCGATCCCGTCTTTACACATGCGAAAGATACTGAAACATTGTTTTTGATGAGATTTGATATCGGAATACTATTTGTCAGGCCATCATTTTCCAACAGAACTATTGTACCCACCCCGCGTCCCCGCACCCCAAGTTAATATGAACAAGTATGATCCAGACTCGCGCATTAATAAGGGTTGATAACATCTGGATGGCCTTTTTTTAACTACACTCCATCAGGTTACAACGCGTATTGATAAACGTAGAGTTGATAACATCTGGACGGCCTTTTTTAACTACACTCCTTTAGGTTACAAGGAGTATTGAAAATGCCACCGATATGATGGTGTCTCTGAATCCTACATTTTCAGGAACTGCGGACACGTTTTTAGCGATGGCTCCTTGTAGATTCAAAAAGTAATGGTGGTGTCCATGTTAGGCGTTATGTTTTCCTTTATTCTTGAAGAATCACCTGCTCGCCAGGGTGTACTTCAACAACAACCCGGTTACTCAGCGGTGTTAAATTAGCTTTGGTGTAAAACCTGGTCAGATCCACATCATCGCCACGTCGCGTGCTTAGATTAGACGTTCATAGATGTCAACGGGAATTTGTATATTTTTTAATGTAGCTTCTAAGTGAAAATGCATAATCAGCAACCGCACGCTGAAATCGGCTTCAGGAAGCAAAGGTCTACTAGTGCACTCACACAACCTTCGTTTATATTACAAATTTTAACTTCAGGAAGCGATTTTTATAGATAATATAGGCACATGTATGATATTTCACAAGTTTTCAGGGAAATGTCCATGTGCAGAAAAGGAGCAAAGGCATTCAGTGTTCTATAGACATCCACACAGATAGTGAAATGAAGAACACAAAAGACAGTTTTGATCAACTGGACACAGACCCTGATACTGATGCTCATGATATTGAAGATGAGTGTTCCATGATAAGGGAATCCGATGATTCAAACTACAAACCAGATGAGACTGACCGTATGGATTCATGCTTCAACTCAAATACCTCTGGAAATGGGTAATGTAAATTGCATAACTTCAGCATCTATGAACCTATTACTGATTTGATGGTGCAATCAAATTCTTATATTGCTATTCATGGCCTCTAGAATTAAGTATGTTTCCAGTCTTACACATGCCATTTGCACGCAAAGTACAAGTCCTTGAAATGAGTGTAGCTAACACTTTCACTTGGGAAATTCCACCTGATCGCATACACTAAAAATGACGGCAAAGCAGCTTGATTTATTTTATATTAATCAAAACAAAGTCCTGGATTGTAATCAAGATAAAGTCCGTGCAGATTTATTTTACTAGCACATATTCAAAGTCATATAATGCAGAGGCGTAGCTAGAGTGTTTGGTGCCCGGGGACAATATTCATTCCCCCGCCCCCACCTCAACTCTGAAACCCATTAATTTCATCAATAAAATCACGATTACCCGTTACAACCTATTTCAAAGCCCATTTTGGTGTCCCAACTAGTATGGCGCCCTGGGACATATGTACCCCCCTGCCACCCCCCCACTAGCTACGCCTCTGATATAATGTGACAAAATAATTATACAGTCAAATATTAGTTATGCTTGTTAAAATGAATACCATTTTAACTTTTATTACTGCATTATTTACAAATTTCAGAATATGTTGAAAGGTTGATGGCATCACTGGAGAAAATGGTCAGGAAACCAGTTAGTTATGTCACCATCTTTATGCAGCCAATCCCTGAGGCCGGACAAGTCGATGGCTGTCTGCATGATAACTAGAAGGGCTTGAAACCTGTGTAGTTACCACCTTCACTTGAGAACTTCTGCCTGATTGCATCTACTGCACAGGATGGCAAAGCAACTCTAATTTCACGGCCACGATATCCCCAGCGCCATCTTACCAGCTGCCTGTATGCGGTGTATCTCTTACGACTGAAAATATAATATGCAACATATTTTAGACTTAAATAAAGTTATATTGTGTCACCTATTCTTCTCAGAACTTATTTATTTCAAGTTTTCCGAGTCAAGGTCTTTAGCATAGCATTAGATTTTAATACAACCAATGTTAGGAAGCTAAATGAATCTTAAGTGAATAGGAACATACAACAATATGTTTTAAATGTCACAGTACAGAGTCTGTTCAAGAAATGGAAGTGTTTTTCGATTGAAGTTTGCTTTTCGTGATAATTTTCAGTATAACGGACAAATGATGCTAGCTAGGTTTATTCTTCAAAGTTTGGGGTGAACAGTCCACCTTAAAAAAATGTCAAATTTTCTCAATGAAGGAGGGATTTCAGGCATTTATGAATGACTTAGTTTTATATTGATGGTTATACAGCAATCACCTTTCCCAAAAGGGACCCGATATTGGCACCATAACTAGTGTGTGAACATTTTGCCGAACATTGTTTACGTACTCTGACATAATTTCCTCGTGATTTCCATAATGTTGTGTGAAGGCATAGTATGCTGCTTCCAGGACATATTCATCCAAGCAAACTGTCACAAATCCAGGATGACTGATGATGTAATCCACATTGTGTGCCTTGGTCTTATCAAAAGTCACACTGATCTCTTTACAGCATCCACACTCTTCAACTGTTTCTTTACTGCTGCAATTTCCACACACACACCTAAATAAATCAATATACATGATAAATATGCTCTATCATATTTATTGGGTTAGACATACACATATGTATTGATAAATGTATTTATACATGTACATATGTATATGTATATATAGACATATATTGTGCAATATATATATATATATATATATATATATATATATATATATATGTGTGTGTGTGTGTGTGTGTGTGTGTGTGTTTCTGTGTGTATTTATGTGTGTGATAAATGGTAAGACTTTTTTGGTACTTTTTGTACCACAATATTGAAATGCACATCTCGTCATAAATGTATTATATTTATCTCATTGCTAGTTTGCCCACAAATATGTATGCATTATTTGCCACTTTCCTAAACCGACATGGAAAAAAACATTAAAGAAAGAATACTATATTAGTAATAATTGCAATAATAATAAAAGTAGTTACCAGAATGTAGAGCCCAAGCGCTGCTCAGCTTCAGCTTGATCATGGAATGTTCGCTTCGGGGCCTCGATTCTCGTCTCGATCGAGCTGAAATTGTAACGGCCTCACTTCATAACGAGCAGATTCAAGGAGTTGGACATCTTCAAGGGGTTCACCTTCCTCAAACGACCAAGCTGAGCGATTAAAATTTGACATAAATTCACTAGAATTGTCCATATCAGCCATAATCACCACATACGCTAAACTTGAGGGACTTCCCCAATGCGCGTCACTTTCGGAAATCTAGTTTTTCACCGGATGTGTACAAATATTTCCGGAGCGTTTTCCGTAAAACATCGATTTATGCTCAAAAAATCATAATTTTCTCCTCAATGAGTTAAAACCTAGATCGAAAATGTACATTTCTGAGTTTTTCAGCGAAAAACGAACATTTTTGTGTATAATGTGTTTTTGACGCTAGCAGACCTTTAATTATCGCGAGTGCTTAATCAAGGAGGTTTCCACATATATGTCCGTCCATCCGAGTTTGCTAGTGCAGAGTTGAGTAATACAGCGGTCGTCGTGGAAGGACGCTAACTCCCACGAACTAAGCCGCCATGTCAATAATCAACGACTTTAGAGGCGGTGCAAGTCTGTAAGAGTCAAATCACAATATAAGTGGAAATGTTACCACGTTTGCGATCAAACGAGTTCTCAGTCATGTGTGCTGCTCTCTGAAGGCGTCAGTGACATGACAGTGATCATGCACTTTTTCATCGATGCAGCTAAAAGCTAAATCACGGATCCAGTTAAGACTCGCTGTTGAAAAGTCGCGAATGCGATCATGGGTTGTAATTATGTCAGAGGTGAAGGAGAGCTCTTGTCGGATCCATTTCATTATAACCTCTTGTGAATTAATCAACACTCTGACCGAGTTCTTTCCGCAATACAACGCTGGTGACTAAGTTGCTCCATCACATCTGACAGTAAAGAAAGGACACAGGTCTTGTTCATCAACATGTGTAGTTTTTTATGAAACCTTGGGTGCCAGTGAAGGCCTTTGGTCATTGGAACCTTCTCTTCTCACGCAAACGTTTAAGCATTTCAAGTCCGCGTACTTTCAGCTTCGTTTGCACAGCAGTAAATTTGCAAATATTCCTACAAGACTCTGTCATGATTATGCGATGAGGCTTCTCGATGACTCCTCCACAGTGAAAATCATGGACATCAAGCAGCTCATGAGTGATAAATACATGCATACAGCGTCCATTGGGTAACATTATTTTATGGTTATTGGTGTGCCGGAAAAACCATTCGTCTAAAATCTGTCATCCACATATAATAGTTCCACGCCGCTGAGACCTCAGAGACATTCGCGTTTTCTATGCCGCTTAACAAGAGTAGATCAATTCTGAACCCCAACTACTAAAAGATCTCTGTAAAACTTTTATCGATTACATTAATCATCGACTCAGTGTTGTCACGGTTCAAAATTATAAAGGCATCACTCCAAACCATTTTGATTTTTAACCCATTGTCGTCAGGTGAGTCGAGCGTTTATGTGGGGCTAAATAGCATTATCATGTACGCATCGAAAACAATGTTCATTTTAAACTCAGACGTGTTTGCGTGTTTACGATCCCCTGCCTCATGTTCGGGTAAAGCTTCAGAGCGTCTTTACTCGGCTTGTGTGTGGTTTAAATAATTACTTGATAATCATGTTAATTAAGGGAGCGCATGGTGCCTGTTCAACGTAAACTCCTGAACTTAGGCTAGTCGAGCATGTCCAGCAGCCCCAAAGGATAGTAATTGTAATGCGACGATAGCGCTTTACCTCATCCGCAACCAGACGTGCGATTTCGAACATCCTGGCTCGTGAAGGAATCATTATATAATTGCTGCTGTTTCACAAACTTACCACAATTATCGCACGCAGATCCTTTAGGGCAAATCCTAAACATGTAAGTAAGTCTACTTTAGCAGTACCTTTAGGTGTCATTATTCCACGTTCTCGCGTGAATTGAGTTGATTTACAGTTAGCGCTGTGGTTACAGCCAGCTGTGGTCTACCTGGAGGAAGTTGTATCTCAAACAGCAATGGCTCATCTGCGATTTATAATAGTGCAAATTATACATGCCTTTGTCACACCGCTTGTATCCTTATTCCACGCTCTTTGCAAATTACTTGAATTGTCATGGACATATAATGAAAGAAACGTTTAATAATTTATTTACCAATGCACTCTGCATAAACATCAATCTCTTTGATCCTTGACAGCATCGGGGTCTTTTAATTGTACATCGTTCCCTTTTTCACATATAGGCACCTTGGATGTTTCTGTGACGGACGTATTGACAAGTCTCCGTTACACCAACTCAGCTACGGCCAGACATTGTAACTTTGTATATAAGCATACTAAACGTCTTGGAGTGTTTGTTTATATCAAGTATGATTTTGCTCCGTTTGAAATTGGAAATGGCTTTGGTGAATTTATTCGGTTATGGGCGCTGATCTGTTTTGGTAGGGTTGTATATCGTATACCTTATGAAATGCGAGTATAGACTTCATCGATAAATTATATGCTAAAGACATTTTGTTTCTAACTGATTTGCACAATGCAGTGATATTATCCGTCGTTGCTGTATGTTACAATAGCTTCACTCTTTTTCACTGTCTTCGTTGGGAGACTCAATCAACTTCAGCCACTTGAATTTTCCTTGCGCATCACGCAATGGCTTTTCACGCTTTATTGTTTGTTAAATTTTTCATCAAGGTTTTCTTATGCTTGCTACAACACGATCCCTAACCCGGTTGGTGTTTCATGATGCTCCGTATACGTATATGAAAAGGTGTATATATTTTGATCCTCTTTGACAAATCGATGTCACGGATTCGAGCTACACTGTAAATTAATATTTTGGTGTGTCTATAAACACACCATTATCGGGGCATTGTAATTCCCATATTAAATATAAGGGCATATTCTTTCCCATTCTGTATGCGTCATACTATGTAGATCAAATTGCAATATATAATGGTCCACTGTGGATCTATACTAGTGAATCACTTGTTGCTGGTCTATCTGATCCACCCTAAAAAAGACGCTAGGAGACCCTGTGGTCTAAGTCCCTGGCCTTTACAAATCATCCATATCTCACCTCTCTCTGTGTGAGTTAAAGTCTCAGAATGACCATTGTTGGTATCTGAGGAAGCTTGCCAGTAACTTCCCATGGTCAGCGGTTCTTCCTCCAACAAATATACTGGTAGCCATGTATAGCCAACCATGTGCTGAAAACTGAATTAATCAAAACCCACCCAAAAGTTTTCTCCAGTATGAGTAAGGTTGAGATTGAGGCTCTACATTCGTATACCTGTATACATGTGTACTGCAATGCTAACGATTGTATCAGTACAATATCTCTGTACTGTGTACGGGTTAGTTACAAGCATAAAGCAAACTGCTTGTTTGGGAATTTTAATGTGAATGAATGAAAATTGAATTATAGTGATGCCGGCCACGAGGGGTCATGTCATCACTGTTTTAAACCACCATATTTTCAACGGTGGTCGGTTTCCCGTGGGGAAGGAATGGTGCCACATCCCCACGGGCATTTAACGCACATAGTGCGCTTTTTAATTGGCCGTCATGTCATACCACTAAAAAGTGGCTGACATGAGTGAAAGGCCCTGGGTGAGTGGGAATAGACCCAACACACACTCAACCCTATTAACCAATCGGTGAGTTTGTTACAAAGCGGGGGTGCAATGGAACCAAATAATAGCGAGAGAAAAATAGTCTTCTCATTTCGCTATCTTGATGGGCTCTGGACGAGGAAAAGGAGGAAAAAGTCCCGAAGGTCGGCCAGCCGATGTCGTAGATAGATGTCGTTTACGCCCTGGAACGCCCTAGCCATACTTATTTCAAATTCAGTCCAATTATTACTAATGGACAAAATAAAACCAATATTGTGTTAGCCACCTGTGCAATTGAATCAAATAAATAAGTCGTAGACCTTTTCTTTAACATCCTAACTGTACCAATTTTCAAGTACAATAGTGTATGTATCATAAGTCCCTAACAAATTTGTTTAACTAATATGTCTATGCGACATATAAAAGTGTAGTCACTGTTAGATTGTTAGTTGTTAATTTTGAGCGGTGTTCAAAATTGATCAAGTCTGTTTCGTGATAGAGATTGTTCGAAAAGGGTTTCTCGCAACCAACTGAGAACCCTATTATTCAGGCAATGAAAAGGCAAATGTGAAAATTATCACATCACATCTAGCGCCGCAGGTATTATTCTTCAGTGTGCAGCACGTCAGCAGCGCCAGAGTTTCTCATGGCTCCGCAATTTTCCGTCTGCTGTTTAGTTCTCCACAGGCCCAGAAACTATTCGGCGATAGCAATTCCATGTTTCCCCCTCCACTTCCACCACCACCGCTAGTGAAGACACAATGGAGTGACCTCGTGTGGTGGCGTCCATCTTGGTTTGCCACGTGTCAGCCTTCAATGTTTCGTATGTCCTGGGCTTTGTGAAGAATATCCTTCAAAATGGCCTTTTAGCGAGGTAGCCTTGCAGTGGTATTACTGTACTTTTATTCCAGTTACCTTGGTGCTCTATGGTTGCGGTATTATTTTTCTTCACAACTCTAAATGGCGCCATTTATCTGTTAAAGATCTTCTCCCGCCGTAGCCAGGTGAAGTCCGGTCCTGCCTGCTCGGTGTTCACTGCCTGAATGTGATGAATGAATGAGGAGTTTTAATGTAGCTTTAAAAATGGTTCAGTCCAATTGCTACGATGTCTGCAGTGTGACAGTTTATAGTGATGTCTTGTACGGGGGGGGGGGGATCAGATATGTAGCATGACGTCCCACCCAGTCACATTATCCTGAAACCATGTCGACCAGTCCTAACACTAACCTCTTAATGTTGAGCGCCAGGCGAAGTAGATGGAAGTACCATTTTTATGAGTCTTTGGTATTACTCGACCGGGGTTCAAAGTCGCGACCTTCCACATCCGCGGCGGACGCTCTAACCTCTAGGCCACTGAAGCGGTCCATAAAACAAACTAGAAGTATTTTACACCATGATATTCATGTGCATTACTAATAAAAGTGAAAGAAAAAATCCGAATGACAACCTGAATATGATTCTGAAAAGGAAAGGCATTGACGGGTATCTAAAATACCATACTTCTGATTATAATTTCTTAACACAGGGGAAGCAACTCTTTTTCCTGTACAAGCGAAACAACTCTAGCTAATCTCTCAAAACTCACAATGGGCACCATAATATGACAACACTTGGTTTTGAAATTGAAAACAATGTAGATTCACTAGGTGCGTCAATTCCATGAATATCACCAAGTAGTTCCTGCAAGTTTTCCTGCTTGCATTTTGCTTTGTAAATATTTTCTTTTATTTTGCTTAGTGCACCGGCAAACATGATGTTTCCACTGCAGTGAAACTGATCCTTTGACACATGTATTCCAGCATTAAAAACAAACTGGGTGCTACAGTTGCCATCAATATGGACACGAACATAAATTCTGTGAATCAGTGTATTATATCTACTAGGAAGCCGGCAAAGAGAATAACAAACGCTTCATTTCTAACAAATACTTTTCTAAATCCAACTGTACCAAGTGAGACTATTGACTATCTATTCAATAGATAATACTGTAAATACAATAGTCAAAGGATTTGAAGGGACTAAATGCGACTTTGCAGCTGCTATTATATATGAACATGTAACCATGGAAACAGCAAGGATGCAAAGATGATAAATGTAGTATAGATATAATCTCAGTAGGAATCCCATTTCATGATTACATATAACTGTTATGAAACAAAAAAGGTTTTTAATATAGTTTACTTAAATGTAGAATATGTTAGGAAAAATGGACAATTTATGTTAATGTCTTGCAAGGATAAAAATGTATTAGGACCCACCGATGCAAAATTAAATGCTAACCACAATCATAATCTATTTTATTGTCAATGCTACAATAAACCATTACACATGGACAGAGAGACATCAGCAAGAGGTCTTATGTACAGTAGCGAATGTCCTGACTTGGATTCACAATAAATTGAGTATCTGGGTGGAAATTTATCAAAATAATGAACAATCATTCCTGGGTGGTTTTATTTACAGGTCACTTTCGTCCAGAGCAATTTGGAATGATAACTTTTTGAAACAAATGGAAAATGTTTCTTGCACAAGATAAACAAACATACCAAGCAATATACAATGGACTTAACACAATACATAGCGAATGAACCATTTATTAAATCATTAGGCTTTGTTGTTGTAGGGTTGAATGACAGTTTTCAGTACAAGATAGGCTATACATGGTGACCAATCTAAATGGTGGCGAAAGAACCTGGGAAAATCCCGGAAAGAACCATAAACCCATGATTAGCTAGTGGCAAGCTTTCACGCGTAATCGCATTGCCTTGACAGAGGCTCGAACTCACGCAGACAGAGGTGAGACTGCAGCGGTCCATAACGGTGAGTGCTTTAGACCACTTGGGGCCCTCAATTACGTCTTGTCCAGCTGGTAAATGAACCCATATGGGAAAAATAAATAACAAGTGCTCTAACTGACCATTAATACCAACCTATCAGACAATATGACCGAATATTCTCGAAAGGTAAAATGCAAGACAAATATGAAAAATACACCATAACCATCAGGTCGTTCAAAGATTTTGATGAAGAATAATTTCTTGATGACCTAAATATAGTTTAATTAAATATGGCTGACAGAGATGAAGATCTATGGGTGTAGATTGAGTTAAAAACTTTGACGAACTGAAAGGGTGGTACTTTTCTCTACACCACCAGTATAAAAAATTATATTAAAAAATATTTCATTGAACTTGATAGTAAGCAAGATACAGCATTTGATCAGACTGCTCTGTGACTAAACTTGTCAAAACTAATTGAAAAACATGTCCATGACTTGTTCATGGCATATTTACCCAACATTTCACTTGCTGTTACGTCCTACCCAATCAAGTTTTAGACACAAACATCCATGGAAGACTGTTGTGATCTCCTTAACTAATAAATGGCTTCGAGCACTTGATCAAGGTAGAATAATAGGATCTGTATGTGTAGAATTCAGGAAAGATTTAGCCATGGTGGATCAGGAACTTTTTATCAAACTGGAAATTTAATGTAATGAAAAACACTTTGATGGTTTACTTAAATGAGAGAATACATATTTATATCAACGACGTTCTGTCTGAACCAGTAACAATTTGATACGTAGCCCGACAAGGTTCAGTTCTAGGTACATTACTATTTATATTATTTATTAATGACGTACCACTTTTTCTGGGGGACTAATTTTCATCGCCTAATCTCTATGCAATCATCACTATATTATCAGACATTTAAAACATAAAGCACGAACTGGAAATGTCTTTACTGTCATGCCCTAAAAACTGGACAACTGGTGCACATGCAATGGCATGGTGGTAAATACTGGTAAAACTAAAATATTACTTTTCTCAGCACGACAAAGAATAACAAATCTATTCTATATTTAACATGGAATGATATAAATTTGAAAATGGTCTGTCATGATAGACAATTTGGTGTAGATAAAAAAAAATGTATTTTGCTTTTTAACTTTACGTTATGGTCAGACCATGTAAACTATATCTGTAAAAAAAAAGTTCAAATTTACGACTTCTCCAGATAGGCACAGGAAACTATTTTATAACAGTTAAAACAACAAACCTATTTACTAACCTTCTTATTATATCTGATGAATTGTTACATTTTTAATGAACTCCAGATCATGTATTCTCTTCCAAGGCCTATCTTCACTATTATTTTGTATACAAATTACGTTATGTGAGAAAACAACGAATGCAAAATACTTCAATATTGTTTGAAATTTAAACAATAATTAATTTTCTCAAATGATCTGGAAGATAGGTTAACATTCATTGTTATTTCAGAAATATGTAACTTATGTATCAGATTTAATAGAAAATAAATTGTTTTCTTAACAGATATCAGCACGGCTTAAAATGCATTGTTATAGTTGCCGTTTCTTTCTCTTTAATCATTTTGGAAAAAGAAGCCACAACTGTCTGTTTGTTTGTTTGTTTGAATTTTAACGGCGCACCAGCACTTTTAGGCTATTTAGCGCCATACAATAGGTTAGATGTTTAAAAATAAGAAAGGTTTAACATCGACCAGCGATATAAAAAAAACCATAATAGTTAAATATAAAATGGTAAGATGTTGGTAACAAGAAATAATGAAGCTTCCCAATCAACGGGAGATGTAAATGTTGTACGTTGATGATAAGATGTTGTAAATAAGAGGTGGTATTTGCATTAGATAAAAATATTCTAAGTGATGGCATACAAGTTATAGTTTAAAATAGAGATTTACTTCCTTTAGGAAATCTAAAATACAAGTGATTTGTATTGTATCAAAAAGTTCCTTCATGTCATGTACATTAAAGTATTTAGCACGCGTAGGTTGCAGGTCGGAACACTCGGTCATAATGTGCTTAACAGTGAATGGTTCATTGCAAGAAACGCACTCTGGTGGATCTTCACCTTTTAGTAAGTAGGAGTGGGTAATGTATGTATGACCGACTCTGATTCTTGCAATGACAACCTCCTCCCTACGGATAGTTCTGTATGAAGGCGTCCATTTTCCCAGGGTTGGCTTGATGGCATGAAGATTGTTTTTCACTGCATCATCTCATGATGCCTGCCACTTCTGATGTAGGTACTTTTTAATATTAGGTTTAAAATCAGTAAACGGTAATTTAAAATCCGATGGTTCTTGGGATAGAGCCATCTTAGCAGCCCGGTCTGCTTCTTCATTACCTCTAATACCAATATGGCAAGGTAGCAGGCAGTATAATATATTGTAGGAGGTACTAAGCTCCGAGTTTTTGACGAGAATATCGACTAGTAATGGATTATCCAGTTTTCTATGGTGTAGCGACTGAAGTCCTGATAATGAGTCACAGAATATAATGCTATTTAAAATGAGTTTTTGTTCAATAAATTTCAGAGCAAGGGCTATTGCTCTGATTTCCGCTGAAAATATGGACGCATCGTTTGGCAAGCGCACTTTGGTTATGTGCTTGGCACTAACGAAGGCTGAAGCAGCCTTGTCATCAACCTTTGATCCATCAGTATAAAATTTAGTGTAATTTGTAAAATGGTTGAGAAGTTCATGATAAGAGTTCAGGAATATGAAAAGGATCGTGTCCGACTATATATTTACAGGCGCGATCCCACTCTTGCTCGACACGGGGACTTTTGCTTGCTGTGTTTCCACCCTGGGCAAGTACGTCCCTCCTTAGACAACCTAGACCGTCTAGGCTCCCCCGAGGGGCCCATATTGATGCCGAGCTTAGCGCGGACACCCGATCTACATAGAGCACCGAGGAGCAAAGTCACCGCTCTCAAACCGTCCAACGACCCCGGCCTCCAAGTAGCTGGATTACAGGAGCACGCCACAACTCCCAGCCGCCACCACTGTCATCTTTTCCTCTGCTCTTCTCCTAATAGCATTTGACTGTGACAAGACAAAAAGTCCTTTTAACTTTGCTTCTTCTTCCTGTTGTGGCCTTGAAACAAAACAAAAGAAAGAAATTATCATGGCTAGACTATCAAGTATCAGCCAAGAATTTTATCAGAAGTCAATAGTGATGACACATTATCAAAGCAATTATATCACTTAGTTTATTGAAGCTATCAAATGGAAGTTCAAGCTTCATTGCAATATTAAACCAAGGCGCATTAATATGTATAACACATTTTTCCAAAATGAGTGATTTATTCCCTTCCAACCAACCGTGTGGCGTTGCCCGACTCAAAATTAAATTAGAACCATGTGTTATCAAGTAAGTCGGACAAGCCACTGTTTATTGTTACACATGACCGCAGGCTAACACCATCCCTTACGTAAGTTGCCATATTTAAGAGAGGAAGCTGACCAAAAAGCCCGGCAATAGTTTAATTAGCATCCTTGGACTGGAAGGATGTTTTGTACATCAAAGAAGCTGCCAGAAGGAGTGGGCGTGCCTTATCTTCTGGATACGCTGACTGACCGCCAGATTGAATACGTCGAGTGGATAGGGCCCCAGCGCTACCCAATCAGAATCGAGGAAGGGGTGGGACCCTGATTTATTTTAAAATATAATATCTTTAACCGGCCGGCTAGCTTTAGTTTCCGATTACCCGTTAAGGAGGATTGTCTGTAAAGAATTGGAACTCCGTAGCCATACGTTAATTGGCGGTAAATCCTTAGAACAGAATTCTAAGTATAGCTTCTAAAGAGGTCAGTGAGCTATTTGTTTGATCTTTGCTTTCTGCTACTGCATTTAATTGTAGATCGTTATATATACGTATTATTACTAAAATCGTACTAGGAATAATTATTTGTGATGTTGATATGTTTGTATATTTGAAGAATGAGTTCCTATTTGTAAAGAATCGTATTGCTTGCTAGCCGTCGTAAGAATTAATATTATTATAATTTGCTATGTGGTTATTTTATAGTACAATAGCACATTATCCATGTAATTATAGAAATTGAATGCTATCTTTGAAATGATTTCACTGTGAGAAATTAATAATATGAATATTTGAATATTTGTGTACGCTTGTGGGAGTGTAGTGTACAGACATACATCTGGTTGTCGTAGTATTATAAGTACAACGAGATTATATATATATTAGATATACTTATGTGATATGATGTATGGATATATGATATCGTGCTATTACCCCATTGGTTCCTTGTATTAGTGTGTGGGAATTTCGATGTGTCCTAAAACGTAATAGCCTGATCTGATGGTTAATGGATGATTTAGTGTGAGGTGAGATTTGATAAACCATATGTTAACGCCTTGTGATTTTCACAGGAAGCTTCGGGGGACAGACTAGTGAGTGGTCCCAGTGTCTCCGTTATAGACGGAAGGAAGAGAAGGAAAGAGGGAAATCTGAAGAGGAAGTTTCGGGGGGACAGACCAGGAAAAGTGTCCCCAATTGTTGTGATAAAGAAAGGAAGGAAAGTGAAGGGAGGAGAGAAATCGGGAGAGGTGAAATTCAGGAAGAACGGAAGGATAGGATAATAGATGAGTACAACCAAAGGCCAGATGGAAAATCGAACTCACACTGAAAATCATAAGATGAAATAGGCTATCACTTAGAGGACAAGTGATTATGTGACATTTAACTTTATAGGTTTCATTAAATTGTTATTGTTGAATTTCATCTTCGTGTTATATATAAATAACTGGGGGCTCAGAGCCGTATACCTATTTGGTCTTTAATCTAAATTTAAATTCACGAGCCAGGTGGAACTTCTATAATATTTTAATTAATATTTTGAAAGTACCCCACCCCAACCTTTGCAGAACGCTACAAACCGTATACGTAAATTTAAACGGGCCCTCTTTTCAATTTGCCACGTCTCATCAAATTAAATAATATCTTGTTTTATACTGTAAGAGTTATGAGTTATCGTTATTTTGCCCAAAACTACCAATAGCTTATATTTCTGCATCATTGTTCAACTACATGAAAAGTGCGTAGTTATTGTGTACTAATTTGTATCTTATCTTTGGCATTACTTGTAAGGGCTACTTCTCCCATCGCAGCCAAGTTGATCTTTTTTTATACAATGTACAAAATGTAAACATTTACATGTTTTATCCTTTTTCAGCCATTCCTTGTATTTCTCTTTTTCAAGCCAGATATCGTTGAAAGAGCAAAGACCTGACATTGTTAAACAGTGTGAAGCAAAACGTAAGACGTAAATCGACTGAACAGGTTTTGAATCCTCTAGCGTGTGTTACTTTCGTGAGCTTTCTAGATGGAGAGAGTTCAATGTAACCAAATTTTAATTGGCTTAACAGTCTTGTTAAAACAAACAATCGTGAATCAGTGTAAAGAACATTTCGATTGGCCAAAGCTGATGGACTCTTCCCATGAAATTGAACGATTCATCAAAAGAAAGAAGCCAGGAAAACCGACATCTTAATCAAACGACCTTAGGCAATTTTATTTGTGATAATAATAATAATAATAATAATAATAATAATGATAATAATAATAAAAAATAATATTAATAATGAGGACATTGTATAGCGCCTGATATTTAGAAACTCTAAGCGCTTTCCAAGATTAGACAACATATAAAAACATATATAATGATATGATTACGAAAAACAAACACCATGAAATTAGAAGAAAAAAAAATGTGCTGAAAATAGTTATGGTGCTGACTTCCTTCGATGAAGGTTGCGTTGCTTTTATTTAAGATTGTAGCTGGCTTGCTAAGAAGAAGACTGAATGTGTTATTGAAGTCGCCACCAAGGTCAATTTTGGATGGCCAAACAAATGTTCATGCGTTAATGCGGTAGCAATGAAAGTAAACGGGTCATCAAAAGAAACTAGGAAAACTCGACTACATCCGAATCTAACAACCTTGGACAATTTTATTTGTGATTATAGAAACCTAAGGGTAATCTGCTCGATTTTCCCAAACTTTCAAGACCTTGAAAATGCTACCTCATTTTTCCCAAACTGTCAAAGACCTCTATAGACCGTATGAACCCTGCTAGTAAAAATGAAGCTGGCTACTTTTAAAGTCAGATTGGTTAAGCCGATTGATGCCGGTTTCACCAAAGCAAGAATTTTACTACATGCTCTCCTCCCACCTTCACATTTGCATCACCCAATAACCTTGACAAGCTGCTAGTGTAAGAAAAGGGCACTTTTATCATTTCTTTAGTGTCCTGGATGACCCAGTAGTCTATGGTGTTTATCCTTACAGACCACTCCGACATCCCACCTCGGTTCAGCAGTTCCACGTCTCAGCTCAACCAACCTGAGAAGCGTGCCAGTAAGCTCCCACATTTGTGTTTTTTTCCGCGGTCTTCCTCCTTCAGTTATACTGGCTGACATATATAATGTGCTCAGGAATTGTGTTAAAACGCAAAACCCACAACAAATATTTAACTTCATTTCCAGTTGGAACGGTGAAATCAAGTGTATTGTTTTAAGGTCTTGTATGTGCCAACACACTGCCAAACATTACATGAAGTCCGAGACTATTTTTAGAACCTTTATCTTCAAAGTTAGTAGCCCAGAATAATCATTTCACTGTACGATTTTTTTATGTTTAATCAAGACTTACAAACAGAAAACTGATAGATCCTTATTTTCTTTCTTAAATATTTATCTAAAAAAACTACTTTTTAACTTTTTAGTATTTCCTGCAGTCACAGTTTGGTACTGTTATGACACGTGTTTAGGCTCTAATAAACAGCAACACAGAAAGAGTGAAAACAATAATGTTTGTAAAATTTAACAAGCAATGTATTTCATGGAAAAATGATGTAAAAACGAGAAGGAAAAAAAAAGAACTTCGTTGGTTTTATTAATCAAATCCAAATATAATCTAATAATAATCCACACATTAAATTTTAAAAGTCCTAAAATGTTCCAATGAATTCAATCAAATTCGAGTCCAGATGAAAATCTAAGATGGAAGGCATTGACGTATACTGTATCATGTACAGTGTTGTTGTGTACAGTTCCTTGTAGAAACACAACACATAAAATTCTGGTGTTGGAAATCCTTTTTAAATAAATGTCTTTGTTTAAAAAGAATTCTGCATGAGCACTCAAATATTTCCAGATAAATAAATTAATCTTTTAGAATCCAAGAAATCTGAATAATGATTAAAATAAAACTCAACTAGGCACAACAGAAGAAAACGAACTAACATCACGTGTTAAAAGCCCAGACTGAGATTATTCTCTAAGAACAGATTATAGTCAAGCATGATGCAAAATAGGTACCCATATGAGGGTCACATGATCCCAATATGACCCTGACAAAAACCAATCTGTTTACTCTACGAATAAAATAATTAAAAATTGTGTACTTCACCGAGTTGATTGCTGAATCAATGTTAAAGCTATTTACAGTCCAGTCACATATCCCAACAGTTTCAATCACACTCTTATATATCCCACACTCAAAAAAATAATTAAAAATCTTGTTTACTTAGCTGTTACTACAGGTCATTTTTAACTAAGATCAGTATCTAGGTCAGCATTAAATGTTTACAAAAAGAGGTCAAACCGATTTTCTTAAGAAAAATGCCAGATCATATAAACAAGATTTCATTATAATAGCATTTAATGGAATAAAAAAAAATTGACAAACAATTAAATTAAAATAATATAAATTGCATTATATATATGCAACAGTACATTTAAGTCAGAACGAAGGTATTACTGCATCTTAGATTAAAACAAACCAACATTTAAGAATGTAAGATCTCAAGTATAAATATAATTTTTTAAATAATCTTGTATTGGATAACTCATAACTATGCAAATGCATCAAATGTTTCCACACATTATCCCGACACCAGGCAGACCAGTCCTAATACTAACTTTGTAATGCTGAGCATCTAGCTCAGTACCATTACCATTTTTATAAGTCTTTGGTATGACTAGGTCGGGGTTCGAACCTGTGACCTCCCACATCTGAGGCAGATACTTTAACCATAAGGACACCATAATGGTCTATGATTTCTTCAAAGGAGCACTCTACTGCCTGAAAAGAATTTCCAAAAAATCCAGTTAGCTGCATTTCTATTTCTTCCTTTCTTTGTGATGTAGAACACACATTTCTAGAGACACTACACATTTACAAAGCAAAGAACAACTGAAGTTGCATTCAGGGTAAAATGGGATACTACAACAGCAGGTGTATTTAGGATAGGATGAGGTATTACGTCCAGTCGTATTCAGGATAAATACCAACTAGACATAAGGAATCATGAGGCCAGTATTTCAATTTTATTATCAACTAGACATCAAGAAGTTTTCTCGTAGAAATATGGAAGTATTTTCATTCATGAGTAGCGATAACAAGATTTTCAAGATGGCCACAATGGATGGATGATGGAAAACAGACCATATTTTATCTCTGGTTGAAGGCCAGCAGCGTTAAAAATGTGGTTAAGTCGCATACAATCTGGTTAAAATTGGGTCTCCACTCTCTTACATGAAGATCTGCAAGCAATCGTTCAGGGATCATGTTCTTGTGACTTTTTTTATTATCATAATTGCTAATTTTATCAGCCAATGATCATTTTTATTATCATAATTCCTAAATTTATCAGCCAATAAGTTACATTCTTACACATTTGTGTTTGGGACACTGAGCAGTATGGCTGAATAGCATCAATACGTGACGAGCAATTTGATTCACTTTCAAATTTCTGAAATCTGCATTTACATTGGCTAATTCAAAAGTCACCGGAACATAATCCCAAAGTAATCAGTCATATCTTTATGTATGACAGGGACCTAACTTTAATCAGATTGCCTCTTAATATTTGTTACAGAATTACATTTTTAACTGGAACAGTGTCTATGGTGATGTTTTCTCAATATATTCAAGACATGTTTGTATGAAAGTCAAATAAACTTACTTAAATATCAAAAGTGTACACAGCAACTGAAGATCTAGGTCACAGTAAAATTTGATTACGGTGTAGCACTTGGGATGTATTCATACAGGGATCAAGACTACACAAACAGTATTGGAGAAAGTCACCTAAACATAAAAAGTGAGCATCTTTACCAAAGCATCATAACCTACTTTTATTATACAGGTACAGGACTCTGGATGTCACAACCATAGCTGCCAACCCCCAAGTGGAAAAATACTGATTACTTGTGACAAAAATACTGATTTTCAGGAACAAATACTGATTTTTATATTTCAATGCATATGTATCTTTTTAAAACATACAATCATCAGTCAAGTTGAACAGTGCCTTGCGTAATTATTTACTGTAAAAGATGTACATGTTGCACATTTGTACATTCTGGAGTTGCACGTGTTCCATATGGGTGCCCATTCAAAAGGTGCACGAGTGCAACACACTCAAACACAAGGTATTTATAGGAGCCCATTCCACGCCTTTTCTTTTTTAATCATTGATTAAAATGTACCAACTTTCATTGATTATCTCAGTTCTGAGATTTTCTTATTGAAATGTCTTCGTTCAAGCATAAGAATTATCTTTTGCGATTTTAATGTCTGAAAAACGTGTGCAAAATAAATCGCCAACAACACTAGTAACTAAAAAGTTAAAGTTTATTTCTAAAAGAAATTTAAAAATCAAATTTCGATCGATGTACATTGAGGTTCTCTTTGTCATTTATCTGCGTCGTTAAGTTCTGTTTGAGTTGTCTGTGATGAAGCAGGATGTTTATTAGCTTTTTCATGCTCTTGCATTTCATGGGCGCCTCCGTGCCCAATAGCGAAATCACGTTACACAATTTACAGAACGTCAGTTTTTCTCCTTTGCTATATGGTTTCACAAATCTATACAAGACGGCACAACTATCCTTCGAGATATCTCCCACTCCTGGAGAAAATTCTGAATATTCTGCCTTCCAATTTATCATGATTAGAAGCTGAATGTTACGAAGACTAGATACAGCAACAGCGGTAACCATTGCAAAATCCAAAATGTCGGATAACGACAGGCCTGGTAGCCTCGATTTCGAATGAACCAATCGTATTGTAGAACTGAATTCGTATATACATATGATATTCTGTCAAAATAGAACCGAGAGCGCGTTCTAAATTGACAATTCCAAAGAAATTTTATTATTATTTTTTAAATTCAAAAACGTATATTTTGCCCAAAAAACGTACACCCGTATTCAGGTCCAAAATACGGGACAAATACGGAAAAAACGGGACAGTTGGCAGCTATGCACAACTATACAAGCAGCATTCTTCACGAAAATTGTACATGTAAGAAATTAACTTCCAACTTAAAAACTGTACATTACTGTATCACAAAATGCAAATCAGCAATCTACATTTGAAATGGTGTAGTACTACAATGAATGTATGTACATGTGATCTCATCTCTGAAGCCGCAAACAAACATGAAGCCAAAACATTTAGCGGACATAGGTGACAGTTATCATTTTTCTGAGATGGTGATGCAGTTTATCTCAAGATGTGCATCCAGTTCGACAATTTTACAAGCAACATGATCAATAAAAATATTGTTAATATCAGATATGTACATAAGACTCCAGCGCAAAATTTAGGTCACAGTTAAACTGATGTCATGGTGTAATACTCCTCAGGATGTGTACATACAGGGAAGAGCAACAGGTGTACAACTCATGCTCTCCAGCAGAGTACACATTGTAAAGTTTCAAATATCAAGAAAAAACTGAACTGCACAACAAGTTTTTGAGGTAAACTATTTGAAACAAATGAAAATACGAAGTACACCAAAATAAAAGGTAAAGATGTTAATATTCTGCAAAATGTGTATATATATATATATATATATAAACAATCATGATAACACATAAAATTCTTACAACTGGGTTAAAATTTGTTATGTAACCTAGATTTCTTCTAAAAGTCCATGATTTTTCAATGGACCAATTATTTTCAATTGTCTGAGCTAGTTTAGCAAGGAAAAGTGATACCCATTTTATTATTATTTCCCTAATGAAAGGGAGGCAATTAAAAACAAAGAACTGAAAACTTTCTGTTCCTCATTTAATGGTTCCCATAGATACAACAGATACACCAGGTCGGAGACGTTTTATCTAAGAGCTTGGTTGTTTGACCTTCTTGTTGTGTTTCTTGGCAAAGCGCATGTTCTTCAGAAATTTGGGATCAACCTGAAACAAACAAAAGTTTTTGTATTAACACAGCAGCTTGAAGGCATATTTGATTGCTTCTGAAGTAACTACAATTTATGTTAATATCAACTAGAAACGAGTTCGTTCTCTATTGACACCCCGGCCAATGTGATGCAATTTACAGGGCAAAGTTCCTGATCAAATGGACCACACACAAAAAAAAAGCAAACCCCCCCCACAAAACAACTGAACAACTGAAGTCGAATTTCCATGTGAGATCATAACCAGGGATTGACACCTGTCAAATCTGTATGTATATACAAGTTCACTTATGTTGCAGTGAGTATCTGTTTATCAAATGGGGAGATAACTCCACAACTACTAGTTGGTCAAAACTGAACCATCTCAGGAGACTAATCAAAATGTCAATTGTCGTTCTAATCTCTCTCTAGTCCACGTCATTAGGATGGAAATCATATTTGTGCATTAAAGTGAAATGTCCTGTCGATGTAAAACACGGCTAATTATATCCTATAATTTAATTTTCTTGACATATTTCGCTGTTTTACATGTTCATGCTATGACTGGATGGAACGCATTGCATCCACAAGTTATTACTTTGTTTTTTTTTCCATAATTTTCGTTCCTTCTTTTACATGTCTGATGCATATCTAAACACAAATTTCCAGTGGTTCCCCAACATCTTTGGTAGCCATGGGCAACCAGACTAGTGTAAATTTTGAACCTTGAAAAACTCCATAAAAATTTGCAGACATAAGGTGAAAACTGAATTTTACTTGAGTCTTTTTTCAAGTAAAGCATCATACAAAAAATCTGATTTCAATCCAATGATTTAACAAAAAAAAAGTTCTTAATTGGAAACAAAACTGAAAGACTGTTCTAGGTACAGAATGGATCAAAACAACATTAAATTTTGTGCTGTAAGGAGGTGAAAACAAAACATGGTAGCGGGGGGACATAATGATGTAAAATCTCATACCATCTTTATTTCAATCCGAACAGTTCTTCAAAAGTATTTGAGGAAAAACAAAAGAGGGAACGTTTGGTGTAAATCACGCAAGTTTCACGAGAAAAACAGTGAAAATCAAACATTACCTACGTCTTCTCACCTCATACTATATTTCATTGCAATCATGCAAGTCCTTTAAAATAATTTTAAAATTTCTTATCAAGCCACCAAAAAATTCCAATAGAATACCCCAGCGTCAACATGCTGACAATATTCAGAAACATAAATTTTATAGATTTATCGTAACAATATAATTTTATTTATTAGCACCTTATTTCTTGCTCTAAAATATTTGTAGACATGCACAACCTGAACAAGAATTCATCAACAACTGGTTATCACCAACAGAACTCACCCCTTTCAACGAGGGATATCTATACGTCTTTGGCCTATAAATTCCATTCCTGTGCTGTTTTTTATCTGTAAAAAATAAAAAGCAAGGTACAATCCATATACTTTTCCAAATATAAATTTTCAAAGATCTATAAAAATCCATATGCCCTATAAGGCAAATAGAGGTCCCCGGCCAGCCCTTCTTTGATACAATGTGGCATTCCGTAAGGGTAAGTAGTAAGTATAATGAAAGTCCTACTTCGGTGTTGGACAATTGGATCACCTTGCTTGAGAAAAGCCACTTAAAGTGATAACTGTACTAAAACTTTACTCATAAAGTAAACTCATACATAGCTTTGATATATATATATAACCTGGTAATATTGACATCTAAGTATCGACTGTGCAAAAGGTAGGTTTCTTTTAGATCTTGTTCAAGCCTTTCTGCAATACAGGTACTCGCCGAGATATGTAAACTGTGATGTATATAAACTGTTCACAGATTGTTTTGCAATCTTTGAAATGAGTGTACCCACAGAATGTAGTTATACTTCTCTATGTATCATAGCTGCCAACTCCCCAAAATACTTATTAATTGTGAAAAAAATACTGATTTTCAGGAACAAATACTGATTTTTAAAATTTTAATGCATATGCAACTATTTACAACATGTACAACCATCAGTAAAGTAGGACAGTCACACAGTGCCTTACATAATTATTTAATATCAAAGATGCATTTGTTGCAAAACTGTACCTTCAGTACAAGCGTACTCTTATACTGAAATTATGTAGAAGCCGTCTTCACTAAAATGCGGCCTGTGGGATTAATTGAAGGTTAATAAAAAAAGAAAAGACAAATAATTGATTTTTTTGTATGGTGGATATATCGAAAAAGCGTAATCCATATATGTTTACGCGTAAAGTGTAATTTAGTGAAAATAGCATAATGATTACGCTAAAAGCGTAATGGTTGGCATGTATGGCAGTCCTTTGCCAGAATTGAGATGAAAAGGAAAGACCTACAAAATATGATTCTGAAAGACTGTAGAGTATTTTGAATCTGTAATGGTCTTGTTTACTTACTATTGCGTTACTCAAGATGTGTCAAGTTCAAGTTTAATAAACAATATTTAAGCTATCTCATGCTTACACTAGTGTAATGCAATACTGGCTCAAGATATTCAGAGACGCATATGAACATCACCAAAAACGCAAAGAGACACTCAAAATCATGACACACCTCATATACCGATCCCTTGAGTAGGGAGGACATTGATTGAGCAATTAGACAATGGCTGACCTCAGGACCTAGAAGAAACAATTGCTTTATGGAAAAGATTTTGAGAACTGAAAAAACTAAAGACAAGTCAGTTTAATATGAATTTGTTTTTAACTTTTCATATTATTGTTATTATTATTATTATTATTCATAAGTAAAGCAATTGCAATGTTGTGTGACAAATAATAGGAAGAAAAAAAACCTACAAAACACTGCAGTTTTCGATACACAACAATTCATAGCAGGGCCTGTGATTTTCATGTTTGTCTAAATATTTTTCTAGAGCAACAAGCAGCACATTAACTTTGGTTGAAATCCAACACACATTAATAAATTTAATTCTGCATTGGCATGATGATGGACAATGCAGGATGTTTGAACAGCACCATTTTCATACATGACCAACTAATCCTTTGGATGAATGTGTATGTAAAGTTTCATGGCAATCATCCAAGTAGTGTAAACAAACTTGTGCTAAAGGGCAGACATCAGACAATGGTCAACAATGGGCAGACTATCATTTTATGGTCAACATGGGCAGACATCAGATAATGGTCAAAAATGGACAGACATCAGACAATGGTCAACAATGGGCAGACACAAGACAATGGGCAGATATTAAACAATGGTCAACAGGGAATGTTATTAGTTCTTTTGATGCATGCCAAGTAGAATA
Organism: Unio delphinus; assembly: GCA_029339505.1. Lineage (NCBI taxonomy): Eukaryota > Metazoa > Mollusca > Bivalvia > Unionida > Unionidae > Unio > Unio delphinus. The sequence goes on along the minus strand of JAQISU010001236.1, from coordinate 13,627,856 downwards.
AACTTTTTGCTTCAGATATAGTGGTAATATAGGCCTCAAATAATCTGACAACTACACCTCCAGAGGCCAAGGTTGCAGAAGCCAATTGTAACCTAAAATGTTTCCAAGTTTAAAAAGACAAGTCAACACAAGTGACATCGACACAAATGATTTATAAATTATTAAACTGAATTCAGACAAAATATAGAATATAAATTTGTCAATTAGATAAATTTTACTTTGAAGAAATATGTTCTGCTTAAACAAAAAATAAATAATCAAGGCCATTATTAAATTTTGAAAGCAAAGTGGTATGCTTCTTACATGGCCAACCCTTCTGCTTGGGAAAATAAGGTGGTTAGCTTTCCAGAGACAATATTTATGAAAAGTAGATGCATGTATCTACCTAGTAAGAAAGCTACATGTAACTTCAAAGCATTCAATATCTTTACTTTAAAAGTAATATTAGGTATCAAAAAGTTTCTTATGTCTTCTTTCAGGTGAACATACATTAATAGTTCTCCATTCTTAAACACAAAATCTGAGGGGGGTATTCATATGACATACCTGTTCAAAAATGTCAAAGAGAAGAACTCAACAGCAAAGTAAAGTCCAAAACATGTTATAACATACTTTAGCTAACACTTCTTTCAGTAATGAATCTTTGTGAGATGATCAAATTCCTTACTTTACCATATGAATTAAATATTAGTTCAGGACACATCATAATAGGCTGCTAATCTGACCTTTTGGTTTAAATTGCTAGCCGCATGCCACACGAGAGGCTGGTCACCCATATGGGGTAGTTTTATATTCATTCTTATCACTGCCGGGTAAACTGGCAGTGCAGTGGAGGTGTGACCACTGGTCAAAGGGAGCCCATTGCATATACAAAAATAGTAGAAAGGAAATCTTGGGGATTCCTCATACATTAAAGACAAAATCTTCACTGTATCTAAGACAAGAAGTCAAAGCAGTCAGGAAAGTTCTCTGACCATCTACATTTAATGGCACCTTTGAATACCAGTTTATGATATTTGTAAAACCTGGCAAGACCAACAAAATTATGCCCAAACCAGGTCTCCACAATATTCAGTTGACTGCACTGCTACCCAAGAAACTTACTCTGGTTATGACTCGTGTGGTTCTTTGACTTGGCCATTCCCCGATTTCTTTTCTACCCCTCTGATTGTGTCCAAACGTAAATACTGAAAAATGAAAACGAAAAATAAAATTAATATAGAATATGTGAACATGTATATTAAAAATGAGCACAATGAAAAAGATTTTTTATTACTCATTCAGTGTCAATTACAAAAAGTCACTTCCAAAAAATGCAGAATAATAATTGGTACTATAAAGAGAAAATTAGATGTACTTGGTATGAATAGAAATATTTTGGTTTAGGCATCTTCACTGATGGCAAAAATTAATTGAAGTCAATGTCCTATGTGAAACAGCTGCTGCAATGTAGAAAAGGTAAAACTGTATATAACAACATGCAGATATGGGGAGACATCAAGTGACTCATTCAAAAGAACTTATGCACACAGGAGATGCGAATTTTGCTAAAATGATTTATGTAAAAAATCAGCATGAAAGGTGGACTGCACAACTTGCTATGATTTTCACATTATCAATTCTTCAGCAAAACCAATTAAACAAAAATATTTTCATACATTGACCGAATAAGGTGGTCTTTGTGTTTTCATAGAAATAACGCGTGCTTTTGATCCGTTGTGAAATAAGCCAAAAGCTGGTACCTCATTATTAAAAAAACAATGTAAGAAATCTTTTTGTTGCCACAAAACAAATAGGCTATTTAGTGCCGGGGTATTTGGAGTAAGGTGCCTTTCTCTAGAACACACCATGGTAGCGAGCCCATGGTAGCATTCAAACCTGCACCATTCTCAAGTTCTGACTATGACCATAGCACCATAACCACAGTCTTCCAAGAATAAGTAACAACTGTGTAAACTATGCATGTATTGAGTTGCAAAAAAACATCAGAAACTTAACTGCATGAAGAATAAAGACAAAGTTTTCATCTTAGTTAACTAAGGAATAACTTCAAAATACTTGGAGGAAAAACATTTCTTTATTGCAAACAATGCCCCTAAATTTTCTGAACTTGTGTGCCATTAATTGGCTTGTTTAACGATTGGTCATTCTTGTGGATCAATCCTCATCGGGGAAGGTTCCCACAGCCTCGTTTGTGCAGGGTTCCAAATAGATTTCAAAGTCATTTCAATCTTGACCCCATATTCTCAAAATCAAAAGTGAAATCTTAATAGTCATCAGTTTTTGACATTCAGCTCATAGCTGACATTTCTTTGCTATTCATGGTGCAAATGGATGCTTAAAATTTCCCGGTGCTGAATAAAATGAAACACATTCTGTAGAACACGCAAGCAGAAAGTGAGGCACATAGAAATTAAAGTAGAAACTGTCTTGAAATACCACTCTTTCTGCCATAAAAATTATGGTCTCTTGAGACAGGTGGTCTCTCATAACAATATATAATCACTAAATTTGTTCATTAAAAATATGGTCTCTCAAGACAGGTGGTCTCGCATAACAGTAGTCTTTCAAGACTGGTTTTACTGTACTAAGTTATGCACTAGAGTTCATCTTTCTAATTATGTATAAATAAGAGTAGATTACCGGTAAATAGGAAAAGGACTATCACATACTTTAGTTTTTAAAACTGGACCAGCCCTAAATTGCAAATGGGTTTGATTTTCCAGCATTCTTACACATATCATCCTTGTATTTCCATCGTACACAACATTTTCAGCCAATGGAAACTCACTTTTTCCACTCACACTACCATTATTGATTTGTCCACCCCTGACAACTGACCCTAAATGCCTTTACATGGGTCATTGTATTTGTATGTGAAAGAGAAGGAAGCTGTAACTTTATTTTGGTACAACATAGGAAAGTCAATGATGGCTTGATGAATAGAAAAATATCTCAGGAGTAAAACAAGCCATAGAGATTGGTCATGTGCTTTTAAATACGGAAATAGCAGAAGGAAATCAAGGGTCATAGGTAGTCCTACAATGTAAGCCCCGACGCTGATATTTATGTTTGCTGGCGTCTGGGTCTTACTGCCTAAAGAGCAGCGCTGTGTAGTGTTTTTAAATATACTGAACAGAGAATAAGAAGTGAAATTTTCAAGTTTATCACATACTTGGCAATAAGTATCAACATTTATCCACATATTTAAGAGTTATTGATATACTTACTTTGCTGTCTTGATCGTGATCGACTCTTACTCTGACACTAGGAAATGAACACATTTATCATGTTCCTTTGAAACACGTTTCAATGCCATGGTGGCTGAGGAATGCCGAAGTAAGTTTCAATAAAGCTGTTTTATTTTCACGAAACGAAATTATCAAATGGGTTTTAACAAACATCACGATTTTGTTCCTATCTATTTAACTGTATATCATACACAATTAGAAGAAACAAATACAAGTTTAACGACACACAACACCTTTCTTTAAGAGGTATACGGATTCCGTATGGTTATTTGTATATTGCCTATTTGAACAGCAAGCAATATTTTGTTTCGTTCAAAAAATATTTTCCGATTAGAACCTAACTTAAACATACTTCGGCATACCTCGACAACTGTCGCATTTCAGCAAATTCATATGTATGTCAACTGAACAAAAAATGCGTCCGTTTGCAAGTGTCAACTATGGATTCCATTTGGATAAAAATAGCACAGTAAGTATAATTAATTAAACATATATTAGTGGAAGAGTGTCTATATAGGTTGCCAAGTATGTTCGATATTCCTGAAACTTTGATTTATCGTTCCGATGTCGACGACATCGGAACTAACTACACTATGGCGTCATTCGGCTCGTAAGACGTAGCACTAAAATCAAGATCAACATGTGATACGTCTTACGGGTAGGACTAGGGTCACAGGTGGAACGAAGTATTTGTTAGTTATGTACCTTTTCTTATTTTTTTATAGTATGATAGAGAGGGGCCTATGTCAAAATGGGTTAACCATCATCAGAACACGCTTTAATAGCCCAGTATTTGGTCAGTAAAACATATCACTAAAACAAAATTTTCAAGTGCTGTCTTACATCGTAAGACAAGTATAAATTGTACCTAAAAGCTATTGCTGCGAAAGGATAAATGACAAGAATCGGTCCACTGCAACAAAATCCTATGTGAATTATAAAATTTTGCTGACAACTGTAACATTTACTACTAATCCAAACATTTCAGTATCAAGATTCAAGGCCAATATTTTACACACAAAAACGAATGGGAGAAACTACAGGAGTAATGTGTACTATTTTGGATAATTATGCAATTTATATATAAATCCTCGTGCAAAGATGAAACTTAAATATTTTATTGTTGTTAATGATTTACTTATATCGTTGAACTGTTATAATTACGAAGGATGGATGGAGATTTTAATGCATGCATATCATTCATTACCTTTTAGTATTTAAAACGGAACCGGAAAGGCCATTTTAACGGATTAATACGATCAACATAAGTAAGGGTAAATTAGATGTCACGGAATACGGAGGGGTATAATTAAATCCGGAAATGCACATAAATGAATTCCGTTTTTTTGTTTTTTTTTTTTCTTATTATTATTGTGTTACTCATCATCATCTTATGTTGGTGTTGTTGTTGTTATTATTATTATTATTATTATTATTATTAGTAGTAGTAGTAGTAGTAGTAGTAGTATTGGTAGTAGTAGTAGTAGTAGTAGTAGTAGTAGTAGTAGTAGTATTTACGTTAAGCCTTGGAGAAAAGAGCGCAGCTTAAACTTTTATCTGTACTGACTAAACTATTTTGCGTACTGACTTGGCCCTTCTCAGTAAAGTGGAGGAATACATGAAGACATCAACAACAAATGTGCATGACGTCATGAAAATGTTTTGCATACCGTTACATGCAAGCGACTCTTCTTATGAAGTCTGTTTGAATCGTCTCATTCTATCAAAATTTAAACCCTGGTTTTAAAAACAACAACATGTAGCAATTACTTTTAGATTTCGAATTTCCCCCAATCTAATTCATGCAGATTTACCTGTCATTGAAGGGGTTAACTCAGACTCATCCAATAACTCCACTTGCAAGCAACAACTCCTCAAATATCGATTGAAATTTAAGTTCTTGGATATTTTCAAGCCAAAGAATGGAATTTCATCTGGTTTCTTCATTTACGTCCTTGTGGCATGGAAATTGTACGGAAGATAATTTGAGATGCTATTCATCACTTACTTTATAATTACTTACCTATTCAACACTTACTTTATAATTACTCTCAAAATTAATTGGTCCAAAATAGACATGTTTGGTCACAGACTTTTAAAGATTAAATTCTGCCTATACCAGGCTGTCACCTTTGAGAGGCCAAACAAACTCCGATTTAAATTGTCAATATCAATAACTCAACATTTATTGGATTCAACAGACAGTATCAAGCCAGTTTTTTATTTTCATTTTTATTATTTGAGTTACAAACCACATTAAAATCGCTAATTAGACAAACCCGACATAACTCTAACCTTTTCAGTCTGAAATGAAAGAAATTGGTCTCCCTTTGTCAAGACAAAAGAGTTTGCTTTTTAAGCTGTTATTTATTTGAATAAAGAAATAATGAGCTGTAGCAAAAAAATGATCGAACCCACGACCTCTCGAATCCGAGGCGGATGCTTTACACACTAGGCCACAGGAGCGTATTATAAATAGGGAATTTAACATGACAATCCATAAATTTATTTTTAGGATTTTTTGGAAAGTGGAAAATAGGATGTTAAGCCTTTGAGATGCTATTCAACACTTACTTTATAATTACTCTCAAAACCCATCTTTTTAATTACTATCAAGCATGCAAACACACTTTCCAACACTCAGCATGTAGTGACCAATACTTATATGCTTATCTACACAAAAAATACTATCGAATTGAAGGAATATGATAAAAAAAGTGGGATGAAATATGCAAACATTATCACACACAAGCAAAACAAGGATAGGTAGTGTTTATAGACATACTATACCCCAAAATATACTTTCACATGGACACAGAAAGTACACACACACACACACACACACACACACACACACACACACACACACACACACACACACACATTAGATAGATAGATAGATAGATAGATAGATAGATAGATAGATAGATAGATAGATAGATAGATAGATAGATAGATAGATAGATAGATAGATAGATAAATCGATCGATAGATAGATACCAAACATGGTACAAAGTAGTATCTTTTCGAAAGATATGGGTGTGCCAAAAAAGACTGTTATGTTTTGTCCTGTATCGCTGATATAGATATCCAAGACAGCTGCACCTCCTTGGTCGCACTTTATAACAAGAACACATGTTCTCCAAATGTTCAGTTGATTATCACATGAAAGGATTAGTTAATATAACATCAGGCTCGTTGGCCTCTTCTTCCCCAATAAGTTGTATTGATTGATAACGTTTGTGCATATCACTGTGGCAATGGTGATCGGGTAAGTCAGATTGCTCCCACTGTTTCGGATGTTATTTGTCGCCTTTCTCCAATTAGCTATAGGGTATCGCCGCTCCCTCATTCACTGTTCCTGGTTTCCTGGACTACCCGGTGGTCTTCCATATGTCGGATTTGAATTCCGTCACTTCCTGTATTCAATTACGTATTGTAAGGCTTCTTGGAATAGTTCCATGACTTCTACCCATTCTGTTCACTCTCCAACTGTTTTTGGCCAATACTTGGGATTCCAATTTCTCTTGCATACTAAGCTCAGTTGACTGCGCTTGTGGAATAAGTGGCGGTGGTGCGAGTGGAGTAGATTTTCTTCTTCCCGTCTGCTAATCTATCCGACTGCTGTTACGATATTGCTGCTGCTTTAGCTGTTGACGATTTATATTTGGTTCTTTAATACGGCCTTTGCTTGGCTTCTTTGATTGGTAGATATTTGCAGCTGAGATACGTTGGGAGGTTCACAAGATTTCGGGTTGGTCTGTCGTTTCCTTGATAGATGTCTACTTTTATATTCATCTCTGTCCCGGTCATCTTGGCGTTCTTCTGTTTTGTTTTCGTCCAGTCGTTTGATTTTTCAAATTAGGAGTGTAGATCGTTTCTCCAACGCTCGTACGCTCCAAATCATAACGACTGTTGTCCTTTTATTTTGAGCACGCTTCAGGCTAGAGCAGGCATTAGTTTCCAACGCTATCTCCACGCTGCTAGTGTTATTATATTTGATATTGTAGTGATTGGTCCCATTTTGGCTCCAGATATAAGTCTGGTGGTAGCAAATGTAGTGGCTGACGTACTTGTGTTTGACTGCTTCATCTCCTAAGAGACAGTCAATGTTATCGCAACTACTACTGTTTTTATATTGTTGTAGGTGAAGTTATTTTTGCTGGTGCAGTTGTTGGTGGTGCTCTTTTCCCTGGCGCTGTAGCTTTTGTGTGTGTGTGCGTGTGTTCTTAATTGCCTCAGACCTCTTCTCACTTTATTGCTTTCTTTTGACTCCTCCATGTAGCATGGAGTAAGTGGCGAGGCCAGATATTGGAGGCCACTTTTTGCGACTGAGTTAAACTCAGTCTAGTTAATGCCAGTGCTGAACTTGTGTGCGCGCGCGGGCGCGTGTGTGTGTGTGTGTGTGTGTGTGTGTGTGAGAGAGAGAGAGAGAGAGAGAGAGAGAGAGAGAGAGAGAGAGAGAGAGAGAGAGAGAGAGAGAGAGAGAGAGAGAGAGAGAGAGAGAGAGAATACCTGATAGAGATTTGATTTCCTTCATAAAATCTTGAACAGCTCTTACACATTAAAACTTAGGTCAGATAGTTGAAAGTTGACTAGCAGTTGCATGTCAATCGTCTCAAGTTAAAGTGACTGTTTTTTTTATATAAAAGATCTCGTTTTGATCTCCGTAACAGATATATTAAAAAAAAAGATGCAGTTTACATTATACTCTCGTCTGATCTGGGCCTAATTATTGATCAGAGAATTGTAATTTTCACACGGGAAAAGGCGTTAACAAAAATTAATTTTAGACGATTATTAGGGTGAGAAAAAAAATCAACTAATTTGTTTGTTCTCTATGGTGTAACAAGATATGCACTGTATGAAATTGTAAATAATACGTCTAAAAAACTCTTTACACGAATATTTAGAGATAGTTTTGAGTTGTACAACTTATACTCTATTAATGGTAACATGTGATGTGAAAATTTGGCATTTAAAGTTAAATGTCTGCTAGATTGTAGCGTTGCCCGACCCAAAATTAAATTAGAACCATGTGTTATCAAGTAAGTCGGACAAGCCACTGTTTATTGTTACACATGACCGCAGGGTAACACCATCCCTTACGTAAGTTCCCATAGTTAAGAGAGGAAGCTGACCAAAAAGCCCGGCAGAAGTTTAATTAGCACCCTTGGACTGGAAGTATTTTTTGTACATCAAAGAAGCTGCCAGAAGGAGTGGGCGTGCCTTATCTTCTGGATAAGCGGACTGACCGCCAGATTGAATACGTCGAGTGGATAGGGCCCCAGCGCTACCCAATCAGAATCGAGGAAGGGGTGGGACCCTGATTTATTTTAAAATATAGTATCTTTAACCGGCCGGCTAGCTTTAGTTTCCGATTACCCGTTAAGGAGGATTGTCGGTAAATAATTGGAACTCCGTAGCCATACGTTAATTGGCGGGAAAAGCCTTAGGAACAGAATTTTCTAAGTGTAGCTTCTAGAAAGGTCAGTGAGCTATTTGTTTAAACTTTGCTTTCTGCGACTGCATTTAATTGTAGATCGTTTATATATATATATATATATATATATATATATATATATATATATATATATATATATATATATATATATATACGTATTATTACTAAAATCGTAGTAGGAATAATTATTTGTGATGTTGATATGTTTGTATATTTGAAGAATGAGTTCCTATTTGTAAAGAATCGTATTGCTTGCTAGCCGTCGTAAGAATTAATATTATTATAATTTGCTATGTGGTTATTTTATAGTACAATAGCACATTATCCATGTAATTATAGAAATTGAATGCTATCTTTGAAATGATTTCACTGTGAGAAATTAATAATATGAATATTTGAATATTTGTGTACGCTTGTGGAAGTGTAGTGTACAGACATACATCTGGTTGTCGTAGTATTATAAGTACAACGAGATTATATATATATATTAGATATACTTATGTGATATGATGTATGGATATATGTATGATATCGTGCTATTACGCCATTGTTTCCCTGTAAGAGTGTGTGGGAATTTCGATGTGTATGTATGCGTGTCCTAAAAGGTAATAGCCTTATCTGATGGTTAATGGATGATTTAGTGTGAGGTGAGATTTGATAAACCATATGTTAACGCCTTGTGATTTTCACAGGAAGCTTCAAGGGACAGACTAGGAGTGGTCCCAGTGTCTCCGTTATAGACGGAAGAAAGAAAAGGAAAGAGGGAAACCTGGAGAGGAAGTTTCGTGGGACAGACCAGTGAAAGTGGTCCCAATAGTCTGGATAGAGAAACGGAAGGAAAGTGAAGGGAGGAGAGAAATCGGGAGAGGTGAAATTCAGGAAGAGCGGAAGGATAGGATAATAGATGAGTACAACCAAAGGCCAGGTGGAAAATCGAATTCACACTGAAATCATAAGATGAAATAGGCTATCACTTAGAGGACAAGTGATTGTGTGACATTTAACTTTATAGGTTTCATTAAATTGTTATTATTGAATTTCATCTTCGTGTTATATATATATATATATATATGGTTTATATATATATATATATATATATATATATATATATATATATATATATATATATATATATATATATATATATATATATATATATATATATATATATATATATATATATATATATATATATATATATATATATATATATATATATATATATATATATATTATAACTGGGGGCTCAGAGCCGTATACCTATTTGGTCTTTAATCTAAATTTAAATTAACGAGCCAGGTGGAACTTCTATATTTTAATTAATATTTTGGAAGTACCCCACCCCAACCTTCCCAGAACGCTACATAGATTATATGGAATTTTCCTGCACATAGAACAATCACTTTAATTCTGTGATTGCAGTTTGGAAGTAGAGTTTTTAGTCATCGTAAGAAAAAAAAAAAGAGGTAAAAGATTACAAAGAATATTTTAAATCACAAATGAAGGTTATTTTAAAACCGTATTCACTAGATTTAAGGCAACATCTGAACGCTCCGGTGACCTAGTGATTAGAGCGTCCACCTCGGATGAGGGAGGTCGCGGGTTCGAACTCTGACAGAATCATGACAAAGACTGATACAATTGGTATGTAAAACTACCTCGCTAGGCGCTCAGCATTAAGAGGTTAGTGTTAGGACTGGTCGGCCTTATGTCAGGATAATGTGACTGGGTGGCACATGATGCTACATATCTGCGGCATGATACCTCAGGGCAAGACACCACTATAAATTGCCACACTGCATTATTAAAAAACCAAATCCCACATCCCATCGATAGAATACAGAAATTAGCCGTTACGAGGGAGCACAAAGGAATATACAATTATGTAATAGGTGTGATATAAGTTCTAGTGTAAATGAAGCTTTTGCTTTTGTGTCTATTTTATATGAAACTGAGAAACAATATTAAACGTAATAGTATTGCTACTAGCCTAATATAAATCAATGTATCGTCATGATGTTGGAATATTGAAAAGCAATGTTAAACACATTGTCTAAATCTATTATTTTTATTCCTAAATGAAATTATTTCTTTCTCTCAGTATTAACCCAATATATTTTTCATAAACATCTTTGGGGGAATAATTTGAAAACCTCAGTAATCTTAATTAGACCTGCTTAGTCTATCAGACAAATTAACATCAAATAATTGTATATATATATATATTATTTGTTTCTGTTTTCTATTATTATAAAGAAGCTCTGAGAGCAATGAAATTAACAATTCTGGCTACGTCATCGGCAATCATTAATTTCTTCTTGTCTATCTAGTGTTTGCAACTATCTGCTACTCTTAGGATAAATGTGTGCAAGTCAGACTGGTAGTCGGGGTGGGGGTAATATTCAAAATTGGGTAGTAACTTGCTATTAAACAGAGGCGCTTAGCGGCCATGGCGTACTCTGAGACTGACATTGTTTATCAAAGACAAAAAAAATATACTATGAATCTATGTCGATGGACTAACTGACGGAAACTGTTATATATAATTTTGTTCGCAGGAAATTTATTGTCCAAAGAGAAACCACAATCTTTTCGGAACACCTCGGCTATTTCTACAATTATATTGACCATAACAGGTATCTAGAAGTTGCGAATAAAACAAAATAGTTCGACGCAATAGCAAATATTCGGTCAATCGTTTCGTAAATAGCCGAGATGATCCAAATAGCAGCTATCAGCATTTTAGTTGGCTGCAAATATCATATTCAAACTTGGATGCGCATTGCACTGGTGCTAATTGTTAAATATTATCATATAATTGTACTGGAGCTAATTGTTAAATATCATATTGTACTGGAGCAAATTGTTCAATAATATCATACCATTGTTCTGGAGAGCTAATTGTTCAATAATATTATATCAATTTACTGGAGCTAATTGTTAAATAATATCATATTATACTGGAGCTAATTGTTCAATAATATCATACTGTACTAGAGCTAATTCTTCAATAATATCATATCATTGTACTGGAGAGCTAATTGTTAAATAATATCGTATTGCACTGGAGCTAATTTTTCAATAATATCATATTGTACTGGAGCTAATTTTTCAATAATATATTGTACTGGAGCTAATTTTTCAATAATATCATATCATTTTACTGGAGAGATAATTGTTCAATAATATCAATTCATTGTATTGGAGCTAATTTTTAAATAATATCGTATTGTACTGGAGCTAATTCTTCAATAATATCATATAATTTTACTGGAGAGCTAATTGTTCAATAATATCGTATTGTACTGGAGCTAATTGTTCAATAGTATCATATTGTACTGAAGCTAATTGTTCAATAATATCGTATTGTACTGGAGCTAATTGTTCAATAATATCGTATTGTACTGGAGCTAATTGTTCAATAATATCATATAATTTTACTGGAGAGCTAATTGTTCAATAATATCGTATTGTACTGGAGCTAATTGTTCAATAATATCATATTGTACTGAAGCTAATTGTTCAATAATATCGTATTGTACTGGAGCTAATTGTTCAATAATATCATATAATTTTACTGGAGAGCTAATTGTTCAATAATATCGTATTGTACTGGAGCTAATTGTTCAATAATATCATATTGTACTGGAGCTAATTGTTCAATAATATCATATTGTACTGGAGCTAATTTTTCAATAAAATCGTATTGTACTGGAGCTAATGTTTAAATAATATCATATTGTACTAGAGCTAATTTTTCAATAATATCATATAATTTTACTGGAGAGCTAATTTTTCAATAATATCATATAATTTTACTGGAGAGCTAATTGTTCAATAATACCATATCATTTTACTGGAGAGATAATTGTTCAATAGTATCATATCATTTTATTGGAACTTATTGCTTAATATTAATTAATTAATTAATTCAGCCTAAATCATACTCATTAAGACGAAGGACGTTACATACAGTTCACTGAACATAGAACGAAACTGAATAATACTGAAAAGCCCATTAACCTCGGTTCGTAAAGACCACATGACTGTTACGTTGAATGTATCTATGCATCACCTATTTAATGTACCTCATCACAAAATATACCGATATTGTGCCCATTGAAAGTTATGACATATAAATGTAATGATGTATAATTACACACAAAAGAAAGATAAATCCTTACAAATAGATATAATTACTAAGTAAAATAAATAATATAAAAGGTAAAGACGATATAATTAGGCGTAATCGTACGCTAAATAAACGAGAAATGTAACGAGTACAATTGTTAAACATGTGCGGTCGAATTTTGCTGTGTAAACCAAATTCCCACAAAAATCCTAGATTCTCGGCTAATACATCGTCATTCATATTCTTCATCGAGTTCACCTCAAAAGACTTCTGTCTCCTAAGGAGTATACGCGTGTGTTGTTAAGACTCATAGTTGCGACGGTATGATATGCTTATAAATTCAAAATACTAATATTTTCGTACTTTGAGATTAGTTTATTAAAAACAATCTATGGGATGGTGGTCGTGCTAAATATTACATTTACTTCATTATATTTAAGCCATTCGAAAGCAACATTGTCTACCACTTTTATCTGGTGATGTACATGTCCGAAGGGAGTTCTAGAATGGTTCTCCACTGCTGCATCTTTATCTCATAAACGTCACGTCTGATATTGAGAATCGGAAGACGATGACAACGTTTACGTCATGTGCATAATTCATTTGTGGATGGCTTTCAGTCCCTTACTGCTTTTTGTAAATACTTTTATTTCAGTCCAAAGAAAATGCAGAAAATCTAATCTAATGAAATATAGAGTTTAATAAGTTCTTATTCATCTTCAGAGGAGGATATAGATTGTAGGTTATTGGACTAGGCTACTTAGATCTCTGCTGCCCTACCTTCCAATATGTGAGCCGACTAAAACTGGTTTCCAGAATTACAAAAGCGTCTACCTGTCATGAAATGAATCTTTTAAATATGCGTACTGTATATGTTTGACTCAAATTTCAGAGTAAAACAGTAAGTACGAAAGATATCTGTTTAGAAACAGCTATTCTTCTTTTTATCCATGCAGACTATTGTATTATTTCCAGAGATTCGTGTACAATTTCCAGAGACTAATGTATACTTTCCAAAGATTATTGTATATTTTCCAGATATTCATGTATACTTTCCAGAGATTTGTGTATAATTTCCAGAGATTAATGTATCTTTCCAGATATTCATGTATACTTTCCAGATATTCATGTATACTTTCCAGATATTCATGTATACTTTCCAGATATTCATGTATACTTTCCAGATATTCATATATACTTTCCAGAGATTCATGTATACTTTCCAGATATTCATGTATACTTTCCAGATATTCATGTATACTTTCTAGAGATTTGTGTATACTTTCCAGAGATTCATGTATACTGTCCATAGACTATTGTATATTTTCCAGAATTATTTGTATACCTTCCACAGAATATTGTATACCTTCCAGAGACTATTGTACACATTCCAGAGACTATTGTAAACTTTCCTGTCAAAAATTTATATCATTCTGAAAATACAAAATTGATACACAAAAGAGACTGATAATAAAATGTAATTATAGATATTCATATATGATACTTCAATATATGTGAGGGTTATATGTTTCATGTGATTAAATAATAACACAAAATGTAAATTTTTCACATATTTCTGTTATATGAGAAAGCCTCATCTCTTTTCATCCTATCAGTAGATCTGGGAATATTCATTTGTTTATTGGTATATTCATTAATAAACATGAAACGAAAACTTTAAAACAAAACTAAAGACTGAATAGTCTGTCTATCAGAAAAATGAGGCCAACACTTCTTTAGAGTTCTTGAAGTATGCATGAAATTAGGCTATCGATATTATCGTGTAGACTTACTTTTACCCCAGTATAAATTCCAGGAAATGGGTGTATACTGAGCCTTAAAATAGTACCACACAATACGACGCAATCGAGAATTAAAATGAGAACTGTTTTCAATCCCATAGCACCATTGCTGAGGAAGGAGACTGATAATTGAAACGCCATCGGTCCTTAACATTGTATTTATTATGGTGCAAACCGACAGCCTCGTCTAATTTATATGATTTAAAAAGTTTTGATTATATTACTTTTTAATAGCATATACTCTTCTACACCCTCATGTACTGTTGACCTTGACTTTTACTAAATCACTTTGTTTTCTATACCATTTCACATATTGACTTTTACTAAATTAATCTTTCCTATACCAATTCACATATTAACTTTTAAAATTAATTTTTCCTATACCATCTTATACGTTGAACACACACCTTTACTAAATCACTTTCTTTTCTATACCATCTCAAATATTGACCATACGCCTTTACTAAATCACTTTCGTTTCTATACCGTCTCAAATGTTGACCATACGCCTTTACTAAATCACTTTCTTTTCTATACCATATCAAATGTTGACCATACGCCTTTACTAAATCACTTTCTTTTCTATACCATCTCAAATGTTGACCATACGCCTTTACTAAATCACTTTCTTTTCTATACCATCTCAAATGTTGACCATACGCCTTTACTAAATCACTTTCTTTTCTATACCATCTCAAATGTTGACCATACGCCTTTACTAAATCACTTTCTTTTCTATACCATCTCAAATGTTGACCATAAGGTGCTTCTTTTACTTCAAACGCGAAGATTTCGTCAAAGTTCTTACTTTAATAATGAGATTATCGTATTTGTAAATTAATTAAGGGATACAAAAAGTACCCAGCCATTGATATCAATTACCAGCAAGGTACTTAGTAAAGAAACGCCGTATGGAGAAATTGCTGAACATACCTTTAATTTCATCCTAACATACCACTGACCACTGGTCTAATTAGTGTTTACAAAGAAAGTTAAACTCAGGAACAGGACATCCATTCGTTAACAACACACACTTGTCACATTAACATGTATTCATGAGGCATATGTTCTGATTATCAGATTGAATAATTCGTTGCAATGAGAGAGAGAGAGAGAGAGAGAGAGAGAGAGAGGCAGAGACAGATATTCCAAAACATTATATATATATATATATATATATATATATATATATATATATATATATATATATATATATATATATATACCGCCTTTCTATAGAATATGGATTTTATTGAATACTTAGCATTAAAATATGTTTTTGTAAAATATATTTTTCCTAATTTTAAAAGGTCAAGATTTCTCAGCAGAGTTATATTTATGATGAATTTATCGGGGGAGGGGGATTTTAAAAAAAATCCCTACATTTATCGGATATACTAAGCAGGTCGAATTTTTATTACTGAGGTTTTCATAGTATCCCTACAAAATTCTTTCTGAAAAACAGATTCCTTAAGGAATGCGAACACATTTGTTTTTTCCATTCTAAACAGATATTCGAAACAGCACGGTTCCTAAAAATACGCCATCAACATCATCTGAAAGCTAATTTAAGAATGGTCTTTGTTCCTTAAATATGTCTTTCGACAGATCTTTAGATTTCTTGTGCTATTTATATCACGATGAGTTCAAATTCAGGTAATTAACTGTTAGGGATACAGTCGTTTTTAAATAGATCAAGATAAAAATATAAATAATGATACTGACGTGCTGATAGCGCAAATAAAAGTTTAAGGTCTAAATCTTCACATAACCAAAATTAAAAAATTAAAAAGTGTCGAATTGTTTCCAAAATAACAACAGTACATTCTTGCATATGATATGATATACATATAACGATATATATATATACACATACATACATACATACATACATACACACACACACACACACACACACACACACACACACACACACACATTCAGATCATTTCTGGAATAGTCATAGGTGGCACTGATTTTCAGAAATTATATTACATGTATAATATTGGAGTATATGCATATAAGTCATGCATTCATTAAGAGGTTTATTTCTTCGTTCCTTTCTGTTTTCTCTTTGTTGTTAATGCATTTATTTACTTGTCTCAGAGTAGGAAATTAGTTAAGAGAGTCCAAGTTCCTTTCTTTCTTTCTTTCTTTCTTTCTTTCTTTCTTTCTTTCTTTCTTTCTTTCTTTCTTTCTTTCTTTCTTTCTTTCTTTCTTTCTCTCTTTCTTTCTTTCTTTCTTTCTTTCTTTCTTTCTTTCTTTCTTTCTTTCTTTCTTTCTTTCTTTCTTCAATGAGTACAACCTTCAACAAAAGTATCACATGCACGTTCATCCAGTCAGCAAGAATTCCAATATTGTTATGCGTCCAATCAGCATGAAGTCCAATATTTGTATGCGTCCAATCAGCAAGAAGTCATATATTTTTACGCATCCAGTCAGCGACAAGTCGTACGATGTTATGCACAAAAAATAATAATCAAGCAACTATTACCACCATGAGACTCCTAATTTAAACGTTACCTAATAAAGTTTTTTTTATATATCTTTACAAGGCAATAACGATTTATCTATTTGATAACATAATTTTATGATAACATGCATAGATACTTTTCCAAGTGTATAGACTACAGAGTGCTGTAAATAGCAATATTTTTTTTAAAATAAAAAAAAATCTTCCAAATCACAATTGATAAACTTACTTATCAAAGGTTATTATGCCTTCAAAGTATGCGTTAGCCTGTAGGCTTATTTTAGAACAATTGAGAAAAGACTTGTTTTAATATAAGAATATACAAGTGTAATAGAAGTTTGAAGTACCATTAATAAACAATAAAAACACCCCTAACGATGTATCGTAACGATACATCGTAACTGGGCATTAAAAAACTGTTCATTTAAAATTCATCTTAACCTAAGTAAAATTATATTTCCAAACAGATTGGCAATGCATAACCTACATCCTTATTAAAAGCTACAAAATGATCAAAGAAGTGAAGGTTAAATATCAACATATTTGGTTCAACCCTCAGTGGCGTAGCGAGGGGGGAGGGAGCAGGTGGGGCATTCGCCCCCGGTGCCGGTGGCTAGGGGGCGCCAAATGGGCGCCCAAATCGGCCCAAAGTATCAACAATGGAGGGGCAGGGACAGTCGGGGGCGCAAATTTGGGAGTTTTGCCCTGGGCGCCAAATATCCTCGCTACCTCACTGTCAACCCTTTTCAACCGTACTAAGCAAGGATTGTAGCCAAGACCATTATTTATTATTACTATAATGTTAAAGAGCACAGTTGATTTAGACGACTCATTAAAATACTTCGTAACAGTGGAAACAAGCTTTAAGATATGTAACAGAATTGTTACCGAGAGGATGGTGGATTAAATGAACAACACAAACACAATATGTGAAAGAAAATATAAATTTAGGAAATAAATTATTAATGAAAAATAATGATGTATCAACACAATAACTCGCGCGTTCAACCCACAATTACACTCACAACCATTCACAATACGTGAATAAATGAAATATTAATACAAAATAAACACAGATACAAAGGAATCTCTTGGACTATACACAGACCCAAGGAACCTTTACAAAAGTTATATTAACGAAAGTATAAATTACGATAATAAACACAAAGATCAAACTATACTATCGCACGTATGGATTGCGACAACTAGCACGAACATATACATGTATTTAATCAAGTTGCTAGCTTTTATTGAGATTCATGCAATCCCTTGAAATACTATTGTGATTTGAAGTAACTATGTAAATACAACAATGTATTCAATTGTACTACAATTGCAACACACACATGTGTCTCGACCCTGTATAACCGTACGATTCACCAACAGTTGAATCGCCACCCAGTTTCCCCGAAGACCTAGGGTTGACACAATACTTTTATCGGTCACTTGCCCTTCACGGATCCACCACAGTTATACGTACAGACAGCTTACAACATCTACTAGAACTAACGTTCCTCAATACCCTAGATGCCACCCCGGATGTTTACAACTCTAGACAGCTCCGACACTCGGACTAATAGATTTCCGGATATTTACACGTCACGACAGATGTAGACGGACAGACAATCCGACAAACAGAGATGCTCCGCTACAATATCAGCTACAATTTCAGCTACGATCTCAAAGACGTTATCAACGATGTTATCAGAGATGTTCCACAACAAATCATCTACAATTTCAGCTACGATCTCAAAGACGTTATCAACGATTTTATCAGCTACAATAAAGAAAACCAGACTAATAATAGTTGTCTCAAAAAATAATCTAAACCTTAGATTACGCTATTGCATTTAGAGTCTAATAGTGACTAGTAATTCCAAATATTCCACGTTTAAAATCTGCATTGTAATAAAGGCATCATTATATGAAATGATAAACTGAAGAAAATTCACAATAAAACGAAATATAAATTTAACACTCACCCCTTTGGCTGGAGATTGAATGACGAGCTATCTTTCCTGTGATAAGATACTTTTGGTCCCGTAATATTTATCAAAAATATTCTGCCTTATATACCCTCAAATAGGTGAGCAGAAATCACGGCAAGATTACCGTGCACCCCGTGACTCTAATGTTCCGGACTTCATGTAATTCAAAATCAGGCACATGCAAATCGTTACACGCCGCTTACCTTGGAGAAAACCACTTATTCACCCCAGGTAACGCATGTACGACGAAACAAAAAAAAAATGGTGAAATTAGTTTGTAATTCAATTAGAAAATAAATTAAATTTTCGCCTAATTCTGTGACAAGATAAATAGAAGGGAGTATCGCTAATAATAAGTGATAATTATTCCATAATACTATTTAAGAAGAAAAAAACTTTAAGTTTAAAATTTGAATTTAAATTTAAGGAGAATATTGATTAAGTTTTAAATTTGAATAAATTTGAATTTTTTTAACATGAAAGAACAGTATTGAAATATGTTGTACAAGAAATGGGGTAGAAAAAAAGTCACAAGGCTAACATTTTGTTTGTACGACAAGACAAAAAAATGAATAAATCCAATATTTTACTAACCGACGAAACCATAGTTTCGTGGGAACTGGAAAACCAACTAATTTGAAATGAACATCAAGAATTTGTTTACAAAATGTTTTCAGTTGTAAATTTATTTAAAATTGTTAATAACGCTTAATCTCGTTTGATCATATTTTGTCAAACAGTATCGTCGATTTTGGAAATTGCAACATGATCAGTACGAATAGCCTTTGATGGAGTTATTGAGAAATTAAATATCAATATTTCTTTCGGCTTTGTTCACGTGAATGAAATATTTAAAATAATTGACACCGTTTGGGACACAAATTGTTATATCTTGGAGAGAAAAGTCGTCATATGTAAATGGTACAATTACAGTGAAAATATGAGACCCTTGTCATTGTCATTTTTAGAATACTCAGAAATACCATTAGCCTCCTCCACCTACTCTTTTATGTTACCATGATCAAAACCAAAACATCATTTCCAAAACAAATAAGTATTGGCACCAGCTCCTTTCATCGCATTGTTTTACTTATCCTTTATGTTATTGTCATTTTCGCCAACATCATTTGATACAAGTTTGTACTTTTTATTATTATTACACACCCTTTCAATTGTAAACTTGTTTTAATGTTTGACTAGATGTGTAGGTCAGACATTTTATACATTAAAAAGGTGAAATGCTTTCGAAGAGAGGATGCATCTACTAAAAAAGGTCAACATTATGCATATCACAAACTAAAAGATAAGAATAAATGTAACAAAATATAGGTATATTTCTTCATTAAAAATAATATATATATATATATATATATATATATATATATATATATATATATATATATATATATATATATATATATATATATATATATATATATATATATATATATATATATATATATATAACAAAATAAAAGATAAGAAAAATGAAAGTATGTTTCTTCATTAACGACAATATACTTATCACAAAAAAAAGATAAGAATAAATGTAACAAAATAAGTGTAATATTCTTCCTTAAAGACAATATACATATCACAAAATAAAGGATAAGTATAAATGAAACAAAAGAAAGGTATATTTCTTCATTCCACTATATATTTATTAACAAAATAAAATATATTAATAAATGTAACAGAAGAAAGGTATGTTTCTTCATTAAAGACAATATCCTTATCACAAAATAAAGGTAAAGAATAAATGACACAAAAGAAAGGTATATTTTTTCATTAAAGACAATATACATATCACAAAAAAAAGGATAGGAATGCATGTAACAAAACAAAGGTATTATTCGTCATTAAACTAAAGTACGTCTATATTAAAGTCATACTCAATAACTAGATTACAGTATTGCACGTGCTCATTGTATTAGATATTCTAAGTACTTGAGGTTGTTACATCGCTCATTTCACAAGAAGTGATCTTAGTACTAAACCACACAGACATATAGCTCACACTAGACAAAATTAAGTACACAGATCGGAGAGATCATATAGTTACAGACGGCATTCCTGTGCGCTTGATAGTATGATTCAAAATTCAAGTACACAGATCGGAGAGATCATACAGTCACAGACGGCATTCCCGTGCGCTTGATAGTTAGTATGATTAAAAAACCATGCCTGCCGCCTTTTAATTGAAGTGCCTAACGTACTAAATAAATGCATATATATGTTTAACTTAAGTTTTGGTCACTTGAGTGTTTTCATTCTAACACATAAACTTCTTTTTCGAATTCACAAATTTCCATCCGCAGCAAACGACGTTTAAACTTTTTTCAAACGTTTAGAGCGTTGAATATATAGAATCTATTTTGGGGTTCGGACCGAGACAATGAAATCCAGCCTAGGGGTTATATTATTTGTCTCCCCACGAGGCTTGTCCGAGTGGGGAGATATATAATGTAACCCCGGGGCTGGGATTTCATTGTCTCGGTCCAAACCCCAACGTAGATTATTTTTCTCACCCAATATTATCCTTTAAAGTAAAAAGAACTTTAAAAGTGTGCACGTTGCAATGTTTACATGTGGCGCATGAATACAAATAAGCTATTGAGGGCTGTGGTGTGAAAGTTGAGTTCGAAGTACACAGTTTATACGCGTGAGCAAAGAAAAATAACAACATAAAACGTCGCATAGTAATGAGGTATTATCATATTTAATATATGGATGTTATATGAAATTAACAATAAATAGTTAAAATTTATTAGAAAGAAACTGTTTCTTTTCATCATTTCCAATATTGAGTACCCCACTCTCCCGTATAAAAGACCCTCGTCACCCTTCAAATATGCGAACCCTAGAGGATAACAATGTGCTAAACTTTCAAGTTCACTGATTCTTTGAAAATTTATATTTCTGTCTTGGAAATATGGCAAGTGATGCTGTGAAATTTGCTTATGGATTAGTGTGTTGAGGGATAAATGATTCCTTCTGGCTGGTAAGTGTATTATTTGTCAATAAATATTGCAGGTATATTCAGCTGGAGCACAACGGAGATGCTTAACCAAATTACAATAGAGCATGTTTGACACAGAGGCGTAGCGAGGGGGGGGGGGGCGGGGGGGGGGTACATATGTCCCCGGGCGCCAAGGTACAGGGGCGCCAAAATGAGGCTTGCAACGTTACATTATAATAAGAAAACAAGGGTAATAAATCTGTCACAAGATCGCTGGGGCGCCAATTTTATAGTTTGTCCCCGGGCGCAAAATATCATCGCTACGCCTCTGGTTTGACATAACCCATTTCTGGCTATGGCTAAGTATTCCGTTGTTGTTTAGAGAGTTGGGATGCTATGAAGTGTATAGGTATATAGTCTTATGTGCATAGATCAGTGTTTTCTGACATAGTTCATTTCAAACACCATTGAGAATTTTATCCTATCCTGTAACACAGTAAATTTTCAGGTCAGCTTCATTAAATCTAGCTAACAGTATATACAATGTTTCACGCGATGTGTTTACAACTAGTTCAGTTGCTTAGCTGCATTTAATGTTCTGAAAATGTACTGAGCTAGTCTTGCATATAGGATAAACTTGACCATGCTAGTTAGAACGAACTAACATAATATCAAAACATCGAAATAGTATGCGTGTGTGTATTTGTCTCTATCAAAATGTTTTTGTTTGGTTTGTTTTCTAAGACAGATTGAATTTAAATAACTATGTTTTGGTTATATATTATTTGTTGTTGTTGTTTTTGCTGTTGTTGTTGTTGTTTTATTTGAGAACAACTATGGCACAGCGAATACAAGAAGGGTTTATTTTGTTAAAAGTAGTTCTCAGCGCGTGGACACCATGACTGAGACGATTGGTCTGAGATGACTAGACTGAGATAAGAAAAGTAAGGTTAGCAAAACAGCTAGATTTCTCTGTCGCTTGGGTGAGAAAAGGTTTTCTCGAATTGTTTCATGGATGACGACAAACAATGCATGTTCTCTACAATTCAAGCAGTTTAGTATAAAATCAAACAATAAAAGAGAAATAATGAATAAAAGACGAAACTATCCACCAACTCTTATGCATGTTCCCACATCTTTGCTTGCATTTTGCATGGGAAGTCTTCTGACGTTTTTCTTGTGATTCCCATAGAGAATTTCAGGCATCAACATTAATGTAGTGCATTTCCTAATATGCCATAGAGCGGTATTCAAGCTGTTACACAGTCTCATGATCTGGCACTAAAATATACAAACTCATTTTACAATGAATATCAAACATGATCAAGTATAATTCATGAGATCTTATTCAATTTTTTAAAAATTTATAATACCGTATTAAGGGCCAGTTTAAGAAATATGGCACTCTTCGCGTAATTCGGGCTGAGTGATAGCTGGAAAATGAAATTGTTTGCAATTGAAACATGCGCAATGAAGAGACTGTCGGAATACCTTTATGCTACGTTCATGGAGTGGGTGAAATTGCTTTACATTTAACTGCACATGATATAAGCAAACACTTGACATCAAGGCCGCTCCTTTTTGCTCGAAAAATGATCCTGAACTAGGCCTATTTAGACCATAGACCATATTTAGCTGTTTTTAAAATAAATAAGACGAATCTTACCTGAAGGCATAGTACTACTGTCTGACAGTGCAACGAACGAATGACAAAATATTTAAAAATTCCAATAAATCCAATAAATGATCGATTCGATGTTTTCTACAATTTACATAAAGCTTTTGAAATCACGCACGAGAAAATGAGGAAGCGAAACTAGCAGCTTTTTAAGGCACACACTTGAGGTAAGGTCAAATTGTATAATCTACTTCACATAATACACGCATCAGTTACACAACAAACTGAAGGGAAATTACATGCTCTTGTAAGAATACCTACTATCTACAAAATCATTTTTAAATTCTTAGGATAACCAGTGAGAAAACCATGGTAAATTCGTTTTCCACTCAAACGTAATCATTACACAAAAACTCAAACTTTGGAGAGCGACCAACGTGTTGAGAGTGCATGGTTTTCATTATTTATGTTCATAGCGTCCTTTGAATTTACTGTTTCTGCCACTCAAGGTTTTTTTTTTTAATATGCAGAGAATGGAAATCGTTTTGAATTTACTGTTTCTGTCACTCAAGGATTATTTTAATATGCAGCGAATGAAAATCGTAGAGTTTTTAATTGACACTGATAAACGCGACACTTCTATTCCCTAACTGGAGCTTATTGTTTATATTCACTAACTAACTTGTAAAACAATCAGATTTTGTCCGAGAGGTTCTGTAGTTGAACACAACCTTATTCACGAGTGGGCGAAAAGATAGAATTACGTATTACACATTATTCAATGACGTAAATGAATCGGGGGTCAGGACTTTAATTGAGAATCTACATCTAACTCGTCTTTTCGGTACTGGATTGTCATATTCCTGGTTGCTTCGATTTTTATCTGAGGATGAATTTGTCCTTCTTTTTCAAGCAGCTATATTTGTACATACAGACGATTAGCTCCGTCTAAATCACGCGTGTTTGGGGATAGCACTGTTACCGACAGCGAGCATGGTTGACGGGCAGTTCTATTAACGCATTTTTTAAAAGCTCTGGTGTAACTTATCACTTAACCATATGACGTAAGTATTCGTCATCAGAAATGTACATATGTCCCTCTGCACTATTGCAAACGCAAGCTACCCCGTATATACGCAATATATGAATAGGGACGGCAAGTTACACATGCACTACTAGAGAATGCATTGATTAACAAGAACGACAATTATTACGACTTCCTTGAATCGGCTCGGTCGTTTTGAGAGAGAGAGAGAGAGAGAGAGAGAGAGAGAGAGAGAGAGAGAGAGAGAGAGAGAGAGAGAGAGAGAGAGAGAGAGAGAGAGAGAGAGAGAGAGAGAGAGAGGTGGGGGGTGGGGCGTATAAAGGGACAGAGACATACATTCTGATTTAAAAACTTTCTTCGCATTGTGTATCGTTCTCGTTTTGTTATCTTCATGTTAACCAAAAACAGCTGAAACAAATTTGCAACTTTTTAAATTAAATAAAGTATAATCCTGAGAGCCCTTTAGGAGCTTTTTCATCTGTTTCGAACTTTAATCCAGCCTTGATCATATGTCAAGTTTACGATGTCTGATGTTTAGTTTTCTTCCATATGTTGATATACATGAGTACTGAGGTCCACAGAGTACGGCAACAATCGCCATGCTTGCACAATCCCTACGCTCTCTCAACCATGCAGAAATCCCCAAAATAGAAACAATAGGATGGAACATAGTCGATGATATAAACATTTGTGTGTTGCACACTCACCCACACATGGGTTCAAGTCTTTGGTAGGGAGTATTCTCCAACATTATATTAAAATATCGATATCTATAATATTTTTCACTTTATTATATTTGGCATTCTCATGTATGATCCAAGGACAGAAGTTTCCGCCCTTTCACGTGTATATTTGTACCTATATATTGTAAAAAATTTGGAGTATGCGCATTTGATAGCGCCCCGTTTTAAGTAATTCTTAGATTTGTGAGGTTATTGGGATTCGGCGCCATGGAAATATTCTTAGCCCGAAATAATTAGCCAATTACTAGGGGCAAACGTCACGAAGTCAAGTGTTAGTGAGTTTGAATGATGCCATGGTTCGCTAGTAGTGAATTCAGGTCCAAACCGAATGACTGTCACTGAGTAAAATAATCCATATTAAAATCTAGTGGTGTACAATAGTGGTGTGGCTGAGGTGGCAGCTTTTACGGTATGAAACGGGTAAATTACACAATGGAATCAATAAGAAGGGACTTAGTAGATAGTTTATGTATCCACAGTGGAAAACGGTTAAAGTTATTTTGGCGTAATGTGCTTGGAAAAGCGTACATTGACTGACCTAAGGAGGCGAAGTTAAAATAGTTCCCAGTGAACAAGGGGATACTCGTGTATTTTCTATGGCGTAACCGGCTGGCGGTACGAAAACCTGATAATGATGATGAAGAGAAACCACGCAAATACGCGATTGATGGACTTCTGGCAAGTTGTTTTATATGTGATCTTGTATTGATTAGAGTAAAATTTAGTAGATAAAAACAGACACGTCTGACTTTATAATTTACAACTTCAATTTTATGGAAGACTTTGGAAATTTGGGGAAACATATGACTTCCAGCGGGATTCGCGCCAGGGTTTGACACCGCTCAGTCAAGTAATACCCCTGTGCGTGTAACACAATATTAATTTCAATTTACCTTGATTTATGACACAGGAATCAGGGTGGAATGTTTCGCAGATGAGATTTAACTGTTGGAGTGCGCGCAGGTAAGGATACTGTTGCTGTAATCCGCGTACTTACGTTCGAGTCTTGGAAAGGCAAGGAATTGAAAATTTCTCAACCAGATTGATATTAATCTTTTTAATATGTAACATCACTCTGTATTACCATGCACTCTCGCTGATCCAGGGACTGCTGAATCGGTGTTGTAAATTACTTGCACATTCCACTTTGCTAGTTGAGAATAGTAATTATCGAGAGGAAAACCCCATTATTTAGATACCGAGTTCAGTTAAGCATTTTGACAGGTGCAAGTGGTAGATAGTGTCTTAAGAATTGCCAAGAGATTAATATATGGGGATACATCCACATTTTGTAAATGTTCAAAACTAATATGACATTTGGACATTCAAAATCTCTCGTCAGTTTCGAGATATTGCGATAGCTCAGATGTAATATGTAATGTGAAAAAGAGTCTCTGTCCGTATCAGGCTAGTTTACCAGTTTTACTTTACGCTCTCGTGTTTCTTTGGATGCCTAATATCTCGCATAATACAGAGAGATCTACGCCAAGTTAAAGTATGGTCAAACACTGTATTTTCTTTGGTTTTTTTTTTTTTTATGGTTTAACGCCATTTTCAGCACAATATAGGCTATACATTTGCGGCCAGTATTAATGGTGGAGGAAGAACCCGGATAACCCCCGGAAAAAACCACCGACCCACGAGAAGCTACTGGCAAGCTTTCTCACATAATTACATTTGCCGAATCTGAGACTCGAACACACGCAGACAGAGGTGAGATGGCAGTGGTCCGTAACGGACAGCGCTTTAGACCACTCGGCCTATCGGGGCCCCTCATAGACTGTATTAATGATTGTTACCGAAAGCTGTCTCTCATTTCGCTTTTGACTCTTCTGTTCTTTTCTCTTTTTTTAATATGTGCAAAAGAACACCATCTTTACAGGAAATGTAAAAAGCAATGTTTTTGCATAAATGATAAATGTAAACATAATTATTGGGCATTTTAAAGGTGTCAAATGACTCGCTGTACTAGCTGAGTTCCCACAGTAAACCTATCCAAAGACCATGATAATATAAATTGAATAACTTTAAATTTCTAATTGCTTTTTAAACCTCTATTTATCAGTATATATTAAACCTGGATGACAGCTTCTGTGTAGAGAACAGGATATGAGCCGCTGCATTTTCTGGACCTACGCGTGTTTAAAATATGTGCTTTCAATTCCGCACCAAAGAGTAGGGCGCTAATGCAGTAATGAGTGTTAAAAAACACAAGATTGTCAAATGACTGAAATGGCAAAAAGTATCTATTTTTTCAGTTACAACTAAGATAAGCTCTCAAAAAATTCTTTTCCCTACAAAATAAATTTCATTATCAACCAAACCGGGCTACCCGAACCAATATATATATATATATATATATATATATATATATATATATATATATATATATATATATATATATATATATATATATATATATATATATATATATATATATATATATATATATATATATATATATATTCTATTTTATGTTCACCAATTTCCAGGCTGGTTCCCATTTTTCCATAAATTAGTAACATGTGCCCTATTATGAGTAGGTGACAATGCATGCCCAGTTTAAGCAATGAATGATCTCGTGTCACAGTCAAACGATTTGCAAGACTTCCATGCAGAAGCAAAATTCTGTGTTAACTATATATATATATATATATATATATATATATATATATATATATATATATATATATATATATATATATATATATATATATATATATATATATATATATATATATATAACTACGATGGAAGGTTATAGTTATATGGGGCCTTACCAGTACAAAACGTGTCACGCATTTGTAAGCGAATGACATTTTCTCGTTCAGTTAGACCTCTCACGTGACTCCTTGAGATGTTCGTCATACGAGAATCTGGTAAAGAGTGACCCACACAGTACAGTTCTCACTTTCATAGTGTCAGCCAATGTTAATTATATGGACGATTTTTTTTAACACTGAATTCCCCTTGTCACCCTCACAGTGTCAGCTCTATCCCCATACCGTCATCAATAATAACTTGCCGATTCATATAAGCCAATGAAGGAATGCGAGTCAACATAGTCGATGATTGCATGTCCTCGGGAGTACCAGTACATTAAAGTCATCAGCAGAGTAACTTGATAGTAATTGCAGCCAAAATGGCTGCTGTGTCATTAAAAATGATGAAGAAGATCGCTACTATCACAAGACCTGTCATCATATTACCGCTCATCACATAACCGCTACGGTGGCCTAGTGGTACGAGCTTCCGCCGAGGAAGCGGGAGGTCGTGGGTTCGATCCCCGGCCGAGTCATGCCAAAGACTTACAAAAATGGTACTTACAGTTGCCTTGCTCGGCGCTCAGCATTAAGAGGTTAGTGTTAGGACTGGTCGACCTGGTGTCAGGATAATATGACTGGGCCGGACATCATCCTACATGTCTGCGGCATGATATCCCAGTGCTAGACATTACTATAAACTGCCTTACTGAAGACATCGTAGCGATATGACTGTAAAACTGTTAAAGCTATGTTAAAAAACTTAATCATACAAACAAAACCGCTCATCACAATCAGCGAACGTGGTCAGCGCGACACTTTATATAATTAAAAATAACGGGATCCGTTCACAAAAGCGACCTCAGGGGAAGAAGAAGTTTAGTAACTATCGATATGTCAAGTGTAGCTTTCAAACCCTAAATATAAAAGGTGTAATTTAAGAGAGTATTTAAACCATTAATGTGGACAGGTAAATGACGACAAATATTCATCGGCAAATTAGACTGAACACAAAAGTGTAATCATCAACATAAATACAACGTCTATGTGAGTAAATTTCGAATCTATATGTACAATTTTATCACGAACCAAAAGTGGGACTATTAAACCTATAGTATGTACTTCTATCTTCTTTGCTTAACTTTCAAAAAAATGAATTTAAGCCAAAGAATTAAAATAAATGAATTTACTAAAATTGTCGACAAATTAAGAATTTAATTTAATTTAATTTAATTTAATACGTTTTAGACCAACAAAAATAAACTGTCCGCAATCACATATCATTCCAGCAATTAAAGACAACAATCCTGACAAATAATACAATAAAGTTTTTTTCAGCCATCTCTGTTGAATTCAATACATAACATATGAACACTCGACATTGGAGGTGGAACTTTGAACATAAGCAGCTTGATTCAACATGTCAAATATGTATTCTCGACATACAACATCAAGATTTCAGCTAGGACGGTCTCAATGGACTACTTTCATCTAGTACCATGCCACATCGTATTCTCAAAAGATTTAAACATGGCCGGTAGTTTATTTTAAAATGTATTTGAAATGCTTATGGAAAACGTCAAAGTTATGAGAAATTGAAGGTGTATATGTTATATAGTTGATTCTATCTAGGTGTCATTGTAAGCTGGGAAAGCTCGTGTCCGGTCTATCGACGACATAATGATTAAAACCTTGTGTATTCAAGCGCCTGTGATGAGTAAAATGGTTCGACCTTATATCACTACTGATATGTTTTGGTGAGCTTGTTTCAGTTGAATATGCCCACCTTATTCGAATCGATTTTTTCTCATCATTAGCATGATATCCAGCAAACCTGAACAGCAATTAAAGGTGAAGTAATTTTAGGTCACAGCGCCAAACAAGCCACAAGATTCTGTAATTTACCAGGGGAAAAAAAACACATTTTGTTCGCCGGAAATTTCTGTTCGGACCACTTCGGTTAATTCAAGGACCATATTGACCGTATGAGGTTACGAATGACAAAATATATCGATTATTTCGTGACTTCTAGGTCAATTTTTTTAATAGCCGAGGTGTTTTGATAGTAACTATCGGCATACATTCGCGGTATGATCCATATTATTAACTTGTAAAAGAAATAAGTCTACGGTTTGATCAAGTTCTCACTCTTATATGTTTAAATTAATAACTGCTTTTTTTTCTTTCTTCGGTATGTCCATTATCAAAGTTTTCAAGAATTACTATAATTTACCACAGCACATTCATTGCAATATACAATGTAG
Organism: Unio delphinus; assembly: GCA_029339505.1. Classification (NCBI taxonomy): domain Eukaryota; kingdom Metazoa; phylum Mollusca; class Bivalvia; order Unionida; family Unionidae; genus Unio; species Unio delphinus. Next base: position 13,597,355 of record JAQISU010001236.1, on the reverse strand, counting down.
ATATTAAAACTGTATTGATCCCTGTAGCTTGATAATCTCCTTCTCTCTATTAACAGTTCACACTAATCCTGACATGAATTCTATTTTTATATTTGAAATTACTTGTACCAAGGACAGTTTGTTTAGTAATTTCTCATCAAGCTAGGCAACCAAAGCGTGTTTTTAATTCAAAATGTTAATTAATTGATATAAGAAAGAAAAACAAATTTGGTTCCAAATTTCGTAAACTTATTTAGCCTTCTAAAGAGTTACACAGTAAATATATCTCATGAACAAGTTATTTAGTCCATTAGCAATATTTAATCAGAATCATATACCAATTAACGTTGCAGCTTTTGTAGTTTACAGCCATATTTCTATGTGACATGCCATGGCATGGTCAATTAGCCAAATTTGTACGTCACTTGTTCAAGGGGACAACCTTGAATGCATGTCTTATTCCCTGGCAACATCACGTATAACTCTCACGAGAACAAGCCTAAATTTCGAACCCAACAATAGCCTTCGAATTAAAAAGCTCTTTTTTCTGACATATATCGTTAACTAAAGTTCGGTCGTTGCACAGAATATATTTTGTTTGTCTTCATTTTCTGTAATCAATTACTTTCCGTGCTTTTCTACATGAATAAAATGTCAGTAAGAATAACTGATTTGTATACATCAGTTGACAAACATGTTCTAATTAGTATTAATAAAATTTTATGACTGTGACCTTTGTGCATAAGTAATTGCTTACTTAGTTAATTAGTTACTTTTAGGTACTGATATTTATTTGACCTTATTTTTAAGTACAACTGTACCTACAAGTATTTACGACAGGTTTTATAACATTCAGATATAATAAAAAAAATTTAAGCGACCATGTTCATATTTTTAGAAATGAAGGAAAAAACCGGCAGGAAGGTTTATTCCCTTCCCCCCCCCCCCCATGTCACATTTTATGTATCTTCAGAAATGTACGATTCAGAAAATGTTAAAATACAACATTTGAAAAACTATAACGCTGATATAGCTGTCACATCAAGATGAACTGCACATAATTTATTTAAATTGAATTCATAAGCAAACATTTCCACAATGTACTATTAATTTAAAAAGTATTGGCAACGTCTATGCACTAAATATTGAAACATCAAAGGTAGATTTCCGATTAAATATGAGCATTGGTGTGTGTGTGTGTGCGTGTGTGTGTGTGTGTGTGTGTGTGTGTGTGTGCGTGCGTGTGTGTGTGTGTGTGTGTGTGTGTGTGTGTGTGTGTGTGTGTGTTACACCAAATTTGATCAAATATGTAGTAGTCACGAATACGAAATATTTAAGGCGGCTGAAGCAGGTCGGCTTATAATAGTTTTGTTCATGTTTTAGTAGACGACAATCTCTAAATAACTGTTTACTCAATGTGAAACCACACATTCTTGTTCGAAAATGCCCCTCCCCAATACCCTTGGTGTTTATTCAGGAACTTGTAAATGGATCGACGTTGAACTCCTGTGACCTTTATCCGCAAGGTTAGATGTGCCTACGGTACTTTTACATTCCAGCCGTGATCTTCGATAAATTGGTAATTTTTAGCTTGCTCCCGTTTCTGTTATGTGTTTATCTATCCATCTGACCACAATAAGGCGGTAAGGCACCTGGCATACGGACTACAAACAATCGTTTGGAGCAACAATATTTTCATCTGATACTCGGACAGGAAGATACGTTTAGCAGCTCGAGTGTTCGGCCCTGATTTTACTGGCGCCCCTAGAAGTGGGAGTGTTCGCTGGGAATGAATGGGTATCATTTTTGGACAAGAAGAGATAATAAACATTTAATGAATGGCTGGAAGAGTGTGAAAGGAAATTCCTTATCTACTAAATGTTTTATATTTTCATATGATTATTGATTTCTTGACAGGTGGGGCGGGCTTGCTGGGATTGGTCTATGTTATATAAAGAGACACACCGCGAACAAAACCAATTTATCAGCGTTGCTTCAACTTGATTAATTACTGAATACTATACAAGAGTGTGTCTTTCTGCGTTTTTGACCGTTGTCTCTGAAACTTTATGTCTTTTGGTATTTCATCTAAGGCCTTTAATCAGTTATTTTTAGGAAATACAATTTTGTGCTGAATAATCGTTTGACGAAAAATTTTATATTTCTCTGAAGTCGTGAACATTTCCGAACGCTTTTGTCAGCACAGTTAGATGAACATTCCGCAATCGTCCACCAAGAACAAAACAACATTTGCTATGATGGCTTTCACAGGCTGTATGTCTCTTTTCTGGTTGGTCATCTATCTGCCGACAGGTAAGTGGATTTTTTTCATGGGGTTTTCTCACCGCTTTGGACATTTTTATGCATTAGTCCTATATATAATTATTTTTTTTTTTGCTTGTATTTATAACAAAATGTTTTATCAAGAAATCAGAGATTGAACATACAGAAATTATTTAAATATATAATATATTGTGAAATTGTTCATAAAGAAAAAGAAAATAAGCCAATACAAATATGTTCTGCCCCTTCAGTGATGTAAGTCCGTAACAAAGAAATTATGTACCAACCTTCTAGCTACAAATAATGATAGATGCTTGCTAGCTTTTTGAAACAAAATAACTTTGGTAATTTCACCTTAGGCAATCTCAAATAAAATCCCTGATAAGTAATTTTATTTCATTTTCATCAATAACAAAATTTTGTGGGGATTTCGTTAACAAAAGGAATTTCGATGTCCACAGAACTTTGCAGGACAAGATTTTCCCTCACCTAACGGAAAATATAACATGATAAAGCAGGCCAATCAGAAAGATCATGTAATGTTTTGGAACACAATAACAAAATAAATATAGTGCGGTTACACGTATGGTTACTAGATCAATGGTTGTTTATTCCAAACGCCATCTCCAACTTTTATTGTGTGCGATGTTCAAACAATCAGAATTAGACTTATGTTCATGACGGGAACCAATCAGTCAAAATGAGACAAGGTCGCTTTCAAATTTTAATCTTTTAAAACTGATAGTCTTGTCGATTAAACGCGCAATTATCGAAATATATTAGCTAGAGACATTATTATTTTCGTTCAAGTTTATTTATCGCTAGAAATATGTTATTAGAAGCGGATTCGAACCCCGGTTGAATTATAACAAAGACTTATACAAAATGGTACTCACAGCTGCCTCGATAGGCGCTCAGCATTAATAGGTTAGTCTCAGGACTGGTCAGCTCTGTGTCAGGATAATGTGACTGGGTGGGGGACATCATGCTACATGTCTGCGGCATGATTCCCCAGTGCTAGACATCACTATGAACTCCCATACTGCAGACATAGTAGGGATATGACTGAAAAAATGTTAAAGCTATCGTAAAAGAGTCAAATTACACACACTATTTTTATTAGAAAATGTTCATCATTCAGAAACGTCTTCGATTAAACACTAAAATGTTACATTCGCAGAGGCAGTGCTAATAATACTATGTCACTTTTACCACACACACACACACACACACACACACACACACACACACACATATATATATATATATATATATATATATATATATATATATATATATATATATATATATATATATATATATATATATATATATATATATATATATATGGGAGATCTGTGTGTTTACCTACTCATTTCAATGCTTAATTTTATAACAGTATGACTTGGTAACGGTGAACATTGTTTCTAATTAAGTAATTAACCCAATATAAATTAGGAGTGTTTCATTTTAAAGAACAAATGGAGACTCAAGAACAACTTTTCACTAACGACTGAACGATTGCAGGAATATTCTAGAGGTACATCTCAGATATGATCCAGCGAGAAAGAATTGTTTTGCTTTGGATCTTGTCTACGTGTACTATCACCAAGTTAATATTCTGGATTAATCTACCTTATAGAGGTGATATCGTCACAAGCCCGTTTCCTTTTTATTTGTTTTTACTAGCTCGCTAGGAAATTTGCTGCTAATTAATGCATGCCATACATAACACCTACTAGCCACAGAGAGCTACGCATTCTGATGTTACAAAGACACTAGAATAATGGATTAATACGAATTACCCATAAAACGTCAGCCATGTTGTCAGAATACGTTAAACATCATTCGATAGAATGCAAAAATTAAGTTTCGACTGATTTTATTATAGAAGAGATGTTAAAATGACCTTAATATTATTATCAGTGAAATATTAATTGCCTCAAATATTTCAGGACTTTGACTGTAATTACACTATTTTTAGAAAATAAAAACATTTTTATCAGTAATAACTTTTTACAAAATAGGAATAGATTCACAAAAAATTACATTTTATATTTTTAATGAAACTTTTGTTTTTCTTCTGAAATAACGTGCGTTAATTTGTAAACGTGTCAACTTACCGAACACCGTAATGATATATATAGAACAAGGCTTTTGAATTACGTGTATGTCTAAACGAGTGATATAGTTACATTAATTATCTGTGTTCATTTTAGGATTTTTTGTAATGATTTCCCTTCCAAGGGTCATATCTGTAGCACGGTGAGCCATCATTTTTTTAGTCATGCTTTACATGTCATACGTGGGATAGTTTATATTCACAATTATTTTGAATTATTTTGGCGTATTTTCTTGTTTAAGGAAAACAATAAAATTAGTACTATTCTAGAATCTAGAATCGGCAGCGGACAATATAATTTTTCCAACTACCTAAAAACCACTCGAAACTATTGTGTGACCAACCTGCATATACATGCTGGAAGTGACAGGAACTACGGGTCATCCAATATTTCTGAAATATAACCGTTGTGATAACACTGATACTTAACGTAAATCATATATTATTATCTATAAGAATTGTAGATTTCGATGATGTTTGAGGCTACGATATAATCTTACTTTCCAATATATTTTTTTAATAAGAAGATTCGACAAAATGTATGTATCAATGTACAACATAACTACGCGCTTGTGTGTGTGTGTGTGTGTGTGTGTGTGTATGTGTGTGTGTGTGATTTGAATTGTTAACGTAGCTTTGCCAATTTATCAGTCATATCGTTACGATGGCAGTTTGACAGTTTATAGTGATGTCAAGCACTGGGGCATCATGCCGCAGACACGTGGCATCATGTCCCACCCAGTCACATTATTCTGACACCAGGCCGACCAGTCCTAACACTAACCTCTTAATGCTGAGCGCCAAGCGAGGCAGCTGTTAGTACCAATATTTTATTTTAAAAAAAGTCTTTGTAATGACTCGGCCGAGGATCGAACACACGACCTCCACGCTCTAACCACTAAGCCACCGGAGCGATCTCATAATTACATGACAGGTTACTGACTAGAAGCTACGGACAACAAAACTACAACTCGCACTAAGCATTCCTCCTCCACACAGACACACAAGTAGCATTTTTAACTTTTTTATTTTATTATGTTATAAAATAATACCTAAAGCATTATTTGTTATAGTTGATCAATAAAATCAGTATTCCACCTTTGCCAATGTCATACGATACAGGTACGACAAATAAGTATTTCTTTCAGCAGTGTATTCTTCAAAATCAAACAGATGAAAATTATTTAACTCGTGAACTAAAGCACTATAAAATCTCTATAGGTGGAGTTCAAAGCAGGGCTTTGTGTTTCTTATCGCTGAGTCCATGCCTGAATTTAGACCAAATTAGTTAAGTCTGATTCATAGCAAAAGGTTTCCAACAATGTTCCAACTGCATATTTTGTATTAATCATGATTGTAGTTCTCTTTTAATTGTCTTATTTATATTAAACAACATGTCACGACATTCAGAAGAGAAAAAAAAGACTTTTGAATGGCATAACACAAAAAGGTTTTCTTTACGAATGCATAGCTTTCAAAATTCATTTTAATGATCACACATAACTTAAATAGTTCTAAAGCGTTCTTATATCAATTATAAATTTCATTCTTTTAAGTTTAGAATCTAAACATGCATTCAGTGCACGTGCACTAAAATAAATGCATAATACGTGCACTGCATTTCTTTTCGTAAATGTTTTATTTGCATACATTAAACAATGACACCAACACTGATTTGATTTATCTCGCAAATTTAACTAGCAAATTTAACTAGCAGATGTTTCACGCTATATGTCGATTTTAGATTTCGATCTTCACTTTTGTCATTTTTACTGTATTTGAAACTGTTAACAGAAGTGTTAGTTTTGTATTTCTTAACTAGTTTTTTTTTTATCCATCCTAATAAAATCCCACAAAAATAAAAAAAAACAAAAAACACAACATTTTATCTGAACCCTAACCCTAACCCACTACGCCCAACTCCAAACCTAATCATGCCCCCGCTCCAGAACAAAATGTTGTTTCATGGGAAATTTGGGTCCCTACTTGGCCTGGAAAGGGTTCGATTGAACGGTTTCTACCACTGCAATAGATGCATCGCATTCTTCTATCATACAACTAAATCTTGGCCTCCTCTGGACCGATCAGCCTTGGGCAAACTGTCCAAGAATTAAAGGTACAGAAACGTATTCATTCATTCATTCATTCATTCATTCATTCATTCATTCATTCATTCATTCATTCATTCATTCATTCATTCATTCAATCTTGCATTCCTTCCTTCCTTCCTTCATGCATTCCTTCATGCATTCATTCATAGAATTACTTATGATTCATGATCCTTACACTTTAGACATATTCGCTCTATCAGTAATAAATTCCACAAATTTGTTAAGTAGCTGTTTTCGATAAGATTGCCGATCAGAGCCAAGTTTCCAATGCCATTCAGGAAGAAACCCGTGGTGCTTGAAGCAACACACTCGAAAGAATCAAACACACTCGAAAGAATCAAACACACTCGAAAGTATCAAACACAACGAAGCTGTTAGATACTCAACATAACAGCCCTCATATGTATTTTTAACATGTCTTGTTACTACTATATGATGTCGAGCTAAACCGTCAGCATATTAAAAATAATAATTTTAAAGTTAGTCATTTACCGGTGTTTGATCGCATTCTTATCATACCTATGTTGATTAACATATAATACTGTACATTAATAGACATAATTCTTTCCCTAAAATTTGATGTTTCTCAAAAACTAAATATGTAGAGAAAAATAGAATTTGCAGAAAAGTAAATGGCACCTTATACTTATTTATTCCAATATTTTGCTATCTTTAAATTTAGTTATAACTTCGTAATTTGAAAGTCGTAATATCGGAAATCCGTCAATATTAAAACAAACTCAAAAGGTTACCGGAACAGGCAGTATACTTCCATATATATATATATATATATATATATATATATATATATATATATATATATATATATATATATACAGAGAGAGAGACATACATACATACATACATACATACATACATACATACATACATACATACATACTTCCTAGAAACTCTGGTCGCTACTCAGTAATTATTGCCTAATTAATAATCGAAATTAGGCATGTTAATTGCTTAAATCCTTCTTATCATCATCATCATCATCATCATCATCATCATCAAATACCCTCAGTGAATCAAAAGAGATAATATCCTTGCATAATTTTATCTAAACCAAAACTAATTTACCATCTCAAAATAACAATTTAGCGCTATATTTTCGAAGTAGACAGACGCGTATCTACCTAATGTCTTAGTTTTGCACAGCGACGATGATGATTTCATTGAAAACAAACTAGTCGTAGCAAACCGGTCGTATAACATGTTAAATGTGTCGAAAATTCTGTAATTACCAGAGTTTTGGTTTTATTCACCGTTGTAAAAGTTAACTACTCGCTTTTTTTTTATTGCAACCGGCGACCTTCCCGATGTATATAGATTGTCACCATATTTAAAGGTTCTTCATGTGTGAAATCACGATTAGTTCGTACCGTGAAGTATCTGTGTGTGTGTGAGAGAGAGAGAGAGAGAGAGAGAGAGAGAGAGAGAGAGAGAGAGAGAGAGAGAGAGAGAGAGAGAGAGAGAGAGAGAGAGAGAGAGAGATTTGTTGCAGTCATATTGTTACTCTGAACGAGACTCGGGCCTAATCGAAGTGAAGATCGTTCTCAAATCTACAAATCCGGCCTGATAAACGACAAAGAGACTCACATCATTTAAGACTGGCATCAATGTTTCAACAAATAATAAATACCTGTAACTTTAAATAATAAATACCTGTAACTTTAATTAATAAATACCTGTAACTTTAAATAATAAATACCTGTAACTTTAAATAATAAATACCTGTAACTTTAAATAATAAATACCTGTAACTTTAATTGTAATTGCTCTTCATGTAGCCTCTGAATGAAACAGAAATAAATAAACAAATTATTATGTTTTAGCAGCCTCAAGCACTTCTTTTCATTGTTATTAGCGAAGACACGTCAATGGGTCATTCAAACGTAACATCCTTGATAGTTTACATTGCAAGCTGGAAATCAAAATAACGCGCATTGACATAATGGTATTTTGAACTGCCCTCAATCCATGAGTTTTAATTGCGCTATAAGAAAGGCACTTCGGCAACATAAGCAATAATTTTACGCTATTGAATCTTCTTTAACTTTTCATTACAAAATTGCATTAATAAACATATTGCAATGATTGTTGAAACAATGTTCGCATTAAACTTACCAGTATGAGAACTGTGAATACTTCAAAGCTTCTTTCAGGTGGTAGGAGTTATTCGAATCGCGACAGAAAAGCACAAAGGTGTTCCTAATACAAGTACTTGTGACGTCAATAAATTTATAACGGGATAAATAAATAAAGGAAACAAGAACAACAAAACCACGAACAAAACAGGACAGTTTAGGAAGCTACTGCTATCATCCGTAATTCTTTACAGGAAGCGGAATAGGCTGATTGACCGTCACGGTGTGTTGTCCGTACCCATAGGGCTGATTGACCGCCACATGGTATTTTCCGTACCCAATATGCTGATTTGACTGTCATGTTGTGTTGTCCGTGCCCATATGCTGACAGTCACGTTGTGTTGTCCGTACCCATTATGCTGATTGACCGTCACGTTGTGTTGTCCGTACCAATTATAAGTTGATTGACCGTCACGTCCGTACAAAATATGCGGCAAGTTGAAAACTTGTTTAACGTGATTCGAAGTGTTGGCACACAGAATCAAGTATTGCTTTATTTTTAATATAATTTGGTTTCATATCGAAAAGTACACGACTTAGGATCATTTTGGTGTATCAAAAAAAGTTTTAGTTTAGATATCAAATCAGTATAACAAAAATTGGGTCATCTTGAACAGTGTAAGGTTCTTGAGAAGAATGCACAAATTTGAAAGCGTTTCAAAATGTTTTTTTTTTTTAAAAAAAATTATTATTAACCTTTACAAACATAATTTAACTTCATTATTTACTACATTGATTAACATTGTTATTTTGTTATTTTTGTTTTTAATACTGGATTGCTAAACTATTTTATCCGCGATAAACAATATGTGAAATAGTGGCATCACAGTCCAATTCATAATGGCGCGTCAGATAGCCGAGACCATCGGCGTGATATTTGTTTGTATTTAAGAGTTAATCGGGCATATCTTTTAAACTGCTTTGTTGATTTTAGTACACGTTTGATACATGTTTACATTCAATAATATATATTTAAAAGAAAATATGAAACTTAGAGTTCGTTTTCCTTTCAAGTCTGACTGAAACATGATACAAATGGTTGCAAGTCTCTATCGTTATTTCGTTTCCTTTCAAATAGTTTCGAAGTAAAGCGATGGTCACTCTTTTGTAATTACGTTAGACTTCCGTTATGCTGCAAACATAAATTATCAAAATGTCAAAAAATCTTTTGGCTGTAATTAGAGTGCAAAATCCGATGTTATAAATATAATGTTTTTGGTTATTATTGTTGTTTTTGGTTGGTTGGGGGGTGGTGGTGGTGGTGATGATGATGATGTGTGTGTGTGTGTGTGTGTGTGTGTGTGTGTGCGTGTGTGTGTGTGTTTATACTATATCGCCTGACAACATTATGTATATAAACTTCCCATTCTGGTATTCGATACAAGCGGTCGAGGTAAATTCTTTTGAGAAAGTATTATATCTGGTGAACGAATTTTTCTCGGAAATAATGAGCCCTTTTTTTTGCTGCAAGCTCTTGTGACTATATTTTGCGTCTAAAATAGTCCAGCCGTTGAAAATATAGCTTCTGGGTCTATTTATAACACCAGAAAGGGTGTGTCCTTTGAAATATTACAAAAATGACATTATACTGTTTAAATACGCATTTAGAAAGCCATTTTGGCATCGCAGTACTGGTGCCAGAATGGGTAGTGTTTATTTAGTGTGGGGCGGTGCATAAGTTAAAGCACTTGGTGTAAGAAAGGAGTTTCTTTCAAAATGCAAGCAAAATTCTTTAATGTTGAATCGTCCTATCTTGATACTTTATCAGTGAATGTGATAATAAATCATATATTCGCCGATTTAGCTTGAAGTAAACCTTAAACGGTTTGCTCGCATTCCAATCTCTTGGGAATCAACATAGAATTGCCACTTCAAAAGCATAAAATCACGATTTTGTTCTGCAGATTTATTTTGGCTTACAACAGAGGGGTCGACTGGTTTCAGATATAAATCTTGTTTTGCAAACAATATTTTGCACCGTTAAAGTCTTCATTCATAAAACTGGAACGGGCTACAGAGATGTTCTTCGATCGCGGAAAACCAAGGAGTTGAAATGAATAGAATCTGTGCTAGTAACATTGGATGATGCTATCTCAGCAATTGCTGAGGCGCGGGAAGTGTAGCCCGATAAACTGCCTCCAATCTCGTCTGGTCACTGCTATTTATGAAGCAAATCGAGTATCCTTGGACAATATATGTGTATTATTAGCTAAGGTGAGATATTTTTAGGTTATGGAACATTCCTGGAACGCTTTTAGGTGTTTTAGTAACAACTGGCACTTGGAAAATGGGTCTGCAAAATCGCTCACCTGCATAGCTTGAAGACAAGGTTCTTTGACATTTTAGACGAGTGGGAGTTTTATCATATATCGTGTGCTGCTTACTACCTTTCCTTTTCAACAATATACAACTGGATCCTATAAGATATAATGCGATGTTGGTTCGCTTTGACATTGCATCATTCCTTTCTTGTACACAGATATTGCGTCATTTTCATTTGTGAAATAAAACGAACTTAGACTTTTGTGGAAAAAAGAATAACTGAAAAACTATTTATAATAAAAAAAATTCTAAAAGGAACCACTTTAAATGATATAAAAGATACTAAAAAGATACTTCCAAAAATATACTCCTTTGATTAATACATGGTTCTATGAATGCTCTTAGACATCAAAATAGCATTGTGCCTCCTGATATTAGTGTTACACGCAAGAGTTTTCATATCGAGCGAATCAAGCACCTACGTATGCCTTGATTGATGCAGATTGCCTTTAGTGTGTGTATGAACTTCAAGACAACAGTCGTTGTCAACGGAAATTTTTAGGTTCATAAGCGTGCAAATACAACAAATATGTGTCTCTAATAGCCCAATGACCGCCTACACGAAATTCTACTTTTAGACATGATTGGTTTTCTCTTGGTTCACATTTGCATGTTTCATTCGTAAGATCTGTTAAGTTGAATATTAATAGATCACGCCATGCAACATAAGACAAGATCCAAACACACAATACAATAATTATTCCTATTTCAAATTACTAAGCATATCAACCGTAAAATATCAAGCGAATCCACGATGTTAGGAACTTAGGAAACTAATCCATTCTATCAAAATGTCTCGTGAATGCTGACCATTATGATGTCTGCTCTAAAGGACTGGCTAATTAATCGGATCGAGAAATATCTTCCCGACACCGATTCTCGCTAGTCAGTAAATAAAAACAAAAGTTGAACAAAACTTGAAACGGAGACTTGAATACCAACAGCACATACCCTAAAGTTTCCAATAAAATCGTGACAATCTGCTGACATAAGAAATTAACGAACGAAACGGACTTATTATATATATATATATATATATATATATATATATATATATATATATATATATATATATATATATATATATATATATATATATATATATATATTACGAGAAATGTAACAAAGAATATATTTGAGAGAGACTTTAGCATACAACGATTTTAAATTTGATACAATTAAGAATACAATTAGCTTTCAAACACATGCTAGCTTATTTATTTAGGTAACAAATATTATCTTTGCTCTACAACTCTAAAAAGCCTAAAAACACATTTTTTCCACTTAATATTCATGTATTAAATCTTGATCAATTAATATAATCGATAACAGTAATTTGTAGGATATTGTCTCTAACTTTTTCCATTACCATTATATATATATATATATATATATATATATATATATATATATATATATATATATATATATATATATATATATATATATATATATATATATATATATACATAGTATCTAACATTAAAAACAACAAGGAGATATACATTGTATATATGAAACCTAAAAGGTATGTAATACATGCTAGTAAATAATTATAGTAAATAATTATAGCGAAGTGTGCGGAGCATGTTGGCTATGATCCATGGTAGTCGGAACTATTTTAAAAACTCTTTTAAATGTTTTGAATAGTTTGGTTGTTCAAAATGACACACACACACACACACACACACACACACACACACACACACACACACTTGTATTAAATTTAAAAAAAATATATTTTACAGGTGCGAACTTCATCTGCAGAGATATTAATTAAGCTCTGGGAAACTAATGTATCAATAGAATTCAAATATATTTTTTTTGATTGTTGTCACAAATATAAATGTTTAAATGTTTTGAATAGTTTGGTTGTTCAAAATGACACACACACACACACACACACACACACACACACACACATACACACACACACACTTGTATTAAATTTAAAAAAAATATATTTTACAGGTGCGAACTTCATCTGCAGAGATATTAATTAAGCTCTGGGAAACTAATGTATCAATAGAATTCAAATATATTTTTTTTGATTGTTGTCACAAATATAATCAAATGTTCTGAGTTACGTAATAACGCTGAAATTAAACAGATTCAATGAAGCGCGCTCACCACAATGGGTTGCGCTTTCCCCTATTTCACGTGGTCTGAATAAACTTGTACGATTCGACAAGTTGCTCTTTAAGTTTTAATATATTCGCATGCTTGATTTTCATGTTTTTAACAATTATGTTGCAGCCTATATGACTCCAGCAGTCCCAATTACATTTTGCGAGCTACTTGTTCCCTTTGGAAGGTGTGGAAGGAGTTGCACCCTAGAGGCTGTGCACGCTTGGGGAATTCCGCTTTGCGAATATTCCACTTCCGGTCCTAAATGCTGTGCAGACGATAGCGCATGTATGTTGATACACCTCTAGTCAGATTTTATATTGCCGGTATAATTAGAATTTTAATAAAATAATCTGTATGTCCGTTGTGTTCTTGATACCATCAAAATATTTAGTCAAAGCTAATATTTATTTCACGCTATTTTTATAATGAAACTCCGAGCATGAAAGTGTGCATTTTATATTTGGTTACACTGTTCTGTCTGTTTCACCTCGAAAAATTCACACCAATTCAAAGTTTGAAAACTGGCTGCAGTTTGGATTAAATTTTATCTTAGCTTCATGAGAATTTCCGTTCTTCAATGGTATATATTATTACATGCGGAATAATTCTTTGAGTCCATCGTGTGATCTGTTTCTGGTTCATTAATTTCAGAGCAATGATTTTCTTTTCCACAGCCTCAAACTTTCTAGTTGCACGTGCATCATAAAAATGACATTATAATGAGAGAAAAAAGCAAAATAATTTAAAGTAAATTTTACTTACGTTTTATAACAATCAAATTGTATACCCCTAAAAATTTATATTGTTTAGATTACCATATGATGAAACGTTTCTTCAGTGACTTGTTTTTATAATGAATTCTACAAAGCATGTTTCTACGAAGAAAAGCCATGTATTGAATTATTGCATAAATGTATGTCAATAACAAGAAACTATTTTGCCTTTTCTATAATAATTATTCTAGGACCATAATTTCTTCAATGGCAATACTTTATAAATATAACACCTATATTTACAGACTCTGGGGCAAGAAGCGACGAGACTGGAGTATTATTAACAACTACCACAACAACAATGCCAGTAGAAACGTCCACGGCATTACAGAGTGACCATCCACAAGGTAAATCGATTTCCAAACTCACTAGTGTATGCAATTGTTTAACTTTCGCTTTTAGCAACTATGGTTACTCACGGTTTCGAACTCTGGTTCAGGCAAAAGCAGCGATAAGTGGTCCCTAACATAAGGTTCGTGGAATCTTGAGATTGCGTTGTCCAATATCCGCTAACTCAAAGATGATTTAGAGCTCCTCTTATATTTACCATGAATGCATTAAATAATTGGCCGTAACTTATTGAACGATGTACGTGAAAAAATAATGTTCAAGCATGATTTAAAAAAAATACATGTGGTCATTTAAAAACATCCAAAGTTACAGTAAGTTCTTATGGAGTAATACCAGCAACATACTACACAGTCAGCAGCAATACATTATGCATGCTTTCAGCTACGGACTGGTCGATGGAGAGGATGGTGATAAAGGAGAGGGGAAGTGGAGGAGGAGAAGGGGAAGGGGATGGGAAGGGAGAGCTTTAGGACTCGAATTTAGCAACTGGGATATAATTTTATTTCAATTCATTCAAAGCATAGTTGTGTTGCGAACCATTCCTTTCGAACCATAAGCCATGCCAGCATTGCTGGTATATGCTGAGTGTGATATGTCCAAGACAAGTTTTGGCTTAGAAACCTTCGAACGGTTGGAACTCTTGGATGCAAAATATACTAAACGAAATGACAGAACTATAGATGATAGCATCGGCTTTTACTACAACTAAGCTTTGAAACAGTTCAATGATCGTTTATTTTGCTTTCATGAATGTATTATTCCCCTCCTTTAGACGATGGCTGTGAATAATTCATTACCGACGTAATCATACTATTAAAATGCAATATAGATTTTTGATGGCAGCATATTTTGTGTTTTATCAAGTACGGATCCCTGCATTCTTTTATAGGAAATATGTTTCTGTGAGAATTTTCTTCTTAAAGGTCAACATGATTAAGAATGTTCTAATGATATGCTACCAGAACCAATCTTGGATTTCTTTGAAGAATCTGGTTTATGTATAATTACCCTTTTTGTGAGTGTGTATCCATACATCCATCCATCCGTACGTACATACATAATTACACACACACAGACACACACACACATTTGTTTAATACATACATGCGTACACACACACACACACACACATACACACACACACACACACACACACACACACACACACACACACACACATATATACATACATACATACATACATACATACATACATACATACATACATACATACATACATACATACATACATACATACATACATACATACATACATACATAGAGTAAATTACATGGTCTTGTGAAGTTTAACTCCATTTTTCATAACATGATTGGCTTTTCCAAGATTCTTCATCAGCTTATTTAAAAGATGAAGGACCCGGGAAGAACCTTATATGCACGAAAAGCTTCTGTTAAGCTTTCTCACATCCCCATGTTCGTCCAGGCGAGATTCCAACTCGCGTAGAAAGAGATCAGATGTGTGCGAGATCTGTTAAGGAGAGCACATTAGACAACTCGGATAGTAAATAAAGCAAGAACGCTAATAAAGCAAGAACGCTCTGTATACCACGAGTTAAAAGTAGAGGTTTTCAACAGCGTACTCAGGCACACATGCTATGTAGACGATATTAAGATCAACATCTATCAATATAATCAGATATTTTGTCTAAATTTACGCATATTTTAATATATCTGCAATGACTGTCGTTGCTGTGTGCACAAAGGTTCTGAAAGTCCACAGTGTGCGGTGCATGTTGGCTATGCATGGTGCATGTTGGCTATTGCGAAATAATCCACAAGTGTGGTACAAAACCAGGTTTCTGGTATTCCTTTCTCGCCACATATAAAAACTGCTATACTTTGTTCAATTTGATGTTTTTCTTTGTATTTTTTAAAAACTATACCGTTAAAGACTAAACCTTCTACAACAGCTGGATTGTTATAACACCACTCAGATTGAATATTCATTTCATTTTGTTCCTTTCAGATATAGTTTGCGGAAACCCTCATCGGCCGTCCCGGTTGAGACGAATTGTTGGAGGCTCGACTGCGCCACGTGGTGCGTGGCCATGGCAGGTGTCGCTGCGATTCTCCGATGGGCAGTACCCATGTGCTGGGGCTCTTATAGGAGACAAATGGATCGTGACGACTGCTCATTGCTTCAAAAGGTGGGGTGATTTCTAAGAATGCAGGAAAATAATATCGATTGTCAACCGAAAAAACGTCATTAAAATGAAAACAATATTCAGAAGAAAAAAAAAACAAAACAAAAAAAAAAAACAAGCGATTTCTGCTATCAGATAAATTGATGAACGCTATGCTGTTGGCGAGGGTCATATTGACTTTGGATTATCGAAGAATACCGTCACTAATACTTGTGGCACACATAATAAAAACAATTTTAAGAAATTTCAAACTTTTCATACAAATAATGTTTTTATTCTCGTTTTGTAGTTTTTTAGTATATAGGGTCATTGCAATGAAAGAAGCAAACTTTGACATTGAAATTGGTTACAAGAATAGAACGTTTTATGCTTGTTGTTGCTACCGCAGATGTTGATGTTGTCGGTGTTTGCTTTTGGTAACTATACTTGTGAAACCGGTTTCCTTGCAGAACTATACATTAAAATAGACAAGGTCATTACGCGCCACTCATAATGAAATATTTGCTAAAGATTTGATCAAATATTCTTCATAAACAAAAAGGTAGTTAGCGATTTAAGGACAGAACACTGTTCTCTGAATGACACCTACAAAAACCCACCTACACACTCGTTTGAGCGATGATGCATGTTTAAGGTGGATTTTCTGAGCCAGTTTAGAAATCCTATAGTACACTCACGTCATGATCGTCATCTACCGACTAGTCTCATTCAGCCAGGTCTATCGCGGGGACCCAAGTGGCCGAGTCGTCTAAAGCGCTCCCCGTTACGGGTTCGAGTCTAACATTCGTCTATAAATGTAGTTATGTGAGAAAGCTTACCAGTAGCTTCTCGTGGGTCGGTGGTTCTTTCCGGGTTTTTTCCCGGGTTCTTCCTCCACCAATAATACTGGCCGCCATGTATATGCTATCTTGTGCTGAAAAATGGCGTTAAACTATACAACGACAACAACCAGGTCTATCGCGTGAGAGTGCTAATTCGGCTGTATCCGGCTGACCCATATAGACGGTAACTACACAGAAACAGTCATCGTGTCCAATACATATCGTAGTTAATTTGCAGTCATAACTAGATTACTCCTTATACCAGTTATCAGAGCGTGCTTTCTCGTAACCTCAGTCCACTTAAAAGTCATACCGCGGTCCAAGGAGGAAAAGTTTAGGAACGAGAGACAAATATTTATTTATTTATTTATTTATTTATTCGCAGCTCTTTCAACAGCCCCATGTTCTGGAGAGCATATGTTGGAGAAACTGAATTAACGTTCGACAGCTCCTCGGGGCAGAAATCTTTCGAAATACTTCGCATTATAAAGGTACGCACTGTGCCATTTGAAGCGCTGTCCTATTCAATTCTCTCTCTCTCTCTCTCTCTCTCTCTCTCTCTCTCTCTCTCTCTCTCTCTCTCTCTCTCTCTCTCTCTCTCTCTCTCATTTTAGATTATATAACTCCATCTTAAAACCTTTATGACAGAAAAAGTAGTTGAGTGTTAGAAATGTTGACACGAGTTTCATTTCACGTGTTTTTTTTTTTAAATTTTGACACGAGTTTCACATTTGTTTAGAATATATACTGCAGTTGACACGAGTTTCACATGTTTTAATAGTTCTGACATGAGTTTCACATCTGGTTAGAATACATAACTGCAGTTGATAAGGGATCCACATGTTGATAGATTACATAACTACAGGTTAAAACCTGTATGACCATAGAAGGATTAGGCTGTGAGTAATTTTCACATGAGTTTTACTTTATCTTAGTCCAAAAACAGTACAGTTTCTTTCCTTAAAACACCATTTTGCCTTGGCTGTTTCTGTCAAATAATTATTTTACAGAAGTAAGATAAAGTGAGTCACCACACACGCGCCTTTTCCCCAATTTGTGGAATTTTCCCCGACTGTCATTTGTGGCATATTTAGTACTTTCTGGGCTTTTATAGATCAATAAACTAGAATATTTCAGATTTTCCTGGTTAAATATTAATTACATGGAGATTGTGATAGTAACACACGTGTAAATAACGCAGAATTGCATTTAAATTTAAATGTTTTTAGAACGATATGAACTTGTATGGTGTTCATGTTCTTGAAAAAATGGACATCGATCGTAACCAAGTTTCATTTTGATGACTATGAACACTTGTCCTGTAAGTTTGCAGATTTTTCTGGAAAAAGAAATATAAATTTTAATATTAATTTTAAAAATTTAAAACAAAAGATCAAACCTTTAATGCACAGTACAGCCGTATCTAATATTTTGAAGCAAAAGAATGTCACTCATGCCCATTGCGACGAACACATTTCTTTGAGTCTCAATGGCTACGTCTAAAGTCTCGTGATCGTGTGTTCTTTTTCCACCATCGGATCAGCCTAGGCCGGTCATCGTGGCTACGTTTATACCAAGTTCTGCACATTATATCCTTCAACGTGTTGCTGTGCCGTAAACCAAACCCAAGCAATGCAACCCTCCATAACAATATCATAGTTTCATCTAAAGCTTGATACTAACAAAGCTTATCTGGACCTCCTGGTATGATGTTCATGAAAGTGAATGACCGCTGCCATTCCAGCTGGTGCTTTCATCATAATAAAACAGGCCAGGATGGCTGACAGCTTTGCCTGTGTATCTAAATTCCTACGTGTTGAAAAACGGCTTGAAAGACAACTGATTGATGGGGTATTTGCGAAACAATGAATATCTGGTGTTATAGATTGAATATTTTGGAACTAAGGGCGCAGTTTAATATTGCAGTATTTTGGGGTTTTTAATTACTTTATTGGATCCCTGAGTGATATTAAATTTCCTGAAAAATACATTGCCTTTATACTATTTCCACAGCAGAATTTTTGGGATGATCTTGAAATAACACACAAACTGCCATCTAGTAAAGATGATTGGAGAAAGGTAATGCATTAAGCGTCGCCATTCTTTTGTCATAAAGACACCAACTGACGTTTCGTGTTGATAATATAATTTTACTTTTAATGGCAAAATGGTAACTTCGTTAATTGTCTGATTTTTAAATAAAAAAAATTAAAATGCGTTTAAAATTTCGAAAACTAATTTCAGCATGAAAATTTCGAAAGCTTGCAACAGCTGCAAAACGACGATAACAACACGACTGGTGGTTCATTTAAAATACGTTATGCGCATGACATAGCCCTGGTTGAATTAAAAGAGAGGATCAACATCTTGCCTAGTCAGCAACAACAACCCATTTGTTTGCCGCCAAGCAAACCCCAGAATCGTCTGCAAGAAACTAATCCCAGTACAGATGATTACTTGACGGAAATCGAAAGGGATGGAGAATGCTGGGTTACAGGATGGGGAGAAACGAAAGGTAAGTAAATGTTTAGTTGTGTTAGCTCATATAACATTTGCTTTTGATGATGGTGATATGGTGATGCTTGGTGTTTTCGTTTGTTAACTATGCTTTTGAAACGGTTTTTTTTTGCAAACCTATTTATGAAAATAGACAAAGTCATTATGAGCCACTCATAATGAAATATTTGTTAAAAACTTTGATAAAATGTCCTTTGTAGACAAAAAGGTAGTTAGCAATTTAATGAGAGAACACTTTGCTCTGAATGCGACCTAGAGAAACCCACCTACACACTAGGTTTAGCGATGATGCGTGTTTAAGGTGGAACCTCTGTTCTGAGCCACTTTAGAAATCCTATGGTACACTTACGTCATCTACCGACTAGTCTTATTCAGCCAGGTTTATTGCGAGAGTGCTAATTCGGTTGTACCCGGCTAGCCCATATAATAGACGGTAACTAATTAAATATATCTCCCAACTGAGGCGGAATACCACATCACAATTAATTTTACTATATGTTCTCTACATATATTTCTCAGTACTGACCTTTCAACTGTGTGATAATCAATACAAATCATATGTTAATCTAAAATACCTCTAAAGATGACTTCACGGTGAAGTTCTTGTCAAGGGTTCACCGGCATTTTTTTGAGAGGCTGCACTGTAAAGAGAACAGCATGTAAACAGAACACAGTTTTCACTTCCGGATCTTCACCAAGGCCTTAGTACGCAATGTGCACTCTCGCCAAAATACACACAGACAACAACTCTGAACTCATATTCTCAAGAATAAACAATTACCTTTAAATATCTACCAAAAATACATCAATATAATTCTTCTATCACCACCAAAATGAGAGAGGAAAAAATGGTCTTAAAACAGACTAGAACTACATTCGTGAGTACGGAACTGGAAATAATAATTGTGATGCGATTCCAGCAAGGACCGTGCGAAGCAAGGAGCCAGTCTAATGGGCGCGGTGCATTATGGTGAAAAGGGTACGGAGGTTGGTATTTTTGCTAAAACGGAGGAATCTGGTTATCTGCGATCTCACGAGCACAAGGAGTATGGCTCAGTTGTCAGCGAAAGGTTTTAACAACAGCCTTCCAAAGCCAGTCGAAAATATGTCTGCATTGGCGATAAAATAGTAACATGTCTGTCATGTACTTGCTTACATTTTATCGCGAGTGCACAAAGTGTCAACTGACTTTAGAGCTGGTAGAATGTATTGAAGAAAAAGACGAAAACTCCATGTACCTTAATATACTTTACAAGAGTCAAACTCTGTCAATTTTCCGGCAGAAGCGTCAGCTAAGACTATTTGTAGATATACTAAGTCCAAAAGATAAAACCAAACTTACAACTGTTCATGCATCTATATTTTGTAAAGAGCGTTGGTAAGCATTGTTTTAGACGTTACACTCGTTTATAGATGTCTTTACTTGTGGTGAGGTTTGACCAAACAAGCCTTTCCGAGATTTCATGATTCCGAAATTATTCTTGATCGCCTCGCAAAAGCAAATCGGACATTTATTTTTTTTTCCTTCTAAATATTGATTCTTTATGACTGCTAAGAAGAACGAATGCTGTATTAACTTTATTAATTTATTTAATTATTAAATATATCTTTGGCTATATTTGATGTTAATTGCATACTTGAGCAATGTGATTGCTATCAAAAGATCAATGTCTGGTGATAATTCTCGCCCTAATATGAAAACATTATTCCCGAACATCGATCTCAAGCTATGAACTTGGTCCATCTCTAAAGTGGAAGTGACGAAAACGAAAATGACGGATATACTGAATGCGATGTTATGTTTGTTGTTTTAAAATTACCTCTTACGTTATGCCGTTCGAACCGGAAGATCGAATGAATCCCATTGATCGACGGCTTTTTTTATCCACAATCTCACACTTAAAAGGTTTCGTAACCAAGGCTAAGGCTCGGTAACACTTTGATCGGAACAGCGACATGAAATGATCACAGCGACATGAAATGATCAAAAGCAAGTCGCCATAATGGACAAAAGAAAGTCGACATAATGGTCAAAAGCAACTCAACAAACGGACAAGCTATGATTTAAGTACATGTACAAGATATTCGTGGTCGGACCAGATCAATATACTGACCAACTATCGCTTGGAATAGATATATCGGTGTCACGAAATAATCTGGTTAAACGAGATTACTACAAACAAGAGTGGCGGGTTATGTCTCATTGGCAATACCATTTGTAAATTTAAATTACAGGCAAAGCGATAAGCTCGTGCAGGTAACTCGAAGTTCGAGTCCCTTTAAAGAAACATAAAAATGTTTCAACATAATCTTAGGAAGATAGTCTTTTGTACAGACGTATAACGATATCCATAACAATATTATTATAGTATAATGTATGGATGAAATACTAAAGCACATACCAGTCTGTGCTAGCTGTATTAAAAACGTCTCTGGAACTGCCGTTGCTTGTGTTTAAAAAATATTGTTCAGCCTCATTCTCTCACTCACATTATTATATAATATTTATCATTATTTTGTAAAATTCGTTATCACACGATATTTATCATCATTTAAATTACAACAGTGAGACAGTGCTTAGGTGGCATAAGTGGTTAAAGCATCCGGCTAGGATACTGGATGTCGCGGGTTCGAACCCCGACCTAGTCATACCAAAAACTTATACAAATGGTATTAGCAGCTGTCCGGCTTGGCTCGCTTGGCACTCATCATTAAGAGGTTAGTGTTAGGACTGGTCGGTCTGGTGTCAGGATAATATGATTGGGTGGAACATCATGCTTCATGTCCGAGGCATGATGCCCCATTGCTAGACATCACTATAAACTGCCGCGTTGCAGACATTTTAGTGAAATGACTGAAAAAATTATTTAAGCTAAGTTTCAACACGCACGCACAGGTGAGAAAGTCGTAGGTAACGGTAATTTACGGTTACACTAACATATGAGTTCATCACATGAATTGTTCCCAGTCTACTTGTTTCTTGAAGCAGGTTGTTTTGGACAGTAAAGTGTCTAACGTAGGTAACATAAACTAAGAGATTACTATACACGAAAAAAAAAAAAAAAAAAAAAAAAAAAAAAAAAAAAGAGGAAAGAATCACCGTGTTCAATTTATATGGCTTCTACACATTAGAGCATTCAGAATGCTAGTTATAAAATACATAAAATACGATTGTCGTCTAAGTTCAATTTGGAATTTTGTTAGAGGAAGTACACATTAAAATCGAATGTATAACAATGATCGTCCGTTTAATTGCTTACAATGATTATCCAGTTAGCTATTTGTAAACATTAACGTATTTTCAAGTTTGTCAATGCTTGTAAAGTTCGGTTTGACTTTTGGACAATGTTGAATTGAAAGAAGGTCGAAAGTGAATTTAAACGCATTATCGAGATTGTCTTTCTTGTCAGACGATTCACACACCATCAAATACGTTGAACTATTTTAACTAT
This sequence comes from Unio delphinus, assembly GCA_029339505.1. Classification (NCBI taxonomy): domain Eukaryota; kingdom Metazoa; phylum Mollusca; class Bivalvia; order Unionida; family Unionidae; genus Unio; species Unio delphinus. Next base: position 13,574,176 of record JAQISU010001236.1, on the reverse strand, counting down.
ACCTGGTGTTCTAGTAATGTATCATAGAAATTAGGATAAGTAGTCTCAAAACTATTAAATGTAAAGTATTTGCTTTATTACATTAATTTTTAAATTTCTTAACGTTGTTTTCATGCTACTAATATGCACTGTTTTTTTAAACAACAGATAAAGAAAATACAGAACAATTAAATAAATATCTTCGAGAAGTTCGGGGTTCCGTGATTGGGAAATCCGAGTGTGGAAGACAATGGCGGACATCCTTGTCCGATTTTACCGTCTGCTTCAATGCTGAAGGAAGAGGACCATGTCAGGTCAATATAGTTGATTTTAAGAATAGATAGTTGTCAGATGGTGCCATTAGCGTTCGCATTCATGTTCTTTGCCATCCTCATCCGCTGTCTCGTACGAATTATCATCTCATTTTAATTGTACAGGAAAAAAAGATTGTACAAAAGTTTGCATGATGTGCAAAAGATGTCAGTGTTATTAAAAACGAATCAAGCAAACACAAGAACGAAATGTTTAGATTTGTTTTCTTTCTGATTGTAAATTATAAGTAATTTATAATGTATTATGTGACACTGTTTAAATAGCAAACTATTATTATTTTAATGGCACATTATTGAAGGAGTGTAGCAGCAGAGAGGGCGAACAGACCGAAACTATTTCAGACAAACCGAAACTATTTCAAGCAAACAAAAACTATTTCAAACAAAATCCTAAAAGATTTCAAACCGAAACCAATTCAGGCAGACAAAAAAAAAGAGAGAAATGGTTTCGGTTTGTCACGCTATTGAGACTCTGTCTCCAGACAGACCAGGCGCTGATGGCGTTGTGGAGACGAATTGAAAATCCTTTAGGATTTCACAAACAGACTAATTTGTAAAACCTCTTCTTGTATTCTTGTAAATCAATCAGATTATTAGAGTGATCAGTGAGTTTAAAATTAATTCTCGTTAATGAATCATTATGGCATCGCATATAGACGGGATTAGTTGGATCTTCAATTATTGGAAATCCGGGTGGAGCTGTTGGTGCAAATGAGTATAAAATATATCCTTGCTGTGCTTCATTTGATCTTTCGAGATTTATTTGGTAACTTCCTTCGATGGCATCACATACTAGATTTATTGCAATCACCGAGGATATATTCACATTTTGAGGAGCGATATGCCTACCACCACCGTCTGGGTCATTATTATGTTTGAGGATAGGTGGTTGTGTTATTTTCTTCCATGCGTCGTGAATCCTTTTAAAACCATCATCGATGGTATCATTGAGAGATTTTTTTAATTCTGGGAGGTTATATCCTGAAAACTTAAAATCAGGGATAGTATGTTCCCATATATTATATTTTTTTGCAAACTCTGTTCTCGTTTTAGGATTGTCATGACCTAATATTTCTTGAATAATTTTCAAAATGATTTGTTTCCATGTCAGCAATAATTTTGTTACATCGTTCTACACCCTTGAAAACTTTATCTCGGGTGAGATCATATTTTATTAAATAATTCTTAAATTTTTCAAAATCATTTTTTATTTCTGTGAAATGTTTGGTAATATTTTCTTGTAATGGTATAAGCCATCGATCGTTTTCACTTCCATCTAAAACAAAAAAACTCGATATGAGATATATTCTTACATATTCTATGCGAGCCCCATGATACTCCTCCCTATCAGAAAGATAATCAGATTTTTTTCGGTTCAGGTGGTATATTAACGGTTTCTTGTCGAGGTGGGATTTCAGGCCATTCTAGCACGGTTCTGATTGAGCTCTGATAGATATCTATGACATACCTGGGTGAGTTTATCTCAATCGCGGATGATAGTGTTGGTTCATGAAATAATATAGCGATTTTCGATTCTTTTCCAGTAATGGATTTTATTCTACGCTGAAATTCGTTATTGATTTGTTCGATTTGGTAGGACCCAGATGGTAGTGAAACAACGTTCCAGTCAGGAGTCCCGTCTTGTTTATTCATACTCGCAAGCACCAGGGAATTATTCGGTTGTTGACCACCAAATGATTTTGATCTAATGTTAGGCCAGCTGTGATATACTCGTAATTTTGCTAGTGCTATCTTCTTCACCGGAATCGCAGTAGGGAAATTCACATTGAATTCAGGATTGGTTAAGGTTATTGAGATCATGCTGGTTTTCACTGGGGTGGTATTTTCCGCTATTTGTTGAAGTAGTTCTTGCGATATTGCCATTGTTATTATATTCGTGTTGTTTTTCTAATTTTGACTTCGCGAAATCATAAACACGTACCATCGCTGAAAACTCACTATCGGATATTAATGTATCATCGAGGGAGGACGATATCATCGAGGATAATTGCGAGTACGCGGTTGACACAACATGGAACTTAACTACGTAATCCTGCAGTTTGCGCTGGCTGCATGATGATATTTTTTTTGTTATTATTGAAATTATTTCAGCGATTGTTGTCACCGCAGATATACAAATTGGAACAGCTATCGGTGCAACCATTGTCACCCAGGAGAGTATAATACCAGCTCCGGTAATTACACCTGATACCGAGTACACGGTAACGTCAACTGCGGTAATTTGTCGTCGGTATTATTTTTATTTTTGTTTGGTACTCTTCAGTGAGTGTTTTGAGTTTAGTTTGAAATTCTCTGACCTGATCATAGCGATACTGCTGTGACGTTGCCAATGACGACATTTTATTTATTACAACAGATTTAAAATTGCTAGCAATAAAAACGCTGACGTTTTCAATTAAGCTGTTTACTTAAATCCGCTACGAATTCCATATACCATTTTACTGAAACCCTAGCCAAATTATTATCAGTGGATATTATTGTGAATTGTTCAATTGTTTCCTTGTCGATGATCGTTGATATCATATTGTTGACCCCAGATGAACTCGTTGATGAAATATTAAACTGAGTCGGCGACACTAGTGCTAATCGATAAATACCTTTGACGGTCGCGGTGATATTTAATATGTTATTTTGTGGTGTCCACGTAAATGATCCGTGTTGAATCGTGTATACTACGTTGTTTGTTTTCTGATGAGGAATATTTAGTTTTTCAATTTTTTCTATCATTCTCGGTAGATCATCCTTGATGGCATCGTTGACTGTTTTAATATCTTCGATCGACTTTTTATCAATGGCGTCATCGGTCCCGTTAAAGTTTTTACGTAACGTAGTAAATTGAGATACATGAGTATCATACTCAGATCGCAATTTTATCAAATTATCAATGGCTGCTTTTATCTCCGTGAGTTGTGGTGTGGTAACCTGTGGATCTCCAAAGAAATCGTTTAAGGGGACCTGAAAAGCGTTAATAGCTTTTTGTAACGCTGTAAACGCATTTACATGGATGTTATATTCATCACGTAGTTTTTAAAAAAAATAATTCTATCAATGATGAATAATTATCACCGAGCGCTGTTAATTTATCTGTGAGCGTCGAAACAAGTACACCGGGTTTGAGTTTACCCTCCTTGGAAAGCAACGCGATAGTATCTTCTACTGCGTCGCATCGTTTAACTAAAATATCTTCCAGGGAAACATTACTAGTTTTCAATTTACCCTGATGATCTTGAAATACGACTATTTCATTTGGATCAACACTTGCGAGGTTTAACATCTCGGATATTTCATCTTCGATTCTTTTTTTACATCACCGGCTGCATATATTTTCGTGGTGTTTTTTATCAGGCTTGAGAGGGATCTTCGCCAAATATCAGTCATGTTATATTATATAATTTCTAGCTAAAAAGCGATTACTCGTATATTCGTGTACGGTTTTATGGGGTGGTATTCCCGATGATGAAATAGCGTTGAGGACATTTAATACGTCTATGTCGCATATCGGTGGGTCATTCATTTTCTGTGTTGGTAGCTTGGAATACCAGATAGGAGTTTTTAAGTGGCGTATATAACGCATAAACTCTTTAGGCGGCGCTAACCCATATGAATCGAAATAAACAATTGCACGCGGATCAATCACGCATGCAACCCAGTGAGTTCCAGGTCCTTGCTGTTATCGAGATTAATGATACCGGTTTCAGTGTTGTTTGGTTGTTGTGGTAATTGATCTCGCATAGAAACATCTCTAAAGCTTTTAATCGCAAGTTTTTTTTTTAGCAGCATCGATTAAATCAAAATTTAACATCGGTGACAATGTCTGTGACATTGTTGTTAGTAAAACTGTTCCTAGTCTCAGGCCATTTCCGTTGTACCATGAATACGGAGTTCCTGGTAGTCTTAGACCCTTTCCCTTTTTTTCGTATCATCACCTTTTTTTTTGGCTCATATGATTGAGCAATACTATGTACTGCTTTTGCACCAAGAGCTCCAGCGGCTCCTAACGCGGCGGCTTTACCAGCTGCAATTAATGCTGGAATCACAGCGAGAAGTGGGCATACACCACCTGATTTTATCATATTTTTGATCGCGGCTGCAGAGAGAGAGAGAGAGAGAGAGAGTGATCTGAACACCTTTTTTTTAAATCTTTGATGGCATCATTGAAGTGTTTTATCTAACGAGTTGTCAATGACGATTTATTCTGACCACCAGACATCTGATTGTGTTTCAGCGAGATCGTAGTTACACATTTTTTAGCTGATTCCGATTGCAATTTTTTTAATTTGACCTGGAGTTAACGTAACACTAACATGATTATATGACATTTTATTTAATAACAGATTGATCTAATTGTTACATTACATATTTTCCACTGGTGCATCAATTACCCTCATTCTTCCACCAACACCTTCGAGTAGCATTGATTTGTCACTGAGAATGACAGCAACTGCTTTGTTGTAATTATTAGCACCAGGATGGTTTACACGAGCTCGGAAGTGTATGTCAACGACGTACTCTCTTGTTAAATCAAGATGTTCCAATGAAAAGTAGTAGATGGGATATAGTTTTCTAAAATCCAACTGTGATATTTGCAGACCGGTATCTGCATTATTATCACGTCCCATAAAAGTCAACAAACGATGATACGCGCGTGCTATTTGGTTTTGATCGTAATTAGGTAAAATATCCTCGGATGGTTCCTGTTGGCCGTTTATCCTCAACAAAACTTCATTAACACCCAATTGATCAAATATCATATGGCTGCGTGTTTCGTTATTTAATCGCGCCCTATCCTGTAACGCAATAAATATATGACGTGGCGCAGCAACACCTTGTTTTGATGCCATGTGCCAAGTAAATACACCATTAACAGTATCCTCCTTAATATCCGTTGTTGTTGTTAGCCATGATAGCAATGATTTTCCTCCATGATCCATAAATGATAGTAATGTTTCCTCTGCGGTGATTGATGGGGTTATTACTGGCATCCACAATGAAAATTTTGTTATATTACTTTACAAGGAGCGACTGGACCTACAGCACCGGGAGCAGCAGCACCGTGCCAGATTGCATCATTATCACTACCTTTTCGCACGAGGACTACTGTATGCTTCGCTCCATTGATAATTTTTCTAACATTTCTGCAAAATCCAAATATATGATGCAGAGGAATCGCGCATGAAAATTGTCGACGTATCGCCTGTTTGGATAACCAATCCGCTGCTGTTGTATTTTTCACCTTTGCGGCACTAGCGAGTTTATTGATTGCTGATTTACCCCTCCAGTATCCTTTTGGGGAATAATAAATAGATTCCATGTTGTTGTTAATTACCAGCACCCAACATCAATTTACTTTTCATCGCCGATTTTATCAACCATGAAGTCAACTTTACTTTGAAGGATTTATCAGTGATAAAATTCAGCGCATGAATTTCACATCTGCGATATGTCTGTGTTGCAGATTGTTGCTTTTATAAGCAGCATCATGAGCATGACACGCCTTATCAATAGCGTTTATTGGATATTCACCGGGTTTGGGTTGGTTTTGATCATCGAGTCGGATATCGAATCTGGTCCCGAGTCCACAATAACTATACCCTGGAAGGTGTTTTTCTCCCTGATATTTTGCCCATGGTGTTACCGATAATTTTACTAACTTGGCTGCAATATCACCTCGTCGGTGTTTTTTTTAAATCCTTGATTTTATCAATGGAAACAAATCTAAATTTCTTTGTACCACATTGTACACACTTACCAGCAAGTATTGATCTGTTATTTTTAGTTGTAATTGTTGTCAAGTCATTTGTGCTAGTACGCTTCTTACATTTCACATAATATAGATCCATCATTTATTTATAATAACATAAATGTAATTGATTTTTCGGCGACAAAAAACACGAGAACCTGTGAAGCATCATGCAGCGCTACCAAATTCTATTCGTATGATTATAATCGGACCATCTGAAAGTGGCAAGACGCAGTTGTTACTTAATTTAATAACGAGATGGATGAAATGGGATAAGTTGTATTTAGTAGCCCCTGGTGTAGACGATCAGCGGTGGTACGAGGTGTTAAAGGAATTTAACAAGAAAGCAAAGTCGGAAATTGATGAGGATATTATTGAGTTTATACCGATATCGAGAAAGCACCGAGTATTGATGATATTGGTGGAAGTATTAACAATTTAGTCGTATATGATGATGTCATGTTAGACAATCAAAAGAATCCCTCTAGGATATTTTCCAGAGGTAGGCATACAAATATCGATGTGATATATATATATATATATATATATATATATATATATATATATATATATATATATATATATATATATATATATCACTCAACGATACACTCAAATACCAAACGTGATCAGAGATAATTGCAATATTCTTGCTGTATTTAATGGAGTAGACACACATACGCTACGAAATATTTGGCAAACTTGGTGCGGCGGTGATCTGGATTATAATCTCTTTAGAAATTTCTTTAGTCACGCGCAGTCAATTCCACATGGATTTGTAACGATACATTTGCACGAGACCAAGATATCGTATCGGACTTGATCAAATATTCGGTTGAAATACTAAAAGGATTTTCAATTCGTCTCCACAACGCCATAAGTGCCGGGTCTGTCTGGAGACAGAGTCTCAATAGTGTGACTAACCGAAACCATTTCTCTTTTTTTGTCTGCCTGAATTGGTTTTGGTTTGAAATCTTTAAAGATTTTGCTGAAACAGTTTTTGTTTGTTTGAAATAGCTTCGGTTTGTCTGAAATAGTGTCGGTCTGTTCGCCCTCTCTGCTTGAAATCCTTTAGGACTTTGAATAGTTTTTCGGTTTGCTTGAAATAGTTTCGGTCTGTTCGCCCTCTCTGCTTGAAATCCTTTAGGACTTTGAATAGTTTCGGTTTGCTTGAAATAGTTTCGGTCTGTTCGCCCTCTCTGCTGCTAGTGTGGACACTTGCACCAGGAAAGGCATACATCAACGATAAGGACACAGCTGGTGATTTAATATCACCAAATGAAACTAGTTCTTCCAATGGCACTGTCAGTTCCACCACACACATACACACACACATGTATGCATGTATGTATGTATGTATGTATGTATGTATGTATGTATGTATGTATGTATGTATGTATGTATCGTCCCACGATGCCTCTGGATGACCAAACGATGTGAGAGAGAGAGAGAGAGAGAGAGAGAGAGAGAGAGAGAGAGAGAGAGAGAGAGAGAGAGAATTTTATGGGAAGTAGTAGTTACTAAAGCAGAATTATGGCTTAGATCAGAAGTCGGCAAACTACGGCCCGCAGTAAAATCCGCCCTTCACCTCTTTTTGAACGGCCCGCGAACTAGGTACGGATTTTACATTTTGAAATTCTTCAAAAGTATGCTATATAACGGAACGGCAGACTGCCGAGTTTTGTGACATTGTGCTAGTGAGGAGGTGCGAAAAATGGGTGGCGGCCTCTGCCGTGACCTTGTGAAATCGGCATAAACATCCTTGGCCCGCAAAGCCTAATCTGTTTATAAAGTGGCCCTTTACAATAGAAGTTTACCGAGATTTGACTTATATCAACCGTAAAGATATTAAATAGTTTAATTACCTCTTCTTGGTTCGTCATTTCGCTTAGTTTCTATTCCACATTAATTTCCATGTGCAGGTTCGAGTTGGCTAAGCGCTCATGTGTATGGCGTAGTTAACAAAGCGTTTGTAGTGCTCTACTTTCATCATTAAAACCATCTTTCATGTTTAAATTATAATTGTGTATTAATGTCAATCGACTTAATGTCAAGAAAAATAGAAACTTAAACAACAAAATAATTAGCTTATCAATATACAAAGGTGACTGAATAGTCACAAAGTCAAAGAACTACATTTTGTTACGAACACATTCATTACCTTGATCAATACTCAGCTGCCTGTAGTAAATCTTAACTCCGTTCAAAGGCCAAATATATGTATTTGTATGTGATATAAATAATATATACACATAGTATGCACGCTGTATCAATGGCATATCACTCGTTGTATAAATTTTTCATTAATATGAAAACTCGACAAGCCTCGTTTCTTTTTAATGAAAAAGGTATTCATCTTGTGATACGTAATTGATACCGTGTACAGCGTAATCTAAAATGAGAGAGAGAGAGAGAGAGAGAGAGAGAGAGAGAGACAGAGAGACAGAGTGAGATTATGTTGTACATTACTAGCGGAATAGTAAAGATCATCAAATAAAACAAGTTGATACCCATTTGTATTTACAGGGAGATTCCGGAGGTCCATTGTCTTGTCGATACAACGGACGGTTTTACCTGGTTGGAATCGTATCTTGGGGTCGCGAAGATTGCCAGCATATCGGTTATCCGAGTGTCTTCACCAGGATGTCATCTTACATAGACTGGATTCATCGCATCACTGGATCAAACTCATCAGGCACAGAGTGAATGCACAACTTTGTCGACACGCTAGTGTTGCATTAATGCAATCGGCAGTCAACCAGTCTGTCATGGACGATAGTTTGATATTGGTTTTGGCTAAAACCTAACACAAATTGAACATATCTATATTTCCTAATGTAGTATTGTTTTTAAACTAAGAGCTGTTACCAACAAGAATGTATTCCGGACTTTGTTCACAATACGAGCATATATTTACGTGACGGAAGAGGAAACATATTTTCTAAGCTGAGCAGTAAAGGAAAAAAAGGTTTAAACATTTGAGTGTATTGCACACGCTGGGCTGTATGTACACTGTGTGGTACGCATCGTAAAACTACCATGCTTTTGTGAAATCATGAAGTAGTAAATATTTATTGTTTCTTTTGTGCACAAGTTTATATATTTGTATGAAATATGTGTGACATTTAATCTTAAATAACATTTGAATATATTTAATTGATGTTTGCATTCTCATTTAAATTATATCTTCTATGTTTTTAATATTTCTAATAAGGAAAGGAAACAATAGCTTTAAAGAATACAATATTGTGTCTTGCACTTTAATGCCATCGACAGCCATCAATATTTCGGTTTGAAATAGGCTACTTGATTGACACAGAAGTACCCATTTGCACGGATATCCTCAAAAGGCTAAGTTACTGTGAAACATCACAATTCACTGCTGTTAAGTTCAATGCAGAAGAATTCTAGAAGTTATGTTGATTTGATCAATTTTATACTATATCAGGTGCAATCTAGGGAAACTAAATGACTTTGGTTTGCAAGAACAATTTTACTCCCAATCTTTAAAAGTATTTTATTGTTATAAAGTGAAATTTTTGGGAATGAGGTCAATTAATGTTATTTAAAACAAATTTAATTGTGGATATTAATCTTTAAAACATTAATATTGGGAAATTCAATTAACTTATATATTATTAATTTCATTTGAATTTTATGAAATATTAGGTTTAAAGATGCGAATTCTACCTCATCATGCTCTTATCATTTTCCTTCGTTCGCTCGTTCGTTCGTTCCTTCCTTCCTTTATGGCCCTTTTAGTCCTATTCATGACCATTTTTTTCTTATTTTCTAATTGATAAAATAGTATCTGTCACGTACATATATATTTTTGGGATGCGACTATTTTTGCACTGTTATGATTATTTATAACGTCTAATTTATTTACAATCTAGGTATGTAACATGTAAAGCAAATTCACTTGTGCAGCGTTTATGTTACATTCAATATCATTTAATTGTTAAAATATTTTTTTTAAATTCTCAGTGATAGAAAATATATGTTCTGCATGTGGGTAACATAACAAAGATAACTTTAACTCTCCGTTGTGGACTTATCTGTTTATCGGTGTGTCATTAAATCCGACCGGCAGTTCATTTCTCCCCACCCACAGCAACATGGAGTGAAATTTATTACTAAGATGAAACCTTTTTTTAACATTGTACAACATTTCATATAGCCAATTAACACTTTAAGTAAGAGTCAGTTTATGTCAACGACATGATATTTTAAAGTGTATAGTGAAGTCAAACTTATGCATTACTCGAACATACGGGTGTACCAATCTCCTTCCTGTAACTCTGGTTCTTATATTGATTGATCTGCGTAACTCAAATTAACTGAATAAATAGTCTCTTTGGTCATTATGTGCCAATTTTTTTTATAAAAAAGTGGCAAGTCACCCGTTTTCATTGACACGATTTTTTAACATAGTGCTTCATTTTGTCATAACACTTTACACCTCTCTTTTTTTTTTTTTTTTTTTTTTTTTTCTTTTTTTTTTTATTGAACACAAGGTATCAGGATTTTACATATTCCCCTACATCACCACCTGACCTGGCGTATGGGGCATGATCTTAAATTCTTTTGTGTCCTGATCTCTACATGTGTTCCCTACACAACACACACACACATACACACACAGACACTTACTTACAATCACAATTATTGTACACAAAGTCATACTCTCATACAAACCCCAAGATGCATGAAATTGCATTTAAAAATAATAATAATAATAATAATAATAATAATAATAATAATAATAATAATAAATATGTAAATTTTAAAAGTAAAAATAGTAATAATAATAATAATAATTCATGTACCAAAAGTTGATAATAGGGTCCACTTTCTTTTAAACTCGTCACTGCTGTTATTCACTTTGGCGACATATTTTTCCAGCGTTTTATATGATAAAACACAATTTTTATAATAGGCAAGATTTGGGCTTTTTGATGCACAACGTGATCTGTATATAACATATTTTGCAAGCAAAATTAGGAAGTTAATAAGATCGTCAAAGTTGTTATTTCCTATAAAGACATCTTTTCGTGTAATTCGAAAATTTGGGTCATAAGTTTGTATCCATTCTACCAACAGTTTCCAAAAGTTTTCAGTAATTAAACAGTCATAAAATAAGTGCTCAATTTCTTCTATTCCCTCATTACAAAAGGTACATTTATCATTATCACTTAAATTAATCTTTTTTAGAAACTGGTTTGTGGTAATATTTCTGTGGAGAAATCTAAAGTTAAAGCTAATCAGTTTTGTGTCTTTTGTACAAAATCTAGCCGAAACAAAAGAGTTGGTCCATTCATTTGTACCAATCGCACACTCTAGCTGTCTGGACCAAGTTTCCTGTTTACCATTTGGCTTTATTATTTTGGTTCTTATCAGGTCTTTATAGATAAATTTATTCTTTGCTCTTACCCTAAGGAGAGATGTTTTGTCCAAAGCTACAAGAAAACTATTTCCACTTTCATAGAAAGTTTTAATTTTCTTTTTCCACATCACAGAGATCTTTGAAATAAGAGCAAAGTACTGTATGAAATTATTTGTTTTTGTTTTTTGTTTTATTTCATCAAAACTTAATAGAGACCCTTGTGCATCAAAAAGATGTTTAATAATTATAATACCATTTGTTCTCCACCTTGTGTATGATTTAAAATTATCTACAGTCACTAAATTAAGAATATCTTGAGACAAGTATTCATTGACAGTAGATGGTTCATTTTTCCATTGAGATAACGCATAAATAACATCACGCCAAAAAATATTTTTAATTAATTTAGAGATTACTTTTAGTTTAGTTTTTCCTAATGAAAGTAACAGCATACCTCCAAATTTTCCAAATATTTGTTCAGAAACCAGTTTTTGCCATAAGCCATTTTCGTTTATTAAGAGGCGCCTAATCCAGGTAAGTTTTATATAACACACAAATGAGTGCAAATGAATCATATTTAACCCCCCTTCCTCAAAAGAAGCAATAAGTGTGTCTCGTTTAACTCTCTGTTTTACTGCCCCAAATAAACTGGAAAAATAATGTATTCAGTTCCTTTTCTATATGGGGTGGAGGATTTGGCAAAGCTGCAAAAAGATGAATGAATTTAGGCAAAAGCAAGGACTTTATCAAAGTAATTTTTCCAATAATGGATAAATTTCTTCTACTCCACCAGCCAAGCAGTTTCTTAACTTCCTTTAACTTCATCGAATAATTAAGCTACACCTCTCTTTTTTGTTATAACACTTTACACCTCTCTTCCTTGTTATAAGATTTTTAGCCTGTATTGTTTGTTTTAACACTTTACTCCTCTCCTTTTCCTATAACAATTTATAACTCTCTTGTTTGTTATGACATTATCCCTCTCATGTTGGTCACATGATTTTACGTCTATTTTATCTTATAGCACTTTACACATATCTTTATATAGCACTTTACACTTCTCTTCTCATTGTGGCATATACTTCTACAAACAACGCATTTCTCGAAAAATCCGCACAAGTACCGAACGCAACGTCGTGACTTATGAAGTATAACGTCGTCTTATATTGTGCACCAGGATGGGGATAAACAATATTTTCGTTTGTCCTAAATATAAATATATTAAATTTATTTCAAATATGCATTTTTAACATATGCATAATAAAACTGAGATGAGGATAATTTTATATTATGTCGCAATGTTGTCTATGTCACAATGTTGACAATAATATATGATAATAATAGAATAAATACTGTTATTTGTTGATTTAGTTTTCATTATGGTACTCATCAAAACAGTCTATGAGGTATTTTATTAAATTATTCTGTCTTGACAATAAACAAAGAGATAATTTAATCTCTGGATTAAGAATCGTGAATTAACAGAGTTTATGAAGTTGGAAAGGTATAGTAGTAAATATATTTATATATCCATGTAGATAGTTAGTGTAAAATACTTGTTCGCTTCCAAATTTGTTTTGCCTTTGTTTTTGGCAACGTTGATGACGATCCATGCCGATGGAGAAGTTTAGATGTATATATGATGTAACATAATAACTATTAGCCAATAAAATTCTAATATAAATACGTGTCTCTTTTTACTCACCTTGAAAATGGGGGTGGGGTGAACGGACATAGAATGATGCTGACGGGCATAAATAATCGCACCTTGGCTATACAATTTAATGACCACATTTGATTTATTTCAAATAGTTACGCAAACTTAAATTCATCTAACTGGTACAATCAATTTTAATCTACATCGACATTTCCTTAGGTGAGAAACGTGTAACAGTCATCATATTATAAGCAGTGTCATGATATCCTTTAATGCTTAATACATACATACATACATACATACATACATACATACATACATACATACATACATACATACATACATACATGCACACACATATACATACATGCATGCATACATACTTACATACATAGTTACATACATACATACATACATACATACATACATACATACATACATACATACATACATGCACACACATATACATACATGCATGCATACATACATACATACATACATACATACATACATACATACATACATACATAGTTATACACACACACACACACACACACATACATACATACATACATACATACATACATACATACATACATACATACATACATACATACATACATACATACATACACCACCAATAATAATAATAATAATGATAATAATAATTGCTCCCCCAGTTGATTTGTGAACAGTTGGTCATGGAACGACGTATTCTTCAATTATAAATCATTTTATCAGTTACTTTCATAACTGATAAGGTTTCTAAATTTTGTTTATGAAAACAACAAGAACAAATTTATACATGAAACATCGAATTTTATTTTTGTGTTTGAATCTATATTTTTGCAAACACACAAGGAAAGCTTATATGCTAACCATGGATTATGGCTAAATCTTCAATTGTATTTTTACGAAAAGTTGTGATCACATGTCGCAAAACACGCAATATACCAAGCTTATATGCTAACCAGTGATGATGGCTATATCTTCTGTTACATTGTCATAAATTAGCTGTGAACACAAGTCGCAAAACACGCAATATCTCAGACTTAACGTATTTGCTTATGGGCTGTTCTTAATTTTTCCACCTGATGTGATGTCTAAATTGTAAGTGATTGAAGAATAAATAAATGAGGACACTAACTACTCAAAATGGACCTTCACGTGATTTTAGAAAGCATTGTAGTTTCCCTCCAGCCATATTGAGTCAAATTTGTTCACAATGGGCATATAAAGTACATGTACCTAAATCATGTTCACTTTTAAGACACGCTTTCGGACGCAAATATAGCGGGGGTCCATGATAAAAGGGGTAAAAACAAATACAATCAAGTGTATAGCTATATATTACTTACATGTCATTCATACTCAGTACAATATATTTGCTTACACTAAACAACTAAGCAACTAAAGCCTCTAAATGACCTGAATTTCTTGGATTACAAACTAACAGTGCGGAGCAAAAGTGTACCACGCTTATGAGACGACCGTCAGACTGTTCCTCCAGAATGTTATGACGTCATAGCGACAAGTTATTTATCATGAAAGCCTGGAGCAATTGCAAAATATATTGTCACCTCCAGCTAGATGTTAGAAATTGTCAACATTCATGATCTACGTAGAAGTTATTTAAAAGTTTCAATAATGGATATGAAAATAAAAGAAAGTTTGAAAACAAGACGCTACATGATTTGAATCAACCAGTAGCAGTCAACTCATCAACAAAGACACGGCTTACCACATTTAAAATTGGGTGACTTTATTTGAGACATCTGACTGTGTCAAAATGACTGGAGAAATTAAGATAGAGAAACTAAATTGCGATTTTTTTTTTTACACAGAATTATATTGAAGATTTCTTAACGAATATCACGGATTCCGACTAGATAATCAGCATATATTGTACTGTACTGAAGTGGATAACATTATATTCGCATTACTAAATTGAAATACTTGAAGATTCATGAAGAAAATACCAAATAAAATTGGCAAAAACTGAGATGACGATGCTATTTTTAATCATCGTGATCAATGTGATCATGTCCATCAGCGACATCGTCAATAACGTCTCCAGACACCTTTTTGATGCTGCAGCAAGCAACTCGTGTTCCAGCATTTCCATGTTTTCTGCTATCCCCCGTTCCCAAGCCTAGATCATCAGGCATCGAGTGAATCTGAGAACATCAAAAGAAATTTCAAAGTTTCAGCATTTCTTTCTATAAAATAACAACTACAGCACTTTAGCAAGTAACGGGGCTCAGGATAAAGTCTAGAATTATCTATAGCATTGACATGTGGCAACTATTTACATTAAATTCGCGGATGCTACTCAAAATACGTATTGGAAATTGAGTTACGTTTGTTGAATGTTTTAGTACAGAAAGCAATGTCTGCAGTCGGTGCCTTATTCCCATAATAGCAGGGACCGATGAAGATGTTGCAATTGCATGAGATAGGCAAAACGGAGGGAGGGATTGATACTACATAAAGTTTTGTGACTGCACCTATTCATTGCAAAAACAAATTAACGTCAACGCCAATAACAAGAAAGCCGAAAGGACAAATATTCCAATATCTCGCTCGTTCTTTGCAGTAGTAAGTGAGACACAAATTAGACATCTCAATCGTATATGGTTCTTTTCAATATTGGATAATATGGTTGCAATATTGCATCACATGGTTTTGAGCTTCTCAGTAAAATACCATACCATAAACTGACAAGAAGTGAAATAAAGGACTCTTAACTAACCCTAGATTGTGCATGAGTTGCTTTTCTGTAATTACTTATCAGAGTTCCATTAGAGGAACGTGCCAAAGGTTTGGATTGACTAGGAACTAACCGCTGTCTCAATAGGCACTCATCATTAAGAGGTTAGTGTTAGGACTGGTCGGCTAGGTGTCATGATAATGTGATTGGGTAGGACATCTTGCTACATGTCTGCGGCATGATGTCCCAGTACTAGACATCACTATAAACTTCCTCACTGTCGACATCATAGCGATGACTGAACAAATTGTTCAAGCTACGTTAGAAGTCCAAAACACACACACACACACACACACACACGCTCTCTCTCTCTCTCTCTCTCTCTCTCTCTCTCTCTCTCTCTCTCTCTCTCTCTCTCTCTCTCAGAAATCCCTGGTGTAGTGATTATGTAAAATAATGAAGAGGCTTGCACTGCGGTAATTTTCCCTGATAAATTGTGAGAAATATACGAAACACCTTACTTATTCTACTAGCTCCCAAACAGATATTTACACTGTCGTGTGACCTTAATATGCATAAGCATTATGTTGCTGTTGTTGATGTTGTTGTTATTGGGTTTAGCGCCAGTTTTCAGCACAGTATATGCTATACATGGCGGCCAGTATTAATGGTGGAGGAAGAACCCGGGAAAACCCCCAAAAGAACCACATACCCACGAGAAGCTACCGGCCAGCTTTCTCACATACCCACATTGGCCGAGCCCTAGACTATATCTCACGCAGGCAGAGGTGAGATAGTGATACGTAACGGAGAGCGTTTAATACCACCCGGCCACTCAGGGCCCCCATAAGTATTCTGTAAAACAAAAGTCTTGGGTCTGTTGTTTAATGCCCTCTCGTATACAGATGGATATGTTCCACTGTGGGTAGACACAAGACAGACAGACAGATAGAGAGACAGATAGGTACATACATGCATACATACATGCATGCATGCATGCATGCATGCATGCATGCATGCATGCATGCATGCATACATACATACATACATACATACATACATACATACATACATACATACATACATACATACATACATGTACGTACGTACGTACATACATACATACATACATACATACATACATACATACATACATACATACATACATACATACATACATACATACATAAACAGTATCTCACCACAACAGAGCGTCCGATGATGCTATTTGGATCTACCAGCGAGATTCCAATGTCTTCAAACTCTGTATGCACGTTTCCTCGATGGTCAACGTGTATGTTACCAAGGTCTCCAATGTGCCTTAATTGAAACAAAGAAATTAATTGTACTATTTAATCAAGCAATATACATTTATATTAACATGCAACAAAGCGTGACTATTTTCATGGTAGTCTATTCTCACACATAAAAATCGTTCATGAGAAAATAGGGAATTGGTGCATCTGTAAGGCTAATTGGATCTTGTTCCAAGACTCGCCACTTTTTTTGTGTACGTGTCCCTGCACATCAATACTACGACGCGGGTGTCGTACCCCAAATCATCTCTACATGTACAACGTGTCAAACTGGTGAGACCACTTGTATAATACTTTACATGCTGTCAAACGTAAACATATGTACATACATATAAATACTAATAGGAGGCGAAGATGAAATATAAGTATATAAATTCAGGGCCTTCTCAAAGTTTGAGCTTGACCAGAAGCCCCCGTCTCCCGGTCGGGGGAAAAAATACTGCAATGCAAATCTCCTCTCCCAATTCTTTATGACTTGGCGCCTGAGGCGGTCGCCGGTATCACTGGTCCCTTACGTGGTCCTGCGTCTACTTTATATGAAGTATATCATTGAATAGTAGGTCATGATGGCTGTGGCATATTTTACAGTTTTAGTATTTGTAAATACCAAATGAACTAAGGCTGCAACATGTTAAAAAGTCACATATGTTTTCGCTGACGGAACAAGGTCTGGTTTAAAATTTTTTAAAATTTGAAGCGATTTAATAATTCTCAGCTAGAATTGTACCGTGTCAGGTCCCTACTTTCCGGGGTGGGGGGGGGATAGGCTGGGTACGATTCAGAATGGACCAAGCCAATTACATAACGAGGCCATAACATGGTTCACAGGTAAGTGATGAAATCCTGTGTTCCTATCAAAAGAACTTCAAGGGGGGAGGGGTAAATCCACCCCTGACAGACTGCCGGGGAGGGCGCAGTGTCTGCTAATTATGTGAATCAGGGAGGAATCAACATCCACTCGGAGTTGAGCAAGGCGTGGCCACCATTAAAATTGCAAACTTAAATCTATTATCTTGAGAACTAAACGGCAGTAGCCGCTAAACCATCTTGCGGGAATAATAAGGGACGATTAGCTACCCCGATGTCATTTGAAATCAGTGGGAAACGTGTTTTTCTGGGAATTACAAAGGAGCTTCAGAACCGTTCAGCTCGGTTGTTGTAATATATTACGTCAAAGTAATTATGTGCAGCATGTAAACTTCATTACTAGAATCGTTAGTATGTAAAACGTAGAATTATCATTTGTGGGATTTGATTCATTTATAGTGTTTGATCTACATGCACATTTTGAGATATGATCAATGTTAATGTAAAGAATTAATATTGTAATTCGCTATTTGGTTAATTCTTAGTAAATTATATATATATATATATATATATATATATATATATATATATATATATATATATATATATATACTCACACACACACACACCGTGTACACCATACAAGAGAGAATGTGTATTTCGAAGTGAACGAATGCGTGACCAAAAGAAGGTAATGGCTTGGTAGATCATATTGTTAGTGATAGCTAGGGGAATATGCTCTGCTAATGTCATTGTGTGTTCGTACAGGAAGCTTTTAGGGACCAGAGGAACTGTAGAAGACAGAGGGAAATACCCTAGTGCAGATGGTCCAAAGTGTCCTGGAGACAAAGAAATAAAAAAGAACGGAGGCAGAAGTTATACGGACTGGAGGTGAACTGGAGTACCAGTCCAGAGAAGCATAATACAGATGAATAAAAACACAGGGCAGGAGGAAAATCTATCACACTAAATCAGATGATGGCATAGGGCTTCACTTGGTCGAGTGATAGGGTTTTAAATTTGAATTTTATTTGAGAAATTACTGTTATTGAATGGTATTTATTTGAATTTCACATTTTGTGTGTTCATTAATTTAACTGTCGGCATCGCTGACTGGGGGCTCAGAGCTTTGCATCTCTCTATCCTTACTTCAATTTCTGACAAAACCGAGCCAATGTGGGTCTTCTGTAATAATTTAATAATATTGGGAGCACCGCACCCCAACCTAGCTAACGAGGAACCTTTACAAACTACTACTATTGATATTATTATTATTATTATTATTATTATTATTATTATTATTATTATTATTATTATTAGTGATATTGCTACTGCTAACTGTATTGCTACAACTATTACTAGTACTACTACTACTGCTGCTGCTACTATTGCTACTGCTAATACTTCAACGACTAATATTGATATTATTATTATTATTATTATTATTATTATTATTATTATTATTATTATTACTGATATTACAAAACTACAGACACTAATACGATATACGAATTAGTATTACAAAATACCTCTCTGCAGTTGATCGACCACCATGTAAGGTGTGATGAGGGTTGAAATGACCTCTTAGATGGTCACACCCATTCTCTGGATCAGATCCCTCATGCACGTGCATCCCATGCTCATGTACACCACCTTGACTGTCGTGCACATTGAAACCGTCTACGTGGACATCAACTTCTACGGGACCACCAGATAGCTGCAAAGTACGGATGCATGTTCGGTAAGTAGTAGTAGTAGTTGTAGGGTTTAACGCCATTTTTCAGCACACGAAAGGCTATACATGGCGGCCAGTATTATTGGTGGAGGTAGAACCCGGGAAAACCGCGGAAAGAACCACAGATCCACGAGAAGCTACTGGCAAGCTTTCTCACATAACTAGATTAGCCGAATCTTAGACTCGAACCCACTCAGACAGAGGCGAGATGGCAGCGATGCACCAATCATTGAAGAGCTGTTTACATAGCGAATTTCCTTGATTTAGGATAAACCATATCGTGTTAATGGAACACAGGTTATCTAAGTCTGAATTTCTACAAACAAATCGAGTGATGCTGGTAGCATGAAATTGACGTAATCAAAACGATGATACATTTTCTGGCAAAGCATGAACATAGCTAGTCATTTGACATTATTAGGCATATGCCATCATTAGTCATATGACAACATTAATCATTTGACATCATTAGTCATACGACATCATTAGTCAGACGACATTATTAGTCATATGACATCAATACTCACATGACATTATCAGTTATAGAACATCATTAGTCATATGACATCATTAGTCATAAAAAGCATTAGTCATATGACATTATTAGTCATATGACATCATTAGTCATATGACAACATTAGTCATATGACATCACTCCAGTCAAATGCATTATTCTTACCATTATTCTAACAAGACTTTCACGTGAAATGTACAACATTTCAATGATGTAAGGGACCGCTCTAGTGGCTAAGTGGTTAGAGCGTCCACCTAGGATGCGGGTGGTCGTGGGTTTAAATCCCAGCCATGTCATACCAAAGACTTACAAAATGGTACAAACAGCTGCCTCGCTAGGGGCGCAGAATTAAGAGGTTCGTGATAGGACTGGTCGGTCTGGTGTCAAGATAATTTGACTGGGTGGGACATCATGCTACATGTCTGCAGCATAATGCCCCAGTACTAGACATCACTATAAACTGCCACACTGCATACATCGTAGAGATATGACCGACAAATTGCAAAGCTACGTTAACAATCCAAATCGCATACACACACTCAATGATAGTAAGGTACTTACCTTTTGTGAGAAATGGACATATCCGCGCGGATTTTCCCGCTCTGACGCAGGGAGATCTATATTGGGTATGAAGTCACAGTGCGCATGAATCTCATCTGCAGAAAACAAATTTTATAGAATCTACATGACTTGTGTTTAAAACAAACAAACAAACAAACAAAGACCCTTCTTTAGCAAATCCCAACCTATGGTGTTAAACCTCTTTGTTCTAACGTTTACCTGTGCAATGTACAAGCTGACTGTACGATATTAGTCATCTAAAAGTTGACACTTTTTACAAGTCATACTGATGCAATATCCAGATGCACACTGAAGTAGAGACTGGCTATATGCTTGTTTGCTGTTCTTATTACTGATGTTTTCATGGAATACACATTGCCAATACATAGCCCGTCAATTTGACTGTTTCTGTTCTTATTATTTGTTATTTTCATGGAATGAATACACATTACTAATACATAGCCCGTCAATTTGACTGTTTCTGTTCTTATTATTTGTTATTTTCATGGAATGAATACACATTACTAATACATAGCACGTCAATTTGACTGTTGCTGCGCTTATTATTTATTTTTTTAAAGTATTTTATGTGGTTCAAAGAAGTGATCTTAATTGGCACATAAGCAATACATTCATGAGTAAAATCAATGTGTGATAGTCAAACATGACCGCCAATCGCCTCACTGGGTCTATTATGGGACACAAAAAGTTCATCGGCCCAATAGCCTCGCACAGAATTAGTTCGGATCTCGTTCATTCTTATTCGACGGTGCCGGCAGTGCCTTTTACAATACGTATTCTGCAAAATTACTGAAATCGGGAGTCATAACAAAACTTTCATTATTACTAGGTCTACTCATTTTCATGGCATCGTCTTATTTAGTAACGAATATTAAGTCTGAATAGAAATCACATTTAGGTGTTTGACATAATTCAAACAAAACAGTACATGTATTGTTTATTTCCCATGTGGACTTGAGTACATGCAATAATATGTCAAGTTTTTCAACACTTGAGAATTTCCCTTAAGAATCAAATTCTCAAAGAAAAGAAACAACAACGAAGAAAAAACTTTTATTAGAAAAATGTGCTTATGACTTTACCACTTTTTGCAATAAGTCCGTGATGTTTGAAGTTGTGTTAGAACATTCTTTGCTGTTTATAGTTTTATAACGCTAAAGACTTTGGTATTATGTTGTCGTTTATTGATTTTACGGAGTGCATACAGAGTGCATTACAGATTTTACAGAGTGCATACAGAGTGCATTACAGATTTTACAGAGTGCATTCGAGCAGGGCATCAAAACCATTCAAATGGAAATTTATACCGATATTTCATCCAATATGACTGTCGTTGCTTGCGATAGGAATTTTAAAAAATAATCTCAACCCGTTCTGCAAGATTTTTTTGTAATTTTACAGATGACGTGCTGACAGGAAGGTCGTATTAATTTTCTTAAATGAAATTAGAAATACCCTAAAACAATTGTTTCTGGAAAAACTCGTCGAATCGACGGACGAACAACAAACACATACATACATACATACATACATACATACATACATACATACATACATACATACATACATACATACATACATACATACATACATGCATACATACATACAATGTAGAACTTTTTGAACAAACGTGTTATTATTCCGTCAGAAACACACCTACCAGGGTCAATTTCGAAGACATACTTATCCAATGATTCAATATTAGGATGATCTGCACTTCTGGAAACCACTGTATGATTGTGACGTCTCGGCCAATGTTGATGACGGTGCTGACGTGATCGTGGTGGTGGTCGTGGCCGTGATATAGTTTAACTAAGAAGATTTATGTATTTTAAGGAACTAGTTACAACATTTTTGTATCCATCTCTTTAATGATGACCCACGCATAAGACATGACCTTGACATTATTTCAGGAATCAATGGATGGAAATGAACAGCCAATGTATGTAAAAATAGTTTTTATTCCGTTTATGATTATGTGGACTAAAAGGTCAAGGTTCGGGCTGTTTGAAATGTATAACTATTAAATAGAAGAATAAGCGTCCATGGAAATAAACAGAACATTTTGCAAAAGACAAATTCATTTTTTAACACAGAACTGGTCTGATTTGGCATGCACGACACAGTTGGCAGAGTTTACCTTTAAATTGCACATCGCAGCCAAACATTACATTGTTGCGATCTTCTTATTGGATGCAGAAATACACATAGTTACTAATGTATTTGTGACCGGATATTTGCAGTGTTTAATTTCGGACATTAGACTGTAAAGAAGACGTAAGTAAAATCTCTTTTTTAGTCCTGACTTGTATCGCAAATTTACCGCGTAAATATGCAGTGGTTCGATGAAGTTCTTTCACTTGGAGAGAGAGCGATTTATGTCTGCATTCTTCTGTGAACAAATTTGAGTTTATTTACTTCTGTAAGTTCACATTTAAAACACGCTTGTATATATGATAGATTATACCGCTCCTACACCCCCTCCTCTCACACTATCAACTGAGCAATACCTGTAGATTTGCTTCTTGTTATTGTTCTAGTCTTTGGCGTTTTAGCCTTTGTTTACGTTATAATATGTTATATATGACATAACAAACCCCTGTGGAGGTAAAATTTTGCCAGATTGAAACAGCCAAGACCATTTCCCAATTCCCTTTGACAAGTCGAATCGAGAAATGGCGGCCAAAAATGAAAACAAAGTTCCTGAAGGCGGAGTAAATAACAAGTGTTTCAACGATCACAACAAATCAGGAAAGAGGATACCACACAATAATGTCATGGTCTTATTTGGACCAATCAGAATCACATAAAGTGATATGTTGACGTGTGGAAATATCAAGAAGATGTAACTGTACATACTATGTAAAACATTTAATTGAGAAAATTAGGATTTTTGAAGAAACCTGTATTTTTTCTATCAAGAACACACTTACCAGGGTCATTCTCGAAGACGTACTTGTCCAGGGATCCGTTAGTGGAGCTAGCGGAGCTAGTGGAGCTAGCGGAGCTATTTACACCTTTCGGCCAATGTTGACGACGATGCTCGTGATGGTCGTCATCGTGATCGTGGCCTGGGCAGCCGTCTACGTGCATGTGCAGATGGATATGAGTATCATTCGGATCATCATTGCTTGAGATGGTATGGTCATCTTTACCATGCATATGAATGTGGACCTTGCCTACTTGCACGTCATCTTGATTACCAGATGCCTTTGCGCCGGTGGTAGCAACTTGTTCTTGAAGTTCTTTTAAATCTTTTCGTAGTTCCTCAATTACATCCTCTGTGTAAAATAAATAAATGACAAGCTATTCATTCATCAATGTCGGGAACTAATTTTTACTTACAATGAGAGCAGAAGACAAAATTGTAGTGTTACTTCCGATGGGACCTATTACGGTTCATTCAGACCGATTGAAGTATTGCCAGCTGCTTGGATATGTAGAAAATCTTGTTTTGGATTGGCTATTTGGATCGCGCATGAGTAAATAGACATAGTTTTCCCCTTTTTGGAACCATGATTTCGTGTACAGGTCCCCTTTTCCCAAAATCTTCAACTTATCAAGTTACCCTAAGAATCAAGAAGACTCGATTGTCTTTGTAAGGTTTGGTCAGGTCTGCTTTAGAGCTGACGAAGGAAAGTCTAAAACTGAACAAAATCTCCGATTTTGGATCCGGAACATTTTGGTCTAATATATAGATTTAGTGTTATTTTCTCTAGTACATATTGGATCTGGTATGACCTGTGATGACGTCACATACTTTGGAACAACTTTTCGACTTAAATTCGTTTGTCTCGTTCTTTAATTTATTATGATAGTTACAATATAACGGATTGGGTAAATAGTATATCAGTTTGAAAATATTTGTACATTTTCAAGCCTTAGTGTCTGAAAACATTTCTCTTGAACCTCTAGTTATTGATATCCAAAATGTTGTACGTCTTAGATGTACACCAAGGAAATCTTTCCAGCTGCGATATTGTGAATGAATTTGCTGTACTTTACACCAAGAAAATATTTCGAGTTGCGATATTGTGAATGAATTGGCTGCATTTTTACACCAATAAATTCTTTCCAGTTAAGATGTTGTGAATGAATTTGCTGTAATGGGTCTTTTAGGCAAAAAACACTAAAGTAGGACTTGCAGACCAAACACCCCATTTGGCAATCGGAAATTAATCTTGCGAAATGTAACTACAATTACTCATGTACCCACAAAGAATTAGGTTTGTGGTTTTTTTTTTTTATAAAGCAAATTCAAAAAAAATAATTAAAAGTACACCCTAATGCCCATTCTTTAATAAATATCATGACACTAAAACGCATAGAATAGTTGCATAAGAGGAAAGTAAATAAAAAATGTGCAACTTCATTTAAATTGTTATAAATACTAATATGCGAGACAAAAGGCGTATACAGTAAATTATTTGTGCATATTCTCGATATCATGGACTCAAAAAAACAAAGATATACTTGGATTAACACGGTAAAAGGAGTTACGTACCGTAATGTGCTAAAAAAAAAACAATTTGCAAAAATTTGGCTTTGGATTTTCCCCCGCCAAAATAGATTAAAATCATGTATAATAACATAACTGCACAAATACAGGTAAATGGGGCGACCATAGAGAAATTTGAAATACAAAGGTCGGTGAGACAGGGATGTCGACTATCAATGATATTATACGCAATAGCAATAGAAATCCTAAGTATAATAATAGGAACTATTAAAGAGACATTAAGTATAAAAATACCATATATAAGGGAAGAAATAAAAATGCTCTAACATGGATATGATTGCACGAACTTTAAAAGAGACCCGAATTCTTATCAATACCTGCAAAAAAAAAATGTGTGAGCTTTGGGAAAGCATCAAGGTCAAAGATTAACGATGATGAAACAGAAATACCCAAAATAGGAAACTGGAGAGGGAATCACCCAGGATTACCACCTCACCTAATTAAGGAAAGAGTAAAAGCATTAGGAATTGACTTTGGAAAAGGAGAAGAACAAGAAAACGACAAATCAACGAAGACAAACATAGAAAAGAAATGCAATATATGGGCATTAACGCCGTTATGCTTAATGGAGACAGCCCAAGTAGCAAAAACGTACATTTATTCTAATATACACTTCCACACAAAATCTATACATTTTAAAAACAAGATTTAAAAACAATTGGTAATGATAAAATAAACTACATCTGGTCATTTAAAACGCATTAAATAAAAAGAAACGCTATATAGAGCTAAAGAAAGGGGAGGGGGTATTTTATTACCAAATCCAATATGGTTAAAAACAACACATATTATCAATAGGTTCAAAACGAAAAAAAAAAAGGAACCAGAAACACCATGGGAGGTATTATATATTTATACTTATACAAGAATAATAAATTTACAAGAAAAGTTAGAAGTCCCAAAGAAATTTAGGGAAATTAAAGACATACTGACACAATCCGGAGACAGACGAGAACTTTGGTCAAAAAATAAAGACGAGACACACAACTGAATTAGAGAAGAGGCAGCCACACAAAAAAAAAGTAAAATAGAAACTGAAAAATTATATATTTACTGGAAAAAAGTATGGAAAAACCGGGAAAAGCTTTGCTCTAAAAAATACAAAGTCTCTCCTTCAAATACATGCACGATGCGTGGTTGACGGGAGAGGTTGCAGTGAGAAGGCACATCATCAGATTATTGCCGATTTTCCACTGTGTAAAAGAGCACCTTGTCCTAAACTCCACGTAATACCACAATGCAGTAAACTAGAAAAAGAAGAGGAGGGGTTGGAGGGGGGGGATTAATTAAAGAAAGAAAGAATCAAGAGAAATACAACCCAAAAAATTACTATATTTAAACTGAGACTTCCAGAAGAAAGAAAATTATAAAATTACCAGCTTTACCACAAATGCAATGTTTAAATGTGGCCAGATTATAACAATAGGAAAATAAAACATCTACTCAATCTTTTCTGCGTACAAACTTGGCTTCTTTCTTTTCTCTTTTATTAATCTTTATTTACACCTTGACTAGAGATAAGGAAGGGGTACAGGGAAGCAGGGACCCTTAATAAGAATAGTACAGAATGATGACATCATGGGGTACAGGGAGCAGGGACCCTTAATAAGGAAAGTACAGAATGCTGACATCATGGGGCTAAGTCAAATGGCGCCACACGAAGTGGACAGGCCTGTGAAAGAGTTGGAAAAAGCAACAAGCACACAAAAATACGAACACACATATACTTTAAGAATATTTGTTTCTAATTTCTTATCTCTGATCTACACCACTTTGACTTTGTGCAGCTCCTGCACTGCACAGAAAACCCGTTTGAGGGTACTTTAATTTTTTTTAAATAAAAGTTTTGGAAATTCTTTGGAATAGTTACAGAAATAAATAATTAGGGGCGACCCAACTCGAGTAGGGAGAAGTACAATTTAAATTTTAAAAAATGTACGGACCCTTACTCGAGCACAGTGGAACTCATTTTGAAATAAATAGAAATGCGAAGAACGACACAAAACAAATACAAACAGAAAAACATTAGGTTATTTCTCTCAAATGAAGAACATTAGTACACCCTTAATTCGCCGAAATTCTAAATTATCCCAAAAAATAAAATATCATAAACTTTAAAAATTACCTAAAGTGATCCAAATTTGAAGGATCATAGAATATAGGACAACTTGGAGGATTTGAAAAGTAACAGGCTATCCTTTCCACACACACACACACACACACACACACACACATAGCACCAAAAAATAGTTTAACTAAATAAATGAAAACTTCAAATAATAAACAGGAAGAAGAAAGAAAAAAGAGCAATACGAGATAAAGACATATATAGTTGCTTCTTTGAGTCATCAGGGTACGGCCACTATGGATGTTCGGGTGGGCTATATTATTTCCATGATACGTGCAGGCATACCGAAAAGCCTCTCATGATTACATAATGGAACGTTACCCTGCCCCAAAAGGGAGCCTTATGAATTTCTCAATACTAAAAATATGTTCCAAAGCAGAGCATTCCTTGCAAAAGTCGGGAAACATAGGAATCAGCCTTATCTCTCTAAAATAATCATAAAAGACACACACACACACACACACACACACACACACACACACTTTACCTGGAGGCCAGTGATTGCCATCTTTAGATTGCTGAGATCTTTGCATTTTTGTGGCAGTTTATAGTGATGTCAATGGGGCATCATGCCTCAGACATGTTTGCCCCACCCAATCACATCATCCTAACACCATGCTGACCAGACCGACAATAACCAATTAATGTTGATCGTCTAGCAAGATGGCTGCAAGAACCATTTTTATAAGTCTTTGACTCAGCTGGGGTTCGAACCCGCAACCTATCATCAGAAGCGGATCACATAATTGTACATATTGGAAATATACAGTGTGATGATATAGAAGCCATATTTAACCCAAGACTGTGTACTATACAAATTTTCCATAACGTACTAATGCGTTAACGGTTGATTGTGGGAAGTATATAAATAAATAAATAAATAAATAAATAAATAAATAAATAAATAAATAAAATGAAGGAATGAAGATTGACGTGATTGTAAGAAGAGAAACATATCACATAAAACAAGCAGATCACAGGAAAATTAAAATAAATATTACTTACCTAAATCATCTTTTGACGATGGCTTGCTCGGTTTCTTGGGCTTTCTGGCCAAAGCAACGCAGACTAAAGTGACGAACAGAAGAATACAAGACAGTTTCATTTTGCCGGTCTCAGCTTATGTGCGTTATTTCTCATCCAGGGTCTTTTATATAACTAGTGTATATATCTCATCAGGTGACCAATTAGCAACGAGATTAGGAATTGCGTAGTCAGAAATCTGACCTCGGAGTACTTGACTATCGCGATACAAATCTCCCTGGTCATTATAAACACTTAATTTGAAGATTGAATGACAAATGTCAAGGGCGTCCGCAGAAGGTTTTCGGGGTTGGAGCTGGTGGTAGTGGTTTTGTTGCTGTTGTTGTTGTTGGTGGTGGTGGGGTAAATATAGTGGTCAGCCATTATGTTTTACGGATGTTGGTCAAAACATGTTTAGATGTGAAATCCAGGGGCTCCCAAGACAGATCTGTATTTTTCACCTACTATTTTTGCATCGTCATGAATTGTGAATACACTAACAAGCTGGAGTAACAATCTCTCTTGCAGAATGACATTCAATAAAGGTCCTTTCGTAGCGTACATGAAATCTCTTTAGAATGTATTTTGAACATACTATGGAGCAGCCCGTATGGAGGGGCACTTTTCATCGGTGGCAGCTAAACGCAAAATTTACTCTGGTTTCAAATGTAAAATACATACGGTTTGTTTTTGTCTAATATTATGTTATTTTTTTTAAAAATAGCCCAATATTTAGCAGTTATTAAAACTTAGATTGATAATGTGCACAATGGTATGTATGAAAGTGTAATTAGAAAGTTCGTAATAGATATTTAAAGATGTAAAAATGAAACACCATTGAACACCATTAAAAAATATTAATTAAAAATTGTTTTATTGTTTATATCTATCTTCCTACAATTATGCCATGCAACACGTATATTCATTATTTTAAGTCAATGCCCCCCCCCCCCCCCGCATAATAAAACCTGCAAGCACTAAAACTAAATCAATGAAATACAAATTAAGTGAAGCTTCAGTTTACAATAATATTTACAGAATCAAGAATGTAACATGTCCAACTTCATTAACCTCGACCGGCTTACACTGGGTCCTGTTATGTAAATTTAATTTGCATTTCTTATTTGTACTTTTTCATATCTTCCTGATATGCTGCGAGTTATGACAAGTTGTAGTTTGTAACTGACCTTGTCCAAAATCAAGTTCCTTTGATCAAAATCATTTTCCGCCGTAAACAACTAATGCAAAGCTAATATTTTCTTTTTGAAAATGGTTTTAATATTAGATTCATTATTAAACATATCTTTCTTGGTCTGGGTCAGGGGCCCTGAGTAGCCGAGTGGTCTAAAGCGCTCTCTGTTACAGATCACTGCCATCTCACCTCTGTCTGCGTGGGTTCGAGTCTCGGATTCAGCCAATGTGGGTATGTGAAAAAGCTTGCCAGTAGCTTCTCGTGGGTTGGTGGTTCTTTCGTGGGTTTTCACAGGTTCTTCCTCTACCAATAATACTGACCGCCATGTAAAGCCTATCTTGTGCTGAAAAATGGCTTTAAACCCTACTACAACAACATTGTATTTATTTATGTTCTTTATTATAATTTAGAAATATGCTTAAAAAACTAATTGTGATCTAGGTGAGGCAGATGAGTACAATAGCTTGTTATTGGAAAACCCAATTATTTGTGCTGCAAGATCTGAGGAGAATCAGTTGTATTACTGTTGTGTCCAGTATTTCATTTTTCGCTGGAATTTATTTATTCAAATTATGTATTTAGTGAAACACAATGTACTCATTATCTAAACTTATATTCCTGTATTGTATTATTGTAAATCAACAAAAGGCTGTTGGCACATAACGTGACACAAGCCACCACAATACGCATCAACACTTCCAGTGTTGGATTTATTTTACAATAGAAACATTGTTTGTTCAGAACTTTAATCTTTAGGACCTGTGTTCGAAATTCTAGGATTATTTAGGATTTAGTTCGCAATGCCAAAAGTTTGATTTACATTTTTCACTTTGTATTCTAAGGAAATAAATTATTTGTTGAATTTACAAAACTTGTTGGTTCTTACTCATTTCTATTAGTTATTACATATAGTCGCACTAGTAGAAATTTAGCAGAATATCAATTTAGGAAAATGTCTACAAGCACTGTGCCCATTTGTCATACAAATACATACATTTCTGCCTGTCAGTGGTACATACACAAATTCATGCAGATATAAATAGATCTCTATTCTGTTTCTGGATTAAGCTGACTTTGTAAACTTAATTTATAAAATGCCTAATACTGGATTGCAAAGAAATTGAAAAAATATACCTCTAATCTATCAAAGCACACATACGAGAAAGATATATGCTACCCTGAAAGCAGGTCGCTGTGACTAAGTTGTCAGAATTAAGGTATTAGGCATACTCATAGAAGAAACAAATAGGCGTATCCGAGTTGAAGCTATGGAAATAATAATAATAATAATAATAATAATAATAATAATAATAATAATAATAATAATAACAAAAATTATAATAACAACATCAACAATAATATAATAATAATAATAATAATAATAATAATAATAATAATAATAATAATAATAATAATAATAATAATAATAATACAACAACCAGTAGCAGCTGCAACAAGAGAACGCGAAATATAGGTCACCGTGACATATATTTGTTAACCATAAGTAATAGTTCTCAAGAAGAAGGTTAATCCAGTTTCATTACTTTCCATGCAAGAATTTCTTCTAATTTGAGCAGAATGCACAATTTAAGGATGCTGGTTTGAGCAATATATATTTGGGGATTGTTTTGAAAGATTTTGGAAACATAAGAACCCTTTTAAATGCTGTCTGTGTCTATGCATAACAAAAACGATACTAACTTTGGGATAGATCTGCTGTCGCACCATGATCTTGTGGGTTCTATTCAGTTTGTTTTAAATAAAAAATAAATACGAATGACAGATATCAAAAATGCTAACAACGCTATCTGTCAGCAGACGAATGTAGTACGCTGCAATAGTTCTACTTCTTCTTTAAATAATTTTTTTTTGCCGATTCGAACAGAAACATATCTTATGAATGAACATTTTCTAATATTGAAACCATCTGGCCAGAATCAAATTAGAAATTCTTATATTAGGTTGTACATGTAAACAGTGAAGTGATGAACATGTATATGATATAAACAAATATTTACCTGTGTTTTAATGAGTGGAATATCTGTGTAAGAAAACACTTTGGAAAACAATATCAATATGTTATAATTACAGATTGTAGAATATATATATATATATATATATATATATATATATATATATATATATATATATATATATATATATATAACAGCATGCTACCTGTCGCCTATTTCATTATACCTTATGTTAATTTCTCTGCATCTTGATCATTACATAATATATTGCTATTGGTTGGTGTTGATTTGGTTGATGGATCTCTCCCCCCCCCCCCCGTTTTTAATTACCTTTAGGTTATTTAATCGAACCGAAATTAAAATGAGACGTTGCCGCTTAAACAAAAACGTAAAATAAGTAATTTATGAAAGATATTGCCACAACGTTGGATACATTACTGGAAAATATGTTTTGTGCAAAGGACGAGAGGAGACAGAATTTAAAGATATAAGAAACTTGTAATATCTGTGAAAGCACAAACATCGAATCATCCAGTCCATTCGTACTTTAAAGTTTCCGCAACCACTTGAGATGAAATCATAATTAAGATGTTTATCGCAGCTAAAAGTAATTGAGGACAAAGAGCAAATTGGTATGTCCCGTTTTGGTGACAATGACCTCTAAAACATTGAAAGAAATATTCCTTTCGGTGTTAATGTTAAATAGTGTCCCTTTTTACGCATGCGAATGCCTGGTTCTGTACTGTAATCTGTTTTCACCAAATTTCATAGGGTGTTACTTTTCGTTGATTTTGGTTTTATTACTGCAAGCCATCAAATTGTTTCTTTCGCATAAAGAAAAGTCCCATGCCCCCTCTCTCAACGAATTTATGTTCGAATAAAAATTCACATTAATTTTGAAGACTCTCTCTCTCTCTCTCTCTCTCTCTCTCTCTCTCTCTCTCTCTCTCTCTCTCTCTCTCTCTCTCTGTGCATATTTTAATATTTATTTTAATTTTATACAACCTGATTTATTATCAAAGCCAGGAAGGAGGTGGAAGCCAAAAAAAACATATAATATAAATACAGGCAAACGCCTTGTCCACATAGCTATTAATAAGTTTTACTCGTGTAATTAAATCTTACAACAAAACGCAACAAAATATGTCGAGAAGACTTCTAAAATGAATGAATAATAATTTAATCGGAAAGAATAATAAAGTTCAGTAAATGAACATGGTGACAGAGTTAGTCAATCTGAAAATGAAGAAAAAGATTAATAATACAAATACAATCAGCTGTTATATTTATCAAAAATAGTATATATGAGAATAGAATGTAACTGTTAATGACTTGCGAATTCATATGTACCCATGTTGACATAGAAAACTAATAATGACTGGTGTGGATTCATTGTGTATCCCTACTGACATTGAAAACTGTTAATTACTGATGTGGATTCATCGTGTATCCACGCTGACACAGAACAATGTTAATCATTGATATGGATTCATCGTGTATCCATGTTGACGATGAACAATGTAATTGATATGGATTCATCGTATATCCATGATGACGCTGAACAATGTTAATTATTGATATGGATTCATCGTGTATCCATGCTGACGCTGAACAATGTTAATTATTGATATGGATTCATTGTGTATCCATGTTGACGCTGATCAATGTTAATCATTGATATGGATTCATCGTGTATCCACGTTGACGCTGAACAATGTTAATTATTGATATGGATTCATCGTGTATCCATACTGACGCCGAACAAGGCTAATTATTGATATGGATTCATCGTGTATCCATGCTGACAATGAAAAATGTTGGTAGCTGATGTCGATTCATCATATATCCACGTTGATACAGAACAATTTCTGTGACATATGGATCCATCGTGCATCCTTGTTGACGTAGAAAACTGTTAATGACTGATGCGGATTCACAATGTATTCTTGATTTTGAAATAGAAAACTGTGATAATGACATAAAAAAAATTAATAATAAATTCATTTTCGACATCTAGGCTATCTGTAGGACAAATCAACCTGCACGAAAGTTGGCACAGACAAAAAAAAAAAAACATGTGACAGTTGAGGCGATTATAGACCACCGTGTACAAATGAAAGCTAAGATAACGACAAGCATGAACTGAGCGATATTGCTAAAAACATATTAAATACACACAAATCGTGCAGTGAATTAAATCAAAACAGTATTCGATGCATTTTGGACATTTTTGTTTAAAAATGATAAAGAAAGAAACAAGGATGATAAAAAGTCAAATACTAGACCAATAGTAAGAATACATACATTTACCTCCATAAACTTACATTAACATTTTAACATTAAGCTGATTAGAAAGTACAAATTTAATAATTTTTATTATCTAGATTATTTTTACTTATCCTGTAGCGTTGCCGACTGGTCTAAAGCGCTCTCCGTTACGGATCACTGTCATCTCACCTCTATCTGCGAAGTTCTAGCCTCAAATTCGGCCAATGTGTTTATGAGAGAAAGATCGCGATAACTCTTCATGGGTCGGTGGTTCTTTCTGGGAGTTTTCCCGGGTTCTTCCTTCACCAATAATACTGGCCGCGATGTATAGCCTATCGTGTGCTGAAAAATGGCGTTAAACGCTACAACAAAAACTTATCATTTAGCAAAATATTATAATAAATCCATTTCAGTTACACGTTTTACTTATCATGTAGCGTGGCCATCTGATATTCTTTTTGTGTGTGCATACGGCATAAATTGCCTCTGCCTCTCCCCCCCTCCCCCGCCCTCACGGAGACAAATACGTATCAGAATAGCAACCTCCACACCTACTTCCCATTGAAAGCTGGGTCTTTTCTTTACTATGTAAGATGCGGCCAATGTGGGAATGTGAGAATGCTTTCCAGTAGCTTCTCGTGGATCAGAGGTTCTTTCTGGTAGTTTTCCCGGGTTCTTCCTCCGCCATAAATTCTGGCCGCCATGTAAAGCCTATCGTGTGCTGAAAATGGCGTTAAGCCCTACAACAACAACAACAACAACACATTTTAGCTAACATATAAAATGCTTTTAATTGATTTAGGAGTTTTTCAATGTTTTGAATGACTGACGTTTTGTTGAAGATTTGAAGAGATTATTATAAAGACATTCGGGGCCCCGAGTGCCCGAGTGGTCTAAAACGCTTTACGTTACGGATCACTGCCGTCTCACCTCTGTCTGCGTGGGTTCGAGTCTAAGATTCGGCTCATGTAGTTATGTGAGAAAGCTTGCCAGTCACTTCTCGTGGGTCGGTGGTTCTTTCCGGGGGTTTTCCTGGGTTCTTCCTCCACCAATAATATAGCCTATCGTGTGCTGAAAAATGGCGTTAAACCCTAACACAACCAAAAACATAAAGACATTCGATCAATAAAAAAATCAGAATCATATCTGGAAATGGCAGATATATTCTTTAGTTCCTTGGTTCAATAATTTATTAAAAGACATTCATGAACCGATCATAAAAAGATTGTGTTTCCTGTCTTGCAAAAAACGCAATCTATGTAACCACCGTTCCGGTGGCCTGGTGGTTAGAGCGTCCGCCGCGGAAGCGGGAGGTCGTACGTTCGATCCACGGCCAAGTCATACCAAAGACTTACACAAATAGTACTAACATCGGCGCTCAGCATTAAGAGGTTAGAGTCAGGACTGGTCGGCTTGGTGTCAGGATAATGTAAACTGGGTGGGACATATTGCTACATGTCTGCGGCATGATGCCCCAGTGCTAGACGTCACTATAAACTGCCTCACTGCAGACATCGTAGCGATATAACTGAAAAATTGTTAAAGTTACGCTAAAAATCCTAATCAAACAAACAAAATAATCTATGTAAACATTATCGCCATCAGTAATTATCAAACAAACAAGACAGGTACCTGTTATATTTAGATGCTAACAATATGGAGCAATCAAATATTTTATATCTGGGACGAGAATCGTACAATGTGTACTTAGGAATAATTAAAAGTGGACAGCTTTGTGAAATTGTTAGTTGCTAAGCAATATGGAACATGATCAAGGATTACGTAAATGTTGAAGAGGTTTTTTGATTTCGAAACATAATGTGATGTTTGAAACATATGACAATAAGACTGGTGACGTTAAGAAGAATATCACCAAAGAAAGAGAGCCAAGACAATGGGCAGTTACGTGGACATCAAATACAGCTGCAACGAAGTTGACGGGAAAAACAAAAACAAAAAACATCAACTCAAAAGTTAAAGAAAAACTACCGATAGTTCAAGGGCTAACATATTGAAGACAATTGTGTTACAACAGCTTCAATATATTTGTTATTCATGCTTGAAACATAGCAAATGGCGACAACAACAGCTAAAATTGGAGGAGCAATGACTAATAGGCGTGCATTTAAGAAAACGGTTATTTTTAGCGTCGGTTGAAGATATAAATATGCAAAAAATAGTATCTGGAAGAGTGCCAGAAAAACAAAACAAACGGAGGCTTCCTATAAGGCAAATCATAGATCCCCAATTTAATGAAATATTGCGAGAACAAGCTTGGGGACTCGGTACATCAACCAGACAGATGATGCTTCTCCAAAATATTTTAAAAGACACATAGAAAGTGATAAAATAAACTTCAAAAGCCACGCCAGCGATATATATATATATATATATATATATATATATATATATATATATATATATATATATATATATATATATATATATATATATATATATATATATATATATATATATATATATATATATCATCATCAGCCTTCTGATCAGCAAGTAAATTACCAATATGTGGTGAGTGTACCTGTCACGGGTTCTGGAGTGTACGCCTTTTTGTAATATTAAAGTCACACTTGTTTTTGTAATACATAGCCATTGTACTTGTGACGGGTTATAGAATTTACGCCTTTTTGTAAAAATAAAGTCACACTTGTTTGTGTACGAAGAATGTCTGAGGTCACGGTTGTTTCTGTACGAAAAACGCCCGTAGTCAACAGTTGTTTTTGTAGGAAAAGATAGTAAAGCAGGAAAAGATATTCCAAAGAGTTAAATACGTTTCAGTCAAGCACATAACTATATCGCCATAAACCACTAGCCACGTTAAATGCGAACAAACATTACAACAATAATAAAGCTAATTGTCACCGGGTATACGTAACAGGAATTGACCTGTAATTGTGACGAAATCTGAAAATAACTTGCATATTTTTAAGAGAAAAATGAAATTAAAAATAACAGACAGACTTTCTCTATTGTTAATAATTTTTACGATGAGATTCAGAACAATCAAATTTTCAACTGGATAATCTCATTTTACTAATGACCTTTGCTTGTACTGGATACTGACATAATACTGTTAGAAACTTAATGTATATGTTTTTGTAATTTCGTTTATAATTTTATATTTTGGTTTACTATTTGTGTCATTTTGGTGAATCGTTGCTGAAAGAAATGTCAATCAAGCTGAGTAGTCAGTTATTATGTTGAATGCGGAACGTTACAACAGCTTGAATTATTTTCATAAAAAAAATCCCTGACAAATTTCTCATTAAAAAGAAGGTTAATTTATTTTCCTACGTTAGTACCGGATATATTTTATCGCGTGGTACCAATCACGTGCAACAAAAACACAGGCACTTGATTCTGGGTCAATTAATGTATACACTCACCATGTAGCACACGACAAGATAAAATATATCTGGTATTAAGGTAGAAAAATAAAAATTTATTTTTATTATATACCAGACTTTAACCAAAATCGAAGTTTAGAACATTAAATACGGCCCCCTCCACCCTTCCAATCCTCTTTTCGTAAATTCATCGGTTGATCATAAAAACAGACGTAAACTTAAAGAACTGATTGGATTAACCTTATCTGTCAAGTAAATTACATTTTTTGTCATTTTATAAAAAAGCTGTTTGTCCATATCTGAAAACAATACTTGTCCAATTCAGCAGCAATGCATCGCAACGGTTTATCGTTGTTGTCACGGAAGCAAGGGAAATAACTTCATATCATCTGACAGATACTAACGGCGTCTGGTCAAATTTCTTTATCAAAGATTAAATTCCATATCTGTAATAGAAGACAGCTTATACTTATGTGTTCGATCTCGTAAAGTACATGTACACGTTTATGTCACTGCAAGTACAATGTGTGTGGCACATTCGCATCGCATGGCATATTGGGAAATCTTATATTATCACATGTACCAATACAAGTATATATTTTTCACATGGGAAAATATGGGGAAGAAGAAAAAAATATTATTTTGCCATTAAGTCTCTATATTTCACACTTAAATTAAATGAATTGTTAAGACATCCACGCGTAGTAGTGTTGAATAGCTTGATATATAAATAATTCAGTACAGTATGCTTTGTGTTACTTAAATAGCTTGAAATACCATTCAATTACTTAGAAGTGCATACTAATAAATTAAACGAACGTTAAGTAGAATAGCAACACAAGTGTGAAATTAAAGTGTCATGAATGTGTGATGCTGAGTTTAATCAGGGATGTGAGTTTAAATTTATTCAAATTACAGGTGATGACAACTTCAGGTGCAGTATAACAGCAAAGGGGTGAGCACTCTAGCTTGACTAACGTTCACGGATCTTAGCTTTCATTCCGCTTATGATCTCTAATAATGCTAAAAGTGAAATGCATAATATAATCAATCGATGCCACCCCGAACAATCGATCAAACGAATCCTGTCGATGAGGACGACCTAGTGAACCATAATGTTGTTATTGTTGTTATGGGGTATAACGCTATTTTTCAGCACAAGATAGGCTATACATGGCGGTCAGTATTAATGATGGACAAAGGACCCGGAAAACCACGGAAAGAACCAACGACCCACGAGAAGCTACCCGCAAGATTTATCACATACCTACATTGATCGAATCCCAGACTTGAACCCATGCAGACAGAGGTGAGATGACAGTAATCCGTAACGGAGAGCGCTTTAGATCACTTGGCTACTTGGAGCCCCTGAACCAAAATCGTTGGAACTAGTCATTGGAGGTTGATAAACAAGAGTACAAATATAGACATTTGCAAACATTTAAGGAAAGGTCAAGGGTTTAAGTGAGGTTTAACATTAGATACATGGATATAGTTAATAATATATACATATCATTGGTCATAAACACTTACTGTTTATTTAAATGAAAATTTCAAAGACTTATTGACATTTACAATAATTATTGAGCAACTGCAACAAATCTATGTGTCGTTCATAAAAATATAGCCATATTCAATTCAATTCAATATAGCCATATTCAATTCAATTCAATATAGCCATATTCAATGCCTCTTTGGATATGTAGCGTTTTAGAGAAAAAAACTGAGCTAGACATTCTTAATATACAAGTTGTCGTGCAGTTTAAGCAACTGTAGCTGACAGGTTTTCAGTTTTAATGCTCTCTGACAAATGTAGTTTAAATTATATTGTTGCGACGGTATCTTTGCAACATCCGGTACAATCAAAACCGTCGAAGAACTGAATTATTCCAGCCGAAACGACTACGTTACGGAAGTTCTGCACAATATTGAAATATGTTTAATCTGAAAATAGGAATAGCAGCAGAGGGGGTGAATCGGACGATTTTTTCCGACCATTATGATTAAACCCTCAAAACGGCACGAATAGAGCCTTCCCGCGAAATCTCATTTTTTAACAAGAAAAAAAAATAAGTCTCCATTTGACAAAAAGAGCCTTAGTGATTTTTGTCTGAAAACATGAGATTTCGCGGGTGATACTGTATTCGCGTTTTCGTTGATTAACCATAAATGTCGGAAAAAATCTTCCGATTCACCCCCTCTGCTGCTAATGTTTAACAAATGATTTCAACCGAATATTTTATCAAGTCCGATACGATATCGTGTCCTCGGGTCTGCTAAATTTATTGTCACAAATCCGTGTGGTTTTGACTGAGCGTGACTAAAGAAATTTCTAAATTGATTATGATTCATATCACCGCTGCACCAAGTCTGATGAATATTTCGTAGCGTATGAGTATCAACGCCGTTAAATACACACAACACATTGCAATTATCTCTGATCACTTTTGGTATCTGAGTGTATCGTTGAGTGACATATATCACATCAGTGTTTTTATGCCTGCCTCGGGAAAATATTCTAGCAGGATTTTTTTGATTATCTAACATGATATCATCGTATACCACTAAATTGTTAATACTTCCATCAATAGCATCAATGCTCGGGGCTTCCTCTATATCAGTAATAAATTCAATAATATCATCATCGATTTGAAATTCTTTTGCTTTCTCGTTAAAATCCTTTAGCACTTCATAGCTTCGCTGATCGTCTACACTCGGGGCTATTAAATACAATTTGTTCCATTTCATCTATCTCGTTATCAAATTAAGTAGCAGTTGTGTCTTTCCGCTTCCAGATGGTCCGATTATAATCATTCTAATTGAATTCGGCAACATTTCATGATGTTTAATAGGTTCCCGTCGTCGGGTAGCTGAATAATCAATTATATTCATGCCGTTATATATAAATTATGGATCTATATTGTGTGAAGTGTAAAAAACGTACTGGCACAGATGACTTGACGACGATTACAACTAAAAATAACCGATCAGCGCTTTCTGGTAAATGCGTACAATGTAGTACAAAGAAATTTAGATTTGTTTCTAAACCCAAGGAACCTTTAAAAAAAAACGAGGAGGTGATATCGCAGCCAAGCTAGCTAAACTCCCTGGAACTCCATGGGCAAAGTATCCAGGAGAAAAGCACCTTCCAGGATATAGCTACTGTGGACCGGGAACCAGACTTGATATCAGACTCAATAATCAAAATCAGCCCCGACCCGGTGAAGAACCAATAAATGCCATTGATAAGGCCTGTCACCTTCATGATGTTGCTTATAAAAGCAGTAATCTGCAGCACAGGCATCTAGCAGATGTGAAATTAATTCATGCGTTAAATGCTATTCCTGATAAATCCTTCAAAGAAAAATTGGCTTCATTTTTGATAAAATCGGCTATGAAAAGTAAATTGATGTTAGGTGCTGGTAATTAATAACAACATGGAATCTATTTATTATTCCCCAAGAGGATACTGGAGGGGTAAATCAGCAATCCATAAACTCGCTAGCGCTGCAAAAGTGAAAAAAACCACTGCGGCTCATTGGTTATCTAAACAGGCACTATGGCAAATTTATCTACCACCGCCTAAACAAATTAATTTCTCGCATTTTGATGTGACCTTTCCTAATGAAGTTCATCAGGCTGATATATTATTTCTGCCACATGATGGTGGGTACAAATACGCATTAACCGTAGTTGATATTGCAAGTCGATACAAAGAAGCAGAACCGTTAAAAACAAAATCAGCAACTGAAGTGGCTTATGCATTTGAAAAGATTTATCGAAGGAGCACTGGCCAAATCTGTTACAAATTGATCCTGGCAAAGAATTTCAGGGTGCAGTCTTATCAACAATGAAACATCATAATGTCACTATCAGACGGGGGCATACTGCGCTACATCGTGATCAGGCAATTGTTGAACGGTTTAATAAAACCCTTGCTGAGCGGTTATTTGGATATCAATACGCAAAAGAATTCATCCAAGAAAAAAGATCCCGTGAATGGGTTAAAAAGTTACCAGCTGTGATTACTGCACTGAATAATGAGATTACTAGAACAATTAATTTGAAATCTATCAATGCGATTAAAAATATGTCAATACCTGAAAAGGAAATTCGAAGAATTTCACAAAAAGATTTCAAAGAACCAATTCTTGGTAGTAATATCACTGTGAGGTATTTATACGAACCAGGAGAGCTTGAAGGGGGGCAGAAAAGGGCTACTGATCCTATTTGGAGTGTTACTGCACACAAGATATCTAGTATAACACGATCTACGGGTAGACCTCCAATCTATAAACTGGATTCAACTGCCCCTCAGCGGGGTTTTACACGCGAACAATTACAAGTGATACCCGAGGATACTCAATTACCACCACGGGGTCTTAACTAGCACCGTTGCGTCTATTGCACTCAAGACAAGTCAACATCACATTGTTTCTGACATGACCGAGATTGTTATTTCTTCTGTCAACGGTAAATTGGCGAGGGTCTTTATCCGAATACTGCCAACGCATTATACAATTGCAACTTGCGCAGTGATTATTCTGTTGTTGCTTCAAAGTGATTATTAATTCAGCATCAATATCAAATTCTCGTTGTTTTTTTTTTGTCTTGTTGTTTGTAGCCGGAAAGTTTTTTATCAATAATTTTAACATCAATATCATCCATTGTTGTGTCATTATCATCTAAAACAATTCTTCGAAGTTGATTTATTTTTCGTACTCTGGATACTGCAAGATAGACTAAATTTGACCATTCGATGCGATTATCTACCATCCAAACAATTGTATCCTATATAGTCAATCCTTGCTAAGAATGTATTGTTGCTGCGTATCCTAGCGTCCATGGGGATTTATTAGCACGCAATGCATCTTCGACGACATTGATATCAACCAGTACAATATCATTTAATACCAGAATTTGCTTTTGAAATCCTTCGGATTTTGGGCCTGGAATATCAACTTCAATGTTCTGTTTTCGTGTATCCGATAGCCTATAACAAAGAGGCACTGGAAGTGTTGCAAATTTTTGTTTATGCAATTCAAATAACTTCATCTGAAGTGTGTCCCTGACTATTTTTCTACTTGCAATTATCAAATCATTTGGTCTCCATGCTTCCCGAAACTCATTCATTGGAGTTTCTGAAATTATTTCACGGGCTATTTCACACTGGATTTTATCCGGTTGTAATCTAATTAGTTTCTTAAATTCTTTTAATTCATTATCAAGTGATCTATGATCGGTATCAATTTCTTCATAATAGTCTACAAAACCCTTTAGCCATTCATGGGGAGATGCACCTACAAATGGTGGAGGTTGGCCGTGATCACCGCACATGACGAGTTTTGTATTTTTCAATAACAACCACTCAAGAAATATTTTTAATACATCTAATGGCACTGTGTCTATTTCATCCCAAATGATAATTTCAGGAATAAATTTCTCTCCCATGCGCTCAGGAGTCCATTTATCTCCCTTCCATCGGAAAAAAACTGATAGGTACAGGCATTTACCCCTCTCTGTATCATTTCTCTTGCAAGTCTGTGAGTCGGTGTTAGCACAATCATATTTGATTTCCCACGAAATAACTCAATTGCCCGGGTTGTTTTTCCTGACCCACCACAGCCGTTTAAATAAACTGTTTTATACCGGCATATTGGATCAGATACCGGTGGTGCATTAGAAAATTCTGATTGAATCTCTTTGAGATTTCGATAATTATTTTCAATTGTAACATCTGCTGATGGAATATAATCATGAAGCATTTCCTTCTTAATTCTCCATGACCCCCAATTCTCGTTTCCAGTAGCTTTAAAATGAGCCATTTTGCTATTTATGTAAAATGAATCAGTGGCAACTCTAACTGCGGTGTTAGGAAATTTATTGATCATCGAAAACAGATTAATAGAAGCATAACCAAGCATAGAAGCTCTCAAATGTGTGTACTGCGGATTGTATCCATCATTGTAAGTAACAATTGTACCCAATTTGGCTCCATCGGACAGAAATGCGTCCTTACGATTAACATATAAGCCTTTATTTGTTAAATCCGATATTATAAAATCGTATTCAGCATTGTCTATAATTAACCGTGAAGAATATCTTGTATTATCGTATTCACCACCCTGAGTGAATTTCCCGATTATTCTTCGTCCAAGATCTTTTGCTTCATTGTCTCTGATTTCAAATAACTGTTTGGACCAATCCATGATTTGTTGTTCACTGAAATTTGGAAACAGTTTTCGCTGTTCGCTAATTATTTTTTCTAGATTAAGTTGTGGTAACCAGACTGATTTCTGTGCTCGATAGGATATAATTGCTTCACTGACAATTAACGATTTTAACATCTTACAATCAAGCATATACCGTAATAACACTATTGGCATCCAGTGTTTTTCAGACATGTGTTTACCAATCCAAAGATAACTACACGGATGAAGTCCTGTAGCCATTTCAAATGATACTACACAAGCGAATCCGGTTAAATCAAAATCAGGCAGTGGTCCATAAATAGCAACACGGGTCATTACGTGTGTGGGGTGTCCAAATCGTTTGAAATATTTCTCGCATTCTCCATACCCGAGAAAACTTCCTGGATAACACGCAATCATATCAACTGAAATAACGGTTTCAGCGGTGTATTTTGTATTCCATAACCCTCCATGGCTGTATTCAAGACAGGACAATCTGACATTTGATAAAAACTCACTTCTCGTTGGTTTCCACGCGTTTTTCTTCCTAGCAAAATGTGCTGCAATTGATGGTAGTGTAAAACAGTTTGCTAATAATTGATCGTTGTCTTCCCCCAGAGAACTCTCTGGAGAAAACTCACTAGCTAGTTTTTTTCATTTGATTATGCAGCTCTTCAGTACGGTATAACTCTCCGTTGGGCCTTACAAACTGATCAAATCTACATTCCTCGTCTGAAGTACTATGAAATAGCCACAATGACACAGGATCGTTTTTACTCAAATGGTAAATAGCATCAAATAATTTCTTCTCTGAAAAAACTCTTCTGTTCCAAACAGATATTTTACGGTTCTATCCCGTGGAAATATTGTTACTGCAGATGACCACGCGTGTTCGTTATGATCAATAATCTGTATTGGGGCTCCTTTTGATTTATATTTCGATTCGTATAATACTTCACCGGTGATTGTCGTTACTAATATTGGAAATCTCAATGATGTTTCTAATTTAGCTATATCCTGAATTGTTGCCCCATGCTGTTT
This sequence comes from Unio delphinus, assembly GCA_029339505.1. NCBI lineage: Eukaryota > Metazoa > Mollusca > Bivalvia > Unionida > Unionidae > Unio > Unio delphinus. The sequence continues at coordinate 13,529,694 of JAQISU010001236.1, read as the reverse complement.
CACTGTCAGTTCGCATTCGGTTATTTTTTTTCGTCTTAGATCAGTTAATTTATTTCCCCGGGATGCATTTGTGAAGTGTTCCATTATTCGTTCTGCTACACAATTGAGCCCTGTCGAATATTTCATGGGTCCTAGTTTTGCAATATCAGGTTTGTCATTGAGCGGATATATCCCGTAAACAACTGCTGTGACAGGATAAGATCTTTCGTAGTATGGTTTGTCAATTCCAGTCAAAATTCCTGGTTTTGAATCCTGATTCACAGTGACAGTTTTTTTGTTTTTGAGAATGGGCTCGTATTTGTCCCTAATGATCCAATTTCCATCATCACGGATAAGGAATTTTATTCGAAAAAAATTTCTTTCTTCCCCAAGATTTGAGATTATCACTGCTGCTTTTTCATCATTCATGGTAGCGTCAACAACACCATCAATTCGAAATGTTGACCAACAGTGAGATGCCCCATCACGCTTGAATTCATTAAAACAGTCTCTGATTTTACTAATCATGGTTCTATCAAGAATTTTATTCTTTGGTGTATCAGAAACTCTATCAAGATTGAATTGAACACTTTTCCAAGGCTTAATTTTCGATAATCTCTCAAACTCCTCCATACTATAATTAAAACAAGCATTTAAATGAAAGATTTAAGTATAATGAATCATTGCAAATGGCTCATGATTGGATCAGTGACACCGTGTAACAAATCATGCAGAAATGAATTCTGTTGGTATCATATGCAAAGTTTTCGTCGTGGAAGCCTTGGTCCGTTACCCTGTATTCGATGTGGGGTTGGGGTTAGGGGGAAATCGCAATTATGTCTCAGTTGTGGCGGCAAACGATACAGGGAACTAAAACGCTATTATGACAAACGAATAAAAAATACCGTCATTGACCCCAACGATGACAAAATCATAAAGACTCCTCAAGATTATATACAGAGACTTATAATAAAAGCAAATAATGAATTAGAAAAATAGTATTATTATACAAATGAGCCAAGAATTCAGACCTCACCCCGTGTTTGTTAATTATGAAGCATCCCGTGATGGTATTATCAGACACCGCAGATTGAAGAAGCCAGTTGGATTTGTGACTAATCGAGGGTATTTGATGTTTAGTGCTGGGAAGAAAAGTTATCATTGTCACAGATTCGTCTTCGAGGTGTTTAATGGAATAATCAGGGATGGTTTTGTTATCGATCATTTAAATGGTATTAAGACTGATAATTCCTTGTGTAACCTACAAGCTATTTCACAAAGTGAGAATTTAAAACGAGGAAACACTGGAAAATACTCGAAAAAAGCGAGGCCTATAAAATCATTCAATACAGTTACTAACGAAGAAAAAATAATCCAACTATGAATGAAGCCGGTAAATATTTCAATATTTGTATATCCTCAGTACAATTTGTTGCAACAGGAGTACAAAATTCGGCTTTTTCTAAAAACATTGAACAAAAAATTCGATTTTCGTATGTCTAATAACACCAAGGGAGATAACTCTTAAATATAACCAAGGGAGATAACTCTTAAATATAACCAAGGGAGATAACTCTTAAATATAACCAAGGGAGATAACTCTTAAATATAACCAAGGGAGTTATCTCCCTAAGATTGTGTCGAGTTATTGTGATTCAGCGGGCATAATTATTTATCTGTTTTGTAAGAAAAGAAATCAAATATAAAATGTTTTCAAACAATTGTATTCTTTTTTTTAGCGTTTAATTCAAATAATCGGTCTCATTTAAATACTGTGAAACAGCATTAATAAGTAATTCAAGAAAATAAAATAACACACCCTGTGGATTGAGGCTGCTGTATTAGTCACCTTATATACTAAATGAAAGTTTTAAAGCTTGGGCTTTCAAAGGCCAATTCGACCGATCAAAAGCAGCCCACGATTGACTCGTGGGCGTGGTTGTTTTTTCTCAATCATGCAACCGAGTTTAATTTCATGGGTTGCTTTTGATTGGTCGGTGCCACATGCCCTAAAATAAATAACATCTATGGATGTAATTAGCTCTCCGTCACATTTGGGTAGCCCCGTATGGTGTTCAAAATGAATTACCGGCCAAAAAAAGGTTCGTGGATGCACATTGGGTAACCCCACAGGATAGTTCAGAATGAATTATCGGCTAAAAGAAACGGTCATAGGGTCATATCTCAAAGAGCAAAAAAAAAAAAAAAGAAAAAACATTCTGATATAAACCCAAAACAAAGGAACCCTATTAAAGACACAAAGGCCTAATAAAGGACCCAATGAATGCAAATAGAACCACAGCGGCCTATATCAAGGGGGCCAAATGACTGATAACCGCTCATCATGGTTGTTATTTATTTTTGTCTGCATTTATATTTATATATACAGAATTAATTTTAAAAAATATATTTATATATATAGAATTAATTTTAAAAAATATATTTATATATACAGAATTATTTTTAAAAAATATATTTATATATACAGAATTATTTTTAAAAATATATTTATATATACAGAATTAATTTTAAAAAATATATTTATATATACAGAATTAATTTTAAAAAATATATTTATATATACAGAATTAATTTTAAAAAATATATTTATATATACAGAATTAATTTTTAAAAATATATTTATATATACAGAATTAATTTTAAAAAATATATTTATATATACAGAATTAATTTTAAAAAATATATTTATATATACAGAATTAATTTTAAAAATATATTTATATATACAGAATTAATTTTAAAAATATATTTATATATACAGAATTAATTCTGAAAAATATATTTATATTTATATACAGACTGAATTTTGGAAAGTATATTTATATTTATATACAGACTGAATTCTGAAAAGTATATTTATATTTATATACAGACTGAATTCTGAAAAAATATGTTTATATACAGAATTAATTCTGAAAATATTAACGGCTCATTTATTTTTGAAATATATATTTATATACAGAATGAATTTTGAAAATATTAACGGCTCATTTATTTTTGAAATATATATTTATATACAGAATGAATTTTGAAAATATTAACGGCTCATTTATTTTTGAAAAATGAATTAGAAATATATATAATTATATAATATGAATTCTGAAAATATGAATAGCATTATAGTTGAAATTGCAAAATTGAAAAGCCAGGATATTAAATTGTCAGATGGGTTAAATCCTGATCAAATCAAGTCGGATTTTCAGGATATAGAATATGGTGTTAGAACCAACAAATATATGCTACCAAAGAAATATGTGCTCATCAAAAAAATTCAGAATTCTATTCGGGACTCTCTTGCATTTTCCAGTGAAGTAGGTGTGTTTGTCCCGTTATATACTATCGTGGAAGGAATACGAAAAGAATTGGGTAACGAATATGAATTGAAAAAAGAGGTTAATTCTAAAATTAGAAATCTACGAGCGTTAATTCAAGAAAATGAACTATTTTGACCGTGACCGTAAAATTGATAAAATGCATTCAAAATATTTCACAGCAATAAAAATGTTAGTTGCAGCAATCATGGGAAATTGACTACTTTACCCTACGGGATTTTTTTTAAAATCAAAAATCAATGAAAATTGGTCAAAAATCATCCTAACAGCTTTTCCCTATGGAAAATCACATGCAAAATCGACTACTTTACCCTACGAGGTTTTTTGATAAAAATCGATGAAAAATGACCAAAAATCACTGAAAACAGGCAAAAATTGATGAAAAATGGCTAAAAATCAATGAAAATCAATCCTAACAGCTTTTTTCTACGGAAAATCCCATGCAAAATCGACCGTTTGACCGTAAAATCTCAAAGAGATTAACCACCAAAATGGCACCAAAACTGTCAAAAAATCAGTGAAAACAGGCAAAATCAGTGAATAAAAAATAAAAATATTTCACAGCAATAGAAAATAAAAATATTTCACAGCAATAGAAAATAAAAATATTTCACAGCATTAAAAATATTTCACAGCAATAAAAATAAAAATATTTCACAGCAATAAAAATAAAAATATTTCACACTGAATAAAATATTGGACCGTTAAGGGATGGTTCCAATTAGTTAATCATCGATGGGAAAAATTGTTTTGCAATTGAAAAATGGTTTCTGATTTCAAATAATGGTCAAGGAAGCATTAACGACCCGATCGGCTCGTGAACGATTAGATGCAATTAAGAAATTTATACCAATTCGTGACTCTGTAAGGAATAAACTGCAACAACGACAGAGTCTTCAGACTGATTTTGCTGAGGGATCTTAAGAGGTGTTTAAACCAATAACTACAACAACAAAACAGATAGTGTCAACAATCTCTGAACAAGGAAAAAAAACAAGAAGAGACTTTTCTCCCTGTGTTAGAAAAAATAGCACAATGAACTAAACAAACAAAAAAGTCTTTAGAAACACTTCCAGTAGATATAGTAGCTACTTCACGGCAACAACAAAAAAAAAAAAGAGCGAGTACTAGAAGAACTAGGTGCTACTGCAAGAAAACAAGAAGAGGAAGAAGACGTTGCTATAGAAAAAATGTATTCACCGCAAAATATATTTACATACTATGCATACAGCATAATTAAAAGTTTTAAAGATGACAATAATTTAATTAACTTTACCGCGCAGAATTTTTCACTCGATCAGAGAGAAATTGCTGTAAACAAAGGGTATAAAGAGTATATAAAAAACGACGAGAATTGGATAAAAAAAAAGTATACCTGGCAAACCGTGGTAGATTTAGAATCACAGAAAGTATCCACAATGATTTTGAGAGTTTTAAAGACGAAGTATTGAGTAGAGTAAATAAAGAGTATTCAACTGGATTTTTTGGTAAAGAGGAGTCAACTGGAGATGGGTATTTAGGCAGCAGCATAGTTGAAAACACTGGCGTTACTTGTCCTGGTAACATTCTCAGTGATATATCACGGTTAGAAGTTCTCATCGGAGGGAAACGAGCCGGAAATAACTCTCCGGAAATAATTAATGAAGCAGCTGATATCTGTAGACGATTATTTGCCGGTGGTATCATGGACATTAATGTATATCGAAAACTCATTGCTGAATTAGTTGAAAATCACAAAGATGCCCATGGTTATTACAGCGATTGATCACTAATTAAAAAACTACTAGTTTTATAACAAGATGATTATACACTACAATCATGATAAACCAACCCCCGTCTATGTAGTTAATTCACGGTTTCCAGTTTATAGAGCATACTACGGAGATGGTTTAGGTAATACCATTGCGGGTTTTTTTGCGAGAATGGCCCCAAATGTGATGCCGTTAGCTAAACAATCAAGAATGAAAGCCATTGATGTTATTCGTGATAATCTTTTACGATTTTACGATTTAGACTCTGATAAATAGAATAAATTGGTGCTATTGCAGATCTTGCGGGAAAAGCGTTTTCAACTGCGAAGAATAAAATAACATCATTAGTGAGACGAAAAAAGAAACCATTGCCATCTACAGCGGAAATGCCTGCAAGTGTTAGTAAAATAATAAATAACGCAGTAGATGAAAAATTAGCGTCATTGGTAACTCCGAGTGACCAAGATAACATGATAGCAAACATGATAGCGGGAAGTGGCTTTAAAAAAACACGACGATGAAAAATCTTTTACGATTTTACGATTTAGACTCTGATAAATAGAATAAAATGTTCAAAAGGTCACCTGATCCAGCATTTGATATGGATGTCCCAGTGCGTAAAGATGATTCTGTACGCGATTTTCAATTTTATTCTTATCACGCAGTACAACCAGATCTCCGATCGCGAATTGAACTTCAAGTTCATGACACCAGTAAATATTTTGAGGCATTTATTGAAGTAGAAGGAGAACTTGTAACAAATGTCGATGCTAATACCCCATATGCAGATAACGCAAATGTCCGAGTTGGTTTTGTTAATAACGGCATAATGGCGTTATTTGAGAGTGCAAGATATCTCATTGATGGAAAAGAAATTGAATCCATTGACCGTGAAGTTGATGTGGCCACAACAATCATAGGGTTAGCAAGATATTCTGATGATTATACAAGATCAGCTGGTCCATCTATGATGTTTGCAAAGGATACCTCTGATAACGCTGACCACCTTCAATACATTAAAGTGTTAACACCGCAAGACACTTCAGTTGCTAATCAACAAGAAGCAGCTCATCCAGAACGTCGAACTAGACCCGGAGTTGATTTTGATATTCTCGGAGGCGTTAATGGTAATCTCAATTTAGGATTTGCAACACGCGTAGCAACGTTGCATGGACAGAGTCGACGATTTTCATGTGCGATTCCACTGCATCATATATTTGGATTCTGTAGAAACGTTCGAAAAGTTATTTATGGAGCGAAACATACAGTAGCACTTGTACGAAAGGGTACTGATGATGATGTAATCTGGCGTAATGCTGGGGTTACTGCCGGTAAAGTTATTTGAACAAAACTATCATTATGGATGCCAGTGTTAACTCCATCAATCACAGACGAACAGCGACTACTATCATTTATGGATCAGGGGGGGAAAATCATTGTTGAGTTGGTTATCAGTGACTACTGATATTAAACAGGACAATGTTGATGGTACATTCACATGGCATCTGGCATCAAAACAAGGAGTTTCAGCTCCACGTCATATATTTATTGCATTGCAGAATAATGCGCGAGTTGGTAATCAAGAACGAAGCCATATGATATTTGATCAGTTAGGTGTTAATGAAGTCTCGCTGCGAATAAACGGCCAACAGGAACCATCTGAAGATGTGCAACTTGATTACGGTCAGAATCATATTGCACGTGTCTATCATAACCTGTTGTCATTTATGGCACGTGATCAAAATGTGGATACTGGTTTGCAAATATCACAATTGGATTTTAAAAGCCTCTATCCGATTTATTACTTTTCACTGGAACATCTTGATTTAACAAGACAATCTGTCGTTGATATACACTTTAGAGCCCGTGTAACCCGTCCGACTGGTCCACCAGTTGGTGGGGTACCTCCTATCCTTATCCCGAATTATAGAGAGGTTGCTGTCATTCTCATTGATAAATCAATGCTACTTGAAGGTGTTGGAGGAAGAATGAGAATCACTGATGCACCAGTGGAAATATGTAAACGATTTTTCATTGAAATTGTAAACGATTTGGAATCAATCAATTATGTATAATGTCATATAGTAATATTAGTGTTGCGTTAACTCCTGGTCAAATCAAAAAATTGCAATCGGAATCAGCTAAAAAATGTGGAACCACAATCACGCTGAAACCCAATCAAATGAATGGTGGTGCAAATAAATTATCGCTGACAAATCGTCAAATAAAACATTTCAATGATGCACTTGTAGCAAAAAAAGGTATTCAGATTACGCTTTATGCGGCTGCTATCAAAAATATGATTAAAACAGGCGGTATCTTCCCGTTATTTGCTGTGTTACCAGCGTTGGTTGCGGCAGCGGCCCCAGCAGTTGCAAAAGCAGTCGCATTGGGGGCAGTTGGAGGCTTGGAAGCAAAAGCGATACAAGGCATTACTGAATCATATGAACCGAAGAAGGGAAAGGGTTTTACACTAGGTGTGTTACCAGGATTAATAAAAGCTATCGCATCGAGGCCAAAAGCGAAACAAGGCACTGAACCGAAGACGGGACGAGGGTATAAAAAAAAGGAAAGGGGTCTAAGACTACCAGGAACCCCGTATTCATGGTACAGCGGAAAGGGTCTAAAACTAGGACCGGTTTATTAATTGAGGAACCGATGGTTCCAATGTCCAATTTTGATTTAATGGATGCTGCTAAAAAACTTGCGATTAAAAATTTCAGAGGTGTCTTTATGAAAGATCAATTACCACATCAACCAAACAACACTGAAACAGGTATTATTAATTTAGATAACAGCACCGGACCTGGAACTCACTGGGTTGCATACGCTATTGATCCACGGGCAATCGTCTATTTTGATTCATATGGATTAGCACCGCCAAAAGAATTTATGCGTTACATAAAAAAATTTCCAATGAAGACTTGGTATTCTACGCTACCAACACAACAAATCAATGACCCACCAATATGCGGCAGTGAAGTATTAAATATCCTTAACGCTATTTCAGCATCTAGAAAACCACCACACATTGTCGTAAATGAATACACTAGTAATCGCTGGCAACGACGAAGTCGTCAAAAACGATTTTTGAGAGAGGTGTATAAAATATCATGCTTGATATTTGGGGGAGATCTTTGAAACCCAAACCCGATGACACTGCAACCGGTGATATAAAAAAAATAATTGAAGATGAAATCGCTGAGACGTTGAATTTAGCAAGTGTTGATCCTAATGAGATAGTTGTATTTCAAGACAAACAGGGTAAATTGAAAACTAGTAATGTCTCTCTGGATGATATTTTAGTTAAACAACGACACGCAATCGAGAATACTATCGCGTTATTTTCCGATCAGGGTAAACTCAAACCGGGTGTACTTATTTCGACGATTACAGATAGATTAAAAACTCTCAACGATGAATTAAAAAATTCTGTGTTGGAACTAACAACACTTCAATCTAAAAGTGAAGAACACGGAACACAGTTTACCTCATTCCGTAGAAATATCATTGATATTATTATATCTATATCATATATATTATTATATATATTATAAATTTTATTTATTTATTAGATAAAATTTAAATAAAACTTCCGGATATTAAAAAATCCATCGATGAGACGAAAATCTTCACCGAGTCCATCAAAAATGATTTTTCGAGGATGATAACAATCATTGAAAAAACAAAAATTCCTCATGAGAAAACCAACAACGTAGTATACACTATCCAACACGGATCATTTGCGTGGACACCTACAAACAACAAATTAGATATCACTGCAACCGTTAAGGGTATTTATCGATTAACACTAGTAACACCATTGACTCAATTTAATATTTCATCGTCCAGTTCATCTGGGGTCAATAATACGATTTCAACGATCATCGACACGAATACAACTGAAAAGTTCACGATAACATCTACTGATAAAAATTTGGTTAGGGTTTCAACAACATGGTATTTGGAATTTGTAGCGGATTTAAGTTGAAAATTGCAAAGCAATTTCACTAACGGTTTCAATTGAAATCGTAATTGAAAACGCTAGCGTTTTTAAAATAAAAATGATTTCATCATCGCAATATCGTTATGATCAGGTCAGAGAATTTCAAACTAGACTCAAAACCCTGTCTGAGGAGTATGCAATGAAAATTAAAAAATATCGCAGGAGAATTACCGCGATTGATGTTACTGTATATTCAGTGAGTGGTGTAATCACCGGAGCTGGTATTATACTGTCTTCAGTGACAATGATTGCCCCGATAGCTGTTCCAATTTGCATTTCTGCGGCAACTACAATCGCGGGAATAATTTCAATAATAACAAAAAAAATATCATGATGCAGTCAACGCAAACTACAAGACTACATAATTCAATTTCATGTTGTGTCCACTGCATACTCGCAATTATCCTCATTGATATCGTCATCTCTCGATGATACAATTATATCAGAGAGTGAGTTTTCAGCGATGGTAGGTATTTACGATTCTGCGATGTCAAAATTAGAGCGACAACAACAGTGTAATAACAATGACAACACAGATGGAATTACTTCAACAAATAGTGGAGAACACAAACCCGAAAACCAGCATGATCTCAATAACATCAACGAATCCAGAATTCAGTGTGAATTTCCCCTCTCCTGTCCCAGTGAAGGAAATCGCGCTAGCAAAATTACGAGTGTATCACAGTTAACCTAATATCAGATCAAAATCATTTGGTGGTCAACAACCGAATAATTCACTGGTGTTTGCAAATAAGAATAAAGACGACGGTACCCCAGACTGGAACGTTGTTTCGATACCAACCGGATCATACCAAATTGAACAAATCAATAACGAATTAGCGCGTAGAATAAAATCGATTATTGGAAAAGAATCAAAAATAGCTATAACAGTTCATGAGCCGACACTATCATCTGCCATTGAAATAAGCACAGAGGGTTATGTCGTAAATATCTATGAAAGCTCAATAAGGACCGTACTGGGATGGCCTGAAATCCCATCCCGGGAAAAAACCGTTAAATTACTACCTGAACCACAAAAAACTGATTATATCACCGACAGGATAAAAACTGACAATCCAGTAAAAAGCTATAGCGATTATGACAAATTGATTTTTTTTCTTGAATTGGTAGATCCTCCCACTAAAAAGATCTATCACTATCTTCGACCGGATGACATCACTGTAAATTTCAGAGCGATGATTAGCGATATTTCGTTGTTGTTTATATCCCTTAGATCCGGCACTCTCACCCGAGATGAATTTATCAGCGTTGTAGAAACATGTAACAAAATCATCAATGACATGGAAACATTTAATGCGCAAATCATTCAAGAGGTATTAGGTGACAGTAATCCTAAAACAAGAGATTTATTTGCAACAGACTATAAGATCCGCATAGAAGATATTCCAACATTCAAACTACCAGGATATAACGTACCACAACTAACAAAACATCTCAGTGACACCATCGATATAGCAGCAGAGGGGGTGAATCCTACAACATTTTTTGTTTTTATTTTTGATTATACCCTCCAAATAACACTAGACCCTTCTCGCGAAATAACTAGAAAAAAAAATGACAGTGAACATGGGATTCGCATTCGCGTTTTCGTTGATGTCGCAACGTCGTTGTCACTCACCCTCTCTGCTGCTAGAACTTTCAGTTCTAGGTTTACGGTGATTTTAACCGAATATTTGATCTAGTCCTTACTACGACGAAAATCCTTTCAGGATGAAAGTCCTTAGGACGAAAATCATTTATGATTTCACAAACAGACTAATTTGTAAAACCTCCTCTTGTAAATCAATCAGATTATTGGACTGGTCAGTGAGTTTGAAATTAATTCTGGTTAATGAATTATTATGACATCGCATATAGACTGGATTCACCGGGGACTCAATTATTAAAAACCCTGGAGGAGCTGTTGGTGCAAATGAATAAAGAATATATCCTTGCTGAGCTTGATTTGATCGTTCTAGATTAATTTGAGCGCAATCACCGTTGAAATATTCACATTGAACGGAGCAATATGCCTGCCACCACCATCTGGGTCATTATTATGTTTGAGGATTTTTATTTCCTGTGATGTTGTTTTTTTCCACGTATCATGAATTATTTTAAAACCTTCATCGATGGCATCACTGAGAGATTTTTGTAGTTCTAAGATATTATACCCTGGTAGCTTGAACGCATGAATATCTTCTACGCGTATATTATACTTCGTTGCAAATTCTGTTCTCGTTATAGGATTACTGTCACCTAATACCACTTGAATGATTTGCAAATGAAATGTTTCCATGTCATTGATGATTTTGTTGCCTGTTTCTACGACGCTGATAAATTCATCTCTGGTGAGAGAACCGGATTTAAGAGATATTAACAACAATGAAAAATCATTATTCATCGCTGTGAAGTTTTCAGTGATTTTCTCTTGTCGAGTTGTGTGATATATTGGGTTGTTGAATTTTTTCACTGCAGTGAAAACTATCAATTCGTTGTATCTTTTATAGCTTTTTACTGGATTATCAGATTTTATCCTGTCTGTGATATAATCGGTTTTTTGTGGTTCTGGTAAATCAACGGTTTTTCCCCCGGGTGGTAATTCAGGACATCCTAGTACGGTTCTAATAGAACTCTGATAGATATCTACGACATATCCTTCTGTGCTTATTTCAATGGCAGATGATAGTGTTGGTTCATGAACTGTTATAGCTATTTTTGACTCTACTCCAGTAATCGATTTTATTCTACGCGCGAATTCATTATTGATTTGTTCGATTTGGTATGATCCGGTTGGTATGGAAACAACATTCCAGTCTGGGGTACCGTCGGGTTTATTCTTATTTGCAAATACCAGGGAATTATTGGGTTGTTGACCACCAAATGATTTTGACCTAATATTTGGCCAACTGTGGTATACTCGTAATTTTGCTAGCGCTATCTCCTTCACTGGGACCGGAGAGGGGAAATTCACACTGAATTCTGGATTCGTTGAGGTTATTGAGATCATGCTTGTTTGTACTGGGTTTGTGTTCTCCACTATTTGTTGAAGTAATTCCATCTGTGTTGTCATTGTTATTATACTTATGTTTTTGTACTTCTAATTTTGACATCGCAGAATCATATATATCTACCATCGCTGAAAACTCACTCTCTGATATAATTGTATAATCGAGCGATGACGATATCAATGAGGATAATTGCGAGTATGCAGTGGACACAACATGAAATTGAATTATGTAGTCTTGTAGTTTCCGTTGGCTGCATGAGGATATTTTTTTTGTGATTATTGAAATAATTCCAGCGATTGTTGTTGCCGCAGAAATGCAAATTGGAACAGCTATCGGAGCCATCATTGTCACTGAAGACAGTATAATACCAGCTCCGGTGATTACACCACTCACAGCGTACACAGTAACATCAATTGCGGTAATTCTCCTGCGGTATTTTTTAATTTTCATTGCATACTCCTCAGACAAGGTTTTGAGTCTAGTTTGATACTCTCTGACTTGATCATAGCGATATTGCGATGATGAAATCATTTTTTATTTTAACAACGCCAGCGTTTTCAGTTACGATTTACTTAAATCCGCTACGAATTCCACATACCACGTTGTTGAGACCCTAACCAAATCTTTATCAGTAGATGTAATTGTAAACTTTTCAGTTGTATTCTTGTCGATGATCGTTGAAATCGTATTATTGACCCCAGATGAACTGGACGATGAAATATTAAATTGAGACAATGGTGTTACTAGTGTTAATCGATAAATACCCTTAACGGTTGCAGTGATATCTAATTTGTTGTTTGTAGGTGACCACTCCAATGATCCGTGTTGGATTTTATATACTATGTTGTTAGTTTTCTCATGAGGAATTTTTGTTTTTTCAATGACTGTTATCATCCTCGAAAAATCACCTTTGACGGCTTCGATGAAAGTTTTCGTCTCATCGATGGATTTTTTAATATCAGGGAGTTTTACTTCAATTTTATCGAATGTAGTTCCAATAAATTTATCAATGATATTTCTACGAAATGCGGTAAACTGTTTTATGTGTTCTTCAATTCTAGATTCAAGTGTTGTTAGTACAACCACAGAATTGTTTAACTCATCGTTGAGAATTTTTAATCGATCTGTAATCGTCGAAACGAGTACACCCGGTTTGAGTTTACCCTGATCGGAAAATAACGCAACGGTGTTCTCGATTGCGTTTTGTTGTTTAACTAAAATATCATCCAGAGAAATATTACTGGTTTTCAATTTACCCTGATCGGAAAATAACGCAACGGTGTTCTCGATTGCGTTTTGTTGTTTAACTAAAATATCATCCAGAGAAATATTATTAGGTTTCAATTTACCCTGGCGATCTTGAAATACAACTATTTCATTGGGTTCAACACTTTCTAAACTCAACGTCTCAGCTATTTCATCTTTATTTTTTTTTGTTATATCCTTGATAGAATCAGGGGTTGCAGTGCCATCGGGTTTGGGTTTCAGAGGTCTCCCCCAAATATCAATCATGTTATTGTAAAACTCTTTCTCTCTCTAAAAAGCGATTGCTGGTGTAGTCATTTACGACAATATGAGGTGGTTTCCCCCTTGGGTTACCCAAGGAGTTACAAATAGCGTCAAGGACATTTAATACTTCACTGCCGCATATTGGTGGGTCATTGATTTGTTGTGTTGGTAGCGTAGAATACCAAGTCTTCATTGCAAGGGTTTTTATATAACGCATAAACTCTTTTGGTGGGGCTAATCCATATGAATCAAAATAGACAATCCCACGTGGATCAATAGCGTATGCAACCCAGTGAGTTCCAGGTCCGGTGCTGTTATCGAGATTAATAATACCTGTTTCAGTTTTGTTTGGTTGATGTGGTAATTGATCTTTCATAAAAACACCTCTGAAATTTTTAATCACTAGTTTTTTAGCCGCATCCATTAAATCAAAATTGGACATTGGAACCATCGAAGATTTGGGAACCATAGGTTCGGAAATTGAAGATTTCTGAATTAATAAACCGTTCCTGGTAGTCTCAGGCCTGATCCGTGAACGGATCTCCCGCTGTACCATGAATACGGGGTTCCTGGTAGTCTTAGACCTTTTCCGCTGTACCATGAATACGGGGTTCCTGGTAGTCTTAGACCCAATCCGTGAACGGATCGTCTCTTTTTTTATATCCTTGTCCAGCTGCCTTTTTCAACGCCATTCCTGCTGCAGTACCAACGGCTCCTAACGCCGCTGCTTTAGCCACCGCTGGGGCTGCTGCTGCAATCAATGCTGGTATTGCAGCTAACAATGGAAATATACCGCCTGTTTTAATCATATTTTTGATAGCAGCCGCAGAAAGAGTAATCTGAACACCTTTTTTTATCCTTGAAAGCATCATTGAAATGTTTCACCTGACGAGTTGTCAGCGATACTTTATTTGCACCACCAGTCATTTGATTAGGTTTCAACGTGATTGTGGTTCCACATTTTTTAGCCGATTCTGATTGCAATTTTTTGATTTGACCAGGAGTTAACGTAACACTAATAACACTATATGACATTATACATAATAGATTGATTCTAAATCGTAAAACGATTCAATGGAAATATCCTTCGGATTTTCAATTACATGTTTTCTACTGGGGCATCTACCACTCTCATTCTTCCACCAACACCTTTAAGTAACATTGATTTATCACTGAGAATGACAGCAACCGCTCTATAATTCGGGATAAGGATAGGATGTACCCCAGCAACTGGTGCACCAGTCGGACGGGTTACACGGGCTCTAAAGTGTATATCAACGACAGATTGTCTCATCAAATCAAGATGTTCCAATGAAAAGTAATAAATCGGATAGAGGCTTTTAAAATCCAATTGTGATATTTGCAAACCGGTATCCACATTTAGATCACGTGCCATAAATGACAACAGGTTATGATACACGCGTGCAATATGATTCTGACCGTAATCAAGTTGTATATCCTCGGATGGTTCCTGCTGTCCGTTTATTCTCAGCGAGACTTCATTAACACCTAACTGATCAAATATCATATGACTTCGTTCTTGATTACCAACTCGCGCAGCATTCTGTAACGCAATAAATATATGACGTGGAGCTGAAACCCCTTGTTTTGATGCCAGGTGCCATGTGAATGTACCATCAACATTAACCAGTTTAATATCCGTAGTCACTGATAACCAACTCAACAACGACTTTCCTCCTTGATCCATAAATGATAGTAGTCGCTGTTCTTCTGTGATTGATGGAGTTAACACTAGCATCCATAATGATAGTTTTGTTAAAATAACTTTACCGGCAGCAACCCCAGCATTACGCCAGATTGCATCATCATCAGTACCTTTTCGTACAAGTGCTATTGTGTGTTTGGCTCCATAAATAACTTTTCGGACGTTTCTACAGAATCCAAATATGTGATGTAGTGGAATCGCACATGAAAATCGTCGACGCTGCCCATGCAACGTTGCTACACGTGTTGCAAATCCTAAATTGAGATTACCATTAACGCCTCCGAGAATATCAAACGCAGCTCCGGGTCTAGTTCGACGTTCTGGATTAGCTGCTTCCTGTTGATCGGCTTCTGCATTATCTCTTGCTGTTAACACTTTAATGAATTGAAGGTGATCAGCGTTATCAGAGGTATCCTTTGCAAACATCATAGATGGACTCGCTGATCTTGTATAATCATCAGAATATCTCGCTAACCCTATGATTGTTGTGGCCACATCAACTTCACGGTCAATGGATTCAATTTCTTTTCCATCAATGAGATATCTAGCGCTTTCAAATAACGCCATTATGCCGTTATTAACAAAACCAACTCGGACATTTGCGTTATTGTCATATGGGGTATCAGCTGCAACATTTGTTACAAGTTCTCCTTCTACTTCAATAAATGCCTCACACGGTAGAAAATATTTACCGGTATCATGAACTTGAAGTTCAATTCGCGATCGGAGATCTGGTTGTACTGCGTGATAAGAATAAAATTGAAAATCGCGTACAGAATCATTCTTGCCAACTGGGGCATCCATATCAAATGCTGGATCAGGTGACCTTTTGAACATTTTATTCTATTTATCAGAGTCTAAATCGTGATTTTCATCGTGAAAAACGCTAGCGTGAAAATCCGTAGGATTTCATCGACGTAGTTTTCTAAAGCCACTTCCCGCTATCATATTTGCAATATTGCTTTGGTCTCCTTGATTTACCATCGACGCTAATTTTTCATCTACTGCGTTATTTATTATTTTACTAACACTTGCAGGCATTTCTTCTGTAGACGGTAACGGTTTCTTTTTTCGCCTCACTAATGATGTTATTTTATCCTTTGCAGTTGAAAACGCTTTCCCGGCAAGATCTCCAACAGTACTAATACCCTTATCACGAATAACATCAATGGCTTTCATTGATAATTGTTTAGCTAACGGCATCACTTTTGGGACCATTCTTGAAAAGAATCCTAAAATGGTATTGCCGAGGCCATCTCCATAGTATGCTTTATAAACTGGAAACCGTGAATTAACTACATAGACGAGGGTTGGTTTATCATGATTGTAATGGATGATCATTATTATAAAAACAATAGTGTTTTCAATTGTTATTTAATCACTATGATACCCATTTGCTAACTCGTCAATGAAATCTCGATATGTTTTGATATCCATGATACCGCCGGCAAATAACCGTCTACAGATATCAGCTGCTTCATTAATTATTTCTGGAGAGTTATTTCCAGCTCGGAATCCTCCTACAAGAACATCTAATCGTGATATATCATTGATAACACTATCAGGACAAGTGTTTCCAATTCTTGGATTTTGCAGTCCACTTCCGCTATAACCAGCTGCTTCATCTAGTTTTTCTAAACCCGTTTCTTGTAAATAATCATCATTAGGGTCTTCTTGTTTTTTTTGTCTCCGTGTTGGTGTTTGACGTCGTTCTTCTAAATCATCATCATCATCAGGTGGTAGTTGTTGTTTTTTTTGTCTTCTTGTTTGTCTACGTGTTGGCGTTTGACGTTTTAGTTCTTGCCGTTCTTCTATTTCTCGTTGTCGTTCTTCTATTTGTTCTCTTTTATAATTACTAATTCCTTTTTTAAATTCCTTGTATCCTATCTCATCCTTATTCAAACGACCAATCCCTTTATTTAGTTTATACAAATAATCGAACCAATCATTACTTGATATTCTATCATTTTTATACTCGTCCTTTAAAAAATCTTTTTTTTTGTATTATAGCTTTGAGCAGCAAAATTACCAAAGGCTTGATAATCCTTTGATTTCAATAAAATAGGTTTTTTTATTAATATTTTAGCATGATCAGTAAATTTATTCAACAGAGAAACAGTCGTTTTTTTCGGATCAGTTTTTTCAGTTTGTTCAGTTTTCGCTGCTAGTTTTTCAAGCTCATCAATAACAGATTTTCCCGTCTCGGGACCATCTCCCAGTAAAGCACGCTCTACCCCTTTCGTTGCTGTGGTTACTGGTTTAAACAACTCTTCAGACCCCAGAGCAAAATCAGTTTGTAAACTCTGTCGTTGTTGCAGTTTATTTCTTACAGAGTCGCGAATTGGTATAAATTTCTTAATTGCATCTAGTCGCTCACGAGCCAATCGGGTTGTTAATGCTTCATTGACCATTATTTGAAATCAGAAACCATTTTTCAATTGTAAAACAATTTTTCCCATCGATGATTCCATCCTTAACGGTCCAATTTTTTATTGCTGTGAAATATTTTTATTTTTTATCCATTGATTTTGCCTGTTTTTGACAGTTTTGGTGGTTTTCAGTTGAAAATCTCAAAGAGATTTTACAGTCAAGTAGTCGATTTTACATGGGATTTTCCATAAGGAAAAGCTGTTAAAACTCATTTTTGATGATTTTTAGCCATTTTTCATCAATTTTTGCCTGTTTTCAGTGATGTTTGGTCATTTTTCATCGATTTTAATCAAAAAACCTCGTAGGGTCAAGTAGTCGATTTCCATAGAGAAAAGTTCTTAAAAGAACTTTCAAAGCTGTTAGGATTCTATTTTATTTTCGCAGTGTGAAATATTTTCACTGATTCAATCAAAAAATGACAAAAAAATGAAAATCTCAAGGAGATTTTACTGTCTGACAAAATCTTTTGAGGGTCGGTCAATCAAAATAGTTTATTTGCTTGAATTAACGCTCGCAAGTTTCTAATTTTAGAATTAACTTCCTTTTTCAATTCATATTCGTTACCCACTTCTTTTCGTATTCCTTCCACGATAGTATATAACGGAACAAACACACCTACTTCACTGGAAAATTGAAGAGAGTCTCGAATAGAATTTTGAATTTTTTTGATGAGTGCATATTTCTTTGGTAACATATACTTGTTAGTGCTAACTCCGTATTCTATATCCTGAAAATCCGACTTGATTTGATCAGGATTTAACCCATCTGACAATTTAATATTCTGATTTTTCATTTTTGCAATTTCATCTATGATGCTATTCATAATTTCAGAATTCATATATGATAATACATATTTCTAATTCATTTTTCAAAAATAAATGAGCCGTTAATATTTTTAAAATTAATTCTGTATATATAAATATATTTTTTAAAATTAATTCTGTATATATAAATATATTTTTAAAAATTAATTCTGTATATATAAATATATTTTTTAAAATTAATTCTGTATATATAAATATATTTTTAAAAATTAATTCTGTATATATAAATATCTTTTTTAAAATTCAGTCTGTATATATAAATATCTTTTTTAAAATTCAGTCTGTATATATAAATATCTTTTTTAAAATTCAGTCTGTATATATAAATATCTTTTTTAAAATTCAGTCTGTATATATAAATATCTTTTTTAAAATTCAGTCTGTATATATAAATATCTTTTTTAAAAATTCAGTCTGTATATATAAATATCTTTTTTAAAATTCAGTCTGTATATATAAATATATTTTTAAAAATTAATTCTGTATATATAAATATATTTTTAAAAATTAATTCTGTATATATAAATATATTTTTTAAAATTAATTCTGTATATATAAATATCTTTTTTAAAAATTCAGTCTGTATATATAAATATAAATGCAGACAAAAATAAATATCAACCATGATGAGCGGTTATCAGTCATTTGACCCCCTTGATATAGGCCGCTGTGGTTCTATTTGCATTCATTGGGTCCCTTATTAGGCCTTTGTGTCTTTCATAGGGTCCTTTGTTAGAGCAATTTTCTGTTTCTGTTTTATATCAGAATGTTTTTGCTCTTTGAGATATGACCCTATGACCGTTTCTTTTAGCCGATAATTCATTCTGGGGTTACCCAATGTGCATCCACGAACCTTTTTTTGGCCGGTAATTCATTTTGAACACCATACGGGGCTACCCAAATGTGACGGAGAGCTAATTACATCCATGGATGTTATTTATTTTAGGGCATTTATGTGTTTACATTCAACATGCGACCCATGAAATCAAATTCATGGTTGCGTAAGTTGTCAAAAACCGACAACCCACCGCTACCATAAATTTGATAGCATGGGTTTGCATGTTATGTGAATGCACACAGAGGGGTTGCCCTCCCTCCCCTCAATTAAATAGAAAAAAAAACATCCACCGTTTCACCATCAGACAATTTGTCTGCTATGGGGCGCGAACATGTGAAGAATAATTGTCTGGGTTTACAAGCCAAACACGATACCGTTAGACCACTGTTCACGTCCATAAAGAATAACGTTTTTTAACATATATATGTTGTAAATATTCATATAGTATATAAAGGGACTTAATACAGCAATCCGCAAGGTATGCTATTTTATTTTCTTGAATTACTTATTAATGGTGTTTCACAGTATTTAAATGAGACAGCATATTTGACTTAAACACTAAAACAAAGAATATAATTGTTTGAAAACATTTCTTTTCTTACAAAACAATGCCCAGCCGCTGAATCGCAATAACCCATAAAACAAGTTAACACAATCTAAGGGAGAAAGTATACACAAGGTAACTTAATACAGCAATCCGCAAGGTATGCTATTTTATTTTCTTGAATTACTTATTAATGGTGTTTCACGGTATTTAAATGAGACAGAATATTTGACTTAAACACTAAAAAAAAAAGAAAATATTTCTTTTCTTATAAAACAATACCCAGCCGCTAAATCACAATGATAACTCCCTTGGTTATATCCATTGGTTATATTTAAGAGTTGTCTCCCTTGGTGTTATAGACATACGAAAATCGAATTTTTTGATAATACCATCACGGGATGCTTCATAATTAGCAAGCACGGGTGAGGTCTGAATTCTTGGTTCATTTGTATAATAACACTATTTTTCTAATTCATTGTTTGGTTTAATTATAAGTCTCTGTATATAATCTTGAGGAGTCTTTATGATTTTGTCATCGTTGGGGTCAATGACAGTATTTTTTATTCTTTTATCATAATAGCGTTTTAGTTCCCTGTATCGTTTGCCGCCACACCTAAGACATAATTGCGACCTTCCCCTAACCCCAACCCCACATCGAATACAGGGTAACGGACCAAGGCTTCCACGACGAAAGCTTTGCATATGATACCAACAGAATTCATTTCTGCATGATTTGTTACACGGTGTCACTGATCCAATCATAAGCCATTTGCAATGATTCATTATACTTAAATCTTTCATTTAAATACTTGTTTTAATTATAGTATGGAGGAGTTCGAGAGATTATCGAAAATTAAGCCCTGGAAAAGTGTTCAATTCAATCTTGATAGAGTTTCTGATACACCAAAGAATAAAATTCTTGATAGAACCTTGATTAGTAAAATCAGAGACTGTTTTAATGAATTCAAGCGTGATGGGGCAGCTCATTGTTGGTCAACATTTCGAATTGATGGTGTTGTTGACGCTACCATGAATGATGAAAAAGCAGCAGTGATAATCTCACGTCTTGGGGAAGAAAGAAATTTTTTTCGAATAAAATTCCTTATCCGTGATAATGGAAAATGGATCATTAGGGACAAATACGAGCCTATTCTTAAAGACAAAAAAAACTGTCACTGTGACTCAGGATTCAAAACCAGGAATTTTGACTGGAATTGATAAACCCTACTACGAAAGATCTTATCCTGTCACAGCAGTTGTTTACGGGATCTATCCGCTCAATGAAAAACCTGATATTTCAAAACTAGCACCCATGAAATATTCGACAGGGCTCAATTGTGTAGCAGAACGAATAATGGAACACTTCACAAATGCGTCCCGGGGAAATAAACTAACTGATCTAAGACGAAAAAAAATAACCGAATGGGAACTGACAGTGAAACAGCATGGGGCAACAATTCAAGATATAGCCAAATTAGAAACATCATTGAGATTTCCAATATCGGTAAGGACAATCACCGGAGAAGTATTATACGAATCGAAATATAATAAAAATGGAACCCCAATACAGATTATTGATCATAACGAACACGCGTGGTCATCTGCAGTAACAATATTCCCACGGGATAGAACCGTAAAATATCTATCCCAAACTCTGTTTGGAACCGAAGAGTTTTTTTCAGAGCAGAAATTATTTGATGCTATTTACCATTTGAGTAAAAAAGATCCTGTGTCATTGTGGCTATTTCATAGTACTTCAGACGAAGAATGTAGATTTGACCAGTTTGTAAGGCCCAACGGAGAATTGTACCGTACTGAAGAACTGCAGAATCAAATGAAACAACTAGCTAGTGAGTTTTCTCCCCAGAGTTCTCTGGGGGAAGACAACGATCAATTATTAGCAAACTGTTTTACACTTCCATCAGTTGTAGCACATTTTGCTAGGAAGAAAAACGCGTGGAAACCAACACGAAGTGAGTTCTTATCAGAGGTCAAATTGTCTTGTCTTGAATACGGCCATGGAGGATTATGGAACACAAAATACACCGCTGATACCGTTATTTCAGTTGATATGATTGCGTGTTATCCAGGAAGTTTTCTTGGGTATGGAGAATGCGAGAAATATTTCAAACGATTTGGACACCCTACACACGAAATGACCCGTGTTGCTATTAATGGACCACTGCCACATTTCGATTTAACCGGATTCGCTTGTGTAGTATCATTTGAAATGGCTACAGGACTTCATCCGTGTAGTTATCTTTGGATTGGTAAACACATGTCTGAAAAACACTGGATGCCAATAGTGTTATTACGGTATATGCTTGATTGTAAGATGTTAAAATCATTAATTGTCAGTGAAGCAATTATATCCTATCGAGCACAGAAATCAGTCTGGTTACCACAACCTGATCTAGAAAAAATAATTAGCGAAGAGCGAAAACTGTTTCCAAATTTCAGTGAACAACAAATCATGAATTGGTCCCAACAGTTATTTGAAATCAGAAACAATGAAGCAAAAGACCTTGGACGAAGAATAATCGGTAAATTTACCCAAGGTGGCAAAGATGATAATACGAGATGTTCTTCACGATTGATTATAGACAATGCTCAATACGATTTTGTAATCACGGATTTAACGAATAGGGGCCTATATGTCAATCGGAAGGACGCATTTATGTCCGATGGAACCAAATTGGGTACAATTGTTACTTACACTGATGGATACAATCCGCAGTACACACATTTGAGAGCTTCTGTGCTTGGTTATGCTTCTATTAATTTATTTTCAATGATCAATAGATTTCCTACCACCGCAGTTAGAGTTGCTACTGTCTCATTTTACATAAATAGCAAAATGGCTGATTTTAAGGCTACTGGCAACGAGAATTGGGGGTCATGGAGAATTAAGAAAGAAATGCTTCATGATTATATTCCATCAGCAGATGTTACCATTGAAAATAATTACTTAGAAAGCAATCAGTGTTCAGATTTTTCTAGTGCACCACCGATTTCTGATCCAATATGCCTGTATAAAACAGTTTATTTAAACGGCTGTGGTGGGTCAGGAAAAACAACCCGGGCAATTGAGTTATTTCGTGTTTCCAATCCAAACATGATTGTACTAACACCGACTCACAGACTTGCAAGAGAAATGATACAGAGAGGGGTAAATGCCTGCACTTATCATAGTTTCTTTACATGGAAGGGAGATAAATGGACTCCTGAACGCATGGGGGAGAAATTTATTCCTGAAATTATCATTTGGGATGAAATAGACACATTGTCAGAAGATGTCTTAAAAATATTTCTTGAGTGGTTGTTATTGAAGAATACAAAAGTCGTCATGTGCGGTGATCACGGCCAACCACCACCATTTGTCGGTGCATCCCCCCATGAATGGCTAAAGGGTTTTGTAGACTATTATGAAGAAATTGATACCGATCATAGATCACTTGATAATGAATTAAAAGAATTTAAGAAACTAATTAGATTACAACCGGATAAAATCCAGTGTGAAATAGCGCGTGAAATAATTTCGGAAACTCCCATGAATGAGTTTTGGGAAGCGTGGAGACCAAATGATTTAATCATTGCAAGTAGAAAAATAGTCAGGGACACACTTCAGATGAAGTTATTTGAATTGCATAAACAAAAATTTGCAACACTTCCAGTGCCCCTCTGTTATAGGCCATCGGATACACGAAAACAGAACATCGAAGTTGATATTCCAGGCCTGACAGAGTCAGGGCGTGAAAAGAAGATTCTCGTATTAAATGATATTGTGCTGGTTGATATCAATGTTGTTGAAGATGCATTGCGTGCTAATAAATCCCCATGGACGCTAGGATACGCAGCGACGATACATTCTGCACAGGGATTGACTATATCGGATACAATTGTTTGGATGGTAGATAATCGCATAGAATGGTCGAATTTAGTCTATCTCGCAGTGTCTAGAGTACGAAAAATAAATCAACTTCGAAGAATTGTCGTTGGCGAAGCCAGTGGCGATGATGAAATCATTGGTGGCGATGATGAAATCATTGGCGATGATAATGATATTATTGATAAAAAACTCTCCGGTTACAAACAACAAGACAAAAAAAAACAACGAGAATTTGATATTGATGCTGAATTAATAATCAGTTTGAAGCAACAACAGAATAATCACTGCGCAAGTTGCAATTGTATAATGCGTTGGCAGTATTCGGATAAGGATCCTCGCCAATTCACCGTTGACAGAAAAAATAACAATCCCGGTCATGTCAGAAATAATGTGATGTTGACTTGTCTTGAGTGCAATAGACGCAAGGGTGCTAGTTAAGCCCATGCGGTGGTAATTGAGTATCCTCAGGTATCACTTGTAATTGTTGTCTAGTAAAACCCCGTTGAGGGGCAGTTGAATCCAGTTTATAGATTGGAGGTCTACCCGTAGATCGTGTTATACTAGATATCTTGTGTGCAGTAACACTCCAAATAGGATCAGTAGCCCTTTTTGTGCCACCCTCAAGCTCTTCTGGTTCGTATAAGTACCTCACAATGACATTACTACCAAGAATTGGTTGGGAAACGCTAAAATCTTTTTGAATTTCCATTTCAGGTATTGACTTCTTTTTAATCGCATTGATAGGTTTCATGTTGATGGTTCTAGTAATCTCGTTATTCAGTGCAGTAATCACAGCTGGTAACCTTTTAACCCATTCACGGGATCTTTTTTCTTGGATGAATTCTTTTGCGTATTGATATCCAAATAACCACTCAGCAAGGGTTTTATTAAACCGTTCTACAATGGCCTGATCACGATGTAGCGCAGTATGTCCTCGTCTGATAGTGACTTTATGATTTTTCATTGTAGATAACACTACACCCTGAAATTCTTTGCCGGGATCAATTTGTAATAGATTTGGCCTGTGCAGAGGGCCCCTTCGATAAATCCTTTCAAATGCAGAAGCTACTTCAGTGGCTGATTTTGTTTTTAACGGTTCTGCTTCTTTGTATCGACTTGCAATATCAACTACGGTTAATGCGTATTTGTAATAACGATCATGTGGCAGAAATAATAGATCAGCCTGATGAACTTCATTAGGAACTGTCACATCAAAATGCGAGAATTGAATTTGTTTAGGCGGTGGTAGATAAATTTGCCATAGTGCCTGTTTGGATAACCAATGAGCCGCAGAGGTTTTTTTTCACTTTTGCAGCGCTAGCGAGTTTATGGATTGCTGATTTACCCCTCCAGTATCCTCTTGGGGAATAATAAATAGATTCCATGTTGTTATTAATTACCAGCACCTAACATCAATTTACTTTTCATAGCCGATTTTATCAAAAAGGAAGCCAATTTTTCTTTGAAAGATTTATCAGAAATAGCATTTAACGCATGAATTAATTTCACATCTGCTAGATGCCTGTGCTGCAGATTACTGCTTTTATAAGATACATCATGAAGGTGACAGGCCTTATCAATAGCGTTTATTGGTTCCTCACCGGGTCGGGGCTGATTTTGATCATTGAGTCTGATATCAAGTCTTGTTCCCGGTCCACAGTAGCTATATCCTGGAAGGTGCTTTTCTCCAGGGTATTTTGCCCATGGAGTTCCAGGGAGTTTAGTTAGCTTGGCTGCGATATCACCTCCTCGTTTTTTTTTAAAGGTTCCTTGAGTTCCTTGGGTTTAGAAACAAATCTAAATTTCTTTGTACTACATTGTACGCATTTACCAGAAAGCGCTGATCGGTTATTTTTAGTTGTAATCGTCGTCAAGTCATCTGTGCCAGTACGTTTTTTACACTTCACACAATATAGATCCATAATTTATATATAACGGCATGAATATAATTGATTATTCAGCTACCCGACGACGGGAACCTATTAAACATCATGAAATGTTGCCGAATTCAATTAGAATGATTATAATCGGACCATCTGGAAGCGGAAAGACACAACTGCTACTTAATTTGATAACGAGATGGATGAAATGGAACAAATTGTATTTAATAGCCCCGAGTGTAGACGATCAGCGATGCTATGAAGTGCTAAAGGATTTTAACGAGAAAGCAAAAGAATTTCAAATCGATGAAGATTTTATTGAGTTTATTACTGAGATAGAGGAAGCCCCGAGCATTGATGCTATTGATGGAAGTATTAACAATTTAGTGGTATACGATGATATCATGTTAGATAATCAAAAAAATCCTGCTAGAATATTTTCCCGAGGCAGGCATAAAAACACTGATGTGATCTATGTCACTCAACGGTACACACAAATACCAAAAGTGATCAGAGATAATTGCAATGTGTTGTGTGTATTTAACGGCGTTGATACTCATACGCTACGAAATATTCATCAGACTTGGTGCAGCGGTGATATGAATCATAATCAATTTAGAAATTTCTTTAGTCACGCTCAGTCAAAACCACACGGATTTGTGACAATAAATTTAGCAGACCCTAGGACACGATATCGTATCGGACTGGATCAAATATTCGGTTAAAATCACCGTAAACCTAGAACTGAAAGTTCTAGCAGCAGAGAGGGTGAGTGACAACGACGTTGCGACATCAACGAAAACGCGAATGCGAATCCCATGTTCACTGTCATTTTTTTTCTAGTTATTTCGCGAGAAGGGTCTAGTGTTATTTGGAGGGGTATAATCAAAAATAAAAACAAAAAATGTTGTAGGATTCACCCCCTCTGCTGCTTCTATTGGTTTTAAAATAATTCATGATACGTGGAAAAAAACACCATCACAACCACAAACAACTATCCTGACACACAATAATGACCCAGATGGTAGCGGCAGGCATATTGCTCCTCAAAATGTGAATATTTCATCGGTGATAGCGCTCAATTTAGTATGTGATGTTATCGAAGGAAGCTATCAAATAAATTTAGAACGATCAAATCAAGCTCAGCAGGGATATATTTTGTATTCATTTGCACCAACAGCTCCTCCAGGGTTTCTAATTATTGAAGATCCAACTAATCCAGTCTATATGCGATGTCATAATAATTCATTAACCAGAATTAATTTCAAACTCACTGACCAGTCCAATAATCTGATTGATTTACAAGGTGAAGTTTTACAAATTAGTCTGTTTGTAAAGTCCTAAAAGGATTTTCGTCCTGAAAGGATTTTCACCCTAGGATCGGACTTGATAAAATATTCGGTTGAAATCATTGTTAAACATTAGCAGCAGAGGGGGTGAATCGGAAGATTTTTTCCGACATTTATGGTTAATCAACGAAAACGCGAATACAGTATCACCCGCGAAATCTCATGTTTTCAGACAAAAATCACTAAGGCTCTATTTGTCAAATGGAGACTTATTTTTTTTCTGGTTAAAAAATGAGATTTCGCGGGAAGGCTCTATTCGTGCCGTTTTCAGGGTTTAATCATAATTGTCGGAAAAAATCGTCCGATTCACCCCCTCTGCTGCTGGAATTCATAAAGGAAAACAGTATTAAAAAGATACTTTCGCTATCTGTGTTAGCGTATTTCTCGTACCTCTCCACTTACTGCTACAAATAAGTCGTCTTCAAACGCCAAATTAGTTGACCAATCAAAATCTTTAGACATCACGTATAAAAATGACGGAACGTGTAGAAAAAAGTAAAGTATAGAAAGTGGTAACGTATTGAAGAGATGTAACGTTTAAGAAAGACGTAACGTTCATAAAAGACGTAACGTGTAGAAAAGACGTAATGTGTAGAAAAGACATAACGCATAGGAAAGAGTACCGTATATAAAAGATGTAACGTGCAAAAAAGACGTAAATTATAAAAGGACGTAACCAGAAACCACGTAACGTATAGAAAAGACGCTATATCCCTTAAAGATTTCAATTAATCCACTTATTTTGCATCTTAGGTCTTTTGTTTGTAGCTATGTAGACAAATATGAATGACTAAGACGTCTTATTTAAGTGGATAAGTCAGAAATATGCAAACACAAATAGCATTAATTTGCATGAACACAGCAACTGAGATAATTATCTTCCTATCAAGTTGAAATAAACCAATGGATATGTTCACGCTAGTATGTAGACTTAAATTTTAAAAAGTTAATCCTAGTTTTAAGATGAATATTTTTATAATTATCTCAACATATTAAAGCAAAATATGTCTTCTTTTTTAATTGGACAATTGGCGAGTGGTCACTAAACCTTATTTTAACAGCGTGAATATTGGTTAGAAACGATATTTCGGATAAAATATAATATGCTCAAAAGAGAGGTCACGGTCATAAAGCATTTTCGAAACAGATGCTGGTGTGAGTTGTATAATATATACATAAATAGTTATTTACTTTTGAATCTTACCAGTCAGTTATGTTATTTCTATTGAGTAGCTATTGAGTATTAATAGTAAGAACGAACATGTAGTTTAAGTTCGATCTTGCTCATTTTCACGGTGGGAAAGAAAAAACAAAGCAGGAATTAACGGGACATAATCACAACCTATGGTATGCGCTTTAAGACTCGTTATTGTAAGAGTTAATTCCCTTGTCAATTCAGATTTACTCAAATTAATTTACTTTTTCTAAATGCACAGTTGCAACTTCAAAATTTAATCATTTTATGGAAGTAATAAGCAGCCTATAGTTAAAATTCAAATATTCATATTCCAAATATTTAGTCTGAAATTTCAAAATGGGATGAGAAAATGTCTCCGTTTCCCATTATATTTAAAGTTTTAGCCAATGCAATGAGTCTGTGTGTACATCCCCGTTTGTTTGTACCCCCCTGCCGATTTCAGTAACAAAAAAGGATAAACAAGATAAAAAAATCAATAAATCTTATTCAATTCATTCATTGATTTATTATTTCTAACCCGATTGCGACCAGGGTTGTCCATAACACCTTTATCGTCTGCGCGTCTGATGCTTAACGAAGTTTTCATTAACACCATCGTCATCCTCGAGATCAATTTCTAGTTCCAGGACAAGCCCTTTTTCAGCAAAGGGGCGGATGCATAAATACGCATGTATGTACATAGATTATAGCAGCCTATGTCATAGTAGGTAGATTTTATAGGTGGCAAAGGGATATAACTCTATACCGTAATTGACGGAAGTATCCGGGAGTAACCAAATAGGAGCAATGACGTCACTCTATTTGCGGAAAAAAGACTTGCCCAAATTGTGTGCAATATGGTGTCGTGTTAGTATGAAAACTTCCGTTAAGCAACGGACGCGCAGACGATAAAGGTGTTATGGACACCCTGGTCGCAATCGGGTTAGAACTTATAAATCAATGAATGAATTGTGTAAGATTTATTGACTTTTTATCTTGTTTATACTTTTCGTTACTGAAATTGACAAGGGAGAGGAGGGGGAGGGTACAAACAAACGGGGATGTAGACACAGACTATTGAATAAAACCTTGTCAAGTTCTTTTGGAAGGAATAATGATAAATATAACTTCAAAGAGCCGTCCGAACCAAATCCAACAGTCTACTTAGTATTAACCATCGATGAATACCAGGGTTCGTACGGTCTTTGAAGGTCTTTGAGAGTTTGGGAAAAATGAGGTAGCATTTTCAAGGCCTTGAAAGTTTGGGAAAATCGAGCATATTACCCTGAGGTCTTTAAAAGTCTTTGAAAATTGAAATAAACCCCTCAAAAATTAATTTCTTTCCAAAATCACAAATAAAAATATCCGAGATTGTTAGATTCAGATGTAATCCAGTTATCCTGGTTTCTTTCTTTTGATGACCCGTTCAGTTTATTGCCGCCGCATTAACAAAAGAGGCTTTGTTTTGTTTGGCCATCCAAAGTATGCCTCGGCGGCGACTTCAATCACGCATGCACTCTTCATCAAAGCCATGCGGTGCCGCTACACACTTCATCAAAGGAAGTCGCCAATAAAATTGCCCATGGTCGTTAGCAGCTGGTTTTCCTGGCTTCTTTCGTTTGACGAATAGTTGAATTTGACTGGACGAGTCCATCAGTTTTAGCCAATCAAAATGTTAATTACACTAATTCTACGTAGAAAGTTCGCGAAAGTTACACGCTCGAGAATTCAAAATTTCTTCATTCGATTTACATCTTCTGCAAGTTCAGTGTTTAAAAATGCCAGGTCTTTGCTCTTTCAACGATATCTGGCTTGAACAAGAGAAGTACAAGGAATGGCTGCAAAAGGATAAGTTATGCAAACGAAAGGCGTTTTGTACATTGTGTAAAAAGACGATCAACTTGGCTTCAATGGGAGAAGGAGCCCTTACAAGTCATGCCAAAGGTAAGTTGCAAATTAGTAACTACATGTTCATTTGGTGGAACAAAGATGCAGAAGTATAAGCAATTGGTATTTTTGGGAAAATAATGGTAATTCATTACTCGTCGGGTATAAAATAAGATCGTTTAGTTTGATGATTTGGTAGATATAGCAAAAGAGGGCCTGTTTAAATGTACTTCTACGGTCGGTTTATTTAACACATTTGAGGAAAAAATTCATTTTCGAAAATTTTGTTCTACATAACATCATTACTTGATTTAATACAGAAACATGCATTGTACTAAATTAAATTCACGGATAAACAGTTTCAAAGTGCGCATGCGTACACTATATTAGAGTTAAACAAGAGTTATTGTTCTTGAATTGTTTATCACAAAAAATGGGGGAAAACCCGCCTAACCTAATTTTAAAGTCAGAGAATTAGGTGCCCACACATCACAGCCTTTTTTAATAAAAAAAAAACAATATTTTATTTCACTTTTTCAGAAGCCATTTTTAAATGGTAATTTGTGTCTAAATAGCTTTTCTTACTAGCATGTAAAACCGATTTAAAAATTACTTTCATGCATCATGAAGTTGTATGTTTTCATTTAGATTCATTAAAATTCTTGCAGTGATAATTACTTTTGTTTCGTTTCTAGGATGTAAGCACCAACAAAATACAATATCTGCAAAACAAGTCGCACCAGTAAGTGCATACTTTTCACAGCCAGCAGCAGATGGTGTGACAAGTACAAAGCAGCCTACCAAAGCAGCTCTAGCAACTTCTACTTTAGCAATGAAATGATGACATATGCCTCCTCTGCAAGACATAAGTACCATGCCTATCTGGATAAGAAGAAAGCAGAGGAGAAGGATGAGAAGAAAAACCCAAAAGGAAAGAAACGGGAGTTGGCCTTGGATGAAGTGGAAGAACTTAAAGCCAAAAAGCTGCGTCTTGAAGCTGACATTGCCAGCCTACATGCTTCCTCTGTACAGAAAGCAGAAGAGGCAGAGTTAAAAGGACTCATTGTGCTTGTCACAGAGTCAAATGCTCTTAGGAGAAGAGCAGAGGAAAAGATGACAGTGGTGGCATCTCTTTCCAAAATGATTGAAGAGAAAAAAAAGCAAATAAAATAATGCATTTAAAGCAGTGCTGATGTCTTTAAGAGAACAATTTATGTTGTATTAAATCTGACACATATGTTACTTATTTCTGGAGAAAAAAACAATGAATGTTAACCTATCTTCTCGATCATTATAATGTAATTTTAGGAAATTAATTATAGTTTGACTTTAATCAGTAAACAATATTGTGGTATTTGGCATTCGTTGTTTTCTCATATGACCTGTATACACAATGTTAGCAAAAATAGGTCTTGGAAATCTCTGTTTGTGGTCTTTGAAAGTTTGGGAAAAGTCTTTGAATTTATCATTCATATTTGAGTACGAACCCTGAATACATATAATTAAATTGGACGCATCACATTTTCAGTGAATGCGTTTAATGACCGAACTAGTCAAAACCGCGAAGTTATAGCAGAGTATTCGAAGCGACGCCGTAATGCTGCACACAAATATTAGCAACTATATCCGTCTGCAAAAGTTTCAAATATATGTTAGTCGAGACCGACTGAACAGAAAGTTTTCAAAGAAGGCTCTGAACAATAATTTATGGGCCATTCTTGAGGAACACACTGAATTGAAAACCTATGTGATGAAAAATAACCTTCGTATGTTAAAAATGTATGGACCATGTGGGTATGCAAAGATGTTAATGGATTTAAACCAATCACTTTCTCGCTGTTTAAATTTTATAACAGAATTCTTCAAACATTTGCAGACGAAGACGTTGACAAATATCAAGAAATACTTTTTCTATCTGGTTCACGTATACATCCGAACCCCGGCCATCATACTAAGCTGAACCCGAATCTCGACAATAATAGGAACCTGAAACCGAGCCATCATGCGAACCTGTTGGAAAAAGGAACATTTGCACCCACATCGCATATGTATGTTTGCCTCTAGGGCTAATTGTACCCACTCCGTAAATAAACCGTCTGTCGCCAGATTCAAATATTATTTGCGCCTCCATCTGCATTTGTTAAAACGAAATATAACCGCCACTACCGGGCAAACTTATCCGAGCCAGAAAGAAAACATTTGCATCCGCACAGGAAGAAATGCCTGTTCCTCAACATGCAAAACCGGCTGAAGCTCACACGAGAAGAAATAGAACGGCAGCTAGCGGAACAACAACTTGTTTATGCGCAGAAATAACAACAAATTATTTTGGTACTCACACCAAAACAACAACCAAAAACGTGTCTCACCCACAATGAAAGAATTACAAGTGCTAATAGTACAAAAAAAATTAACAGGGAAAAAATGAAAAAAGATGTGCAAAATCTGAATATAGCAGCAAAAACTAAAAGTTGGCGAGGTCATTTAGACCCTGGAATACTCGGTACAGAATTTCCATCCACGCCAGTACAACAGAAAATTATAACTCCCTATCAAAGGCACAAAGACTACTTAGTGGCTATTGAATTGAGGATAGTATAAGGTATCACGGTACCAATTGTTTTTCCATAGACCTCAATGATAATGTTTTGTGAAATAAAAATACTTTCTATCCTACTTCAGGATGGATGTCACACACTGTCACAGAGAACAATGTTAGATTGTCAATTTGACAAGGACACAACCAGGTACTTCATTACATTTAAGAGAGATAACTATGCTGGAACTAGAGAGGGCTAAGAGTTATTTAGTCGCAAAAGACCCAGTTTCCCCAAAGGTGTCCCACATTAAAAAAATATACAAAATATGATTTAGATAGGAATTAACTTAATCTCACATATTGCCAAGAGGCTTCACTATTTTATAAAGCCTAAGAGGAAGTACAACTCTTACATAATGCACCAATCACAGTTAGTGTTGTTGTTTATTTCTGAATGCAAGGTTAGCTCCGTCTACCTGGGTTTGTACAATTGGTTCCGTTATACCATAACTATCATAGCTAAGTTCGGCACCATATTGGTTTAAATACAGAACAACCTGCGACTGCATGCACATATATGGAAGCTTAGCATTAGTGACTATAGTTTATAAGCAGCGAATAAATAGTCGGTGTTTGCTTGTTTTCCGGTGTTCTGAAGTAGCATCAAATAAATGGTTTTGTTGATAACTGATCTAAATCATAGTTATCTACCCTACATACCATTCCTCTTGCCGGGGAACATGTGGGTAAGATGGACGCGTGGTGGTGGAGAGGATAGATTATTATTATTATTATTATTATTATTATTATTATTAGGGCATAACCGACTTTTGATCCGGAAATCGGATTCCACCGGATAGTATGAACTTCCGATTAATCGGAGTCGGACAAGGAAGGAACGACCAATTCGGATAATAAAAATAATAAAGTTGAATTTCTATAGCACCGTGTCTAACACTGCGTGTCATTCGATAGTGCCTTAATAAAGTTAAATAAGAAGTCAGAAAAGTCCAGTATAGTCAACACAACCACGTTGTGAGACAATCTATTTGAACTGGAGGATGAAAACCGGAAATGAAGCCGGATATGGTAAAGTACTAAGCAACATGCTAGACACGGCAAAACCAGATACCAGAAACCCGGAAACGGAAGATGAAATATTTTAGAAATAAAATACGGATTTAGCATTTCCGATTATTTGAATCGTATCCGGAATCGGAAAAATTTCATGCCCAAAATCTGGAATCGGAAATCGGTAGAAAAATGCTAATCGGTTATGCCCTAATTATTATAATAGAACTGTAGTTAAATTTAAAACCACTTTTATCATACTACTTCTTCAGATACCAGTGATGCTAAACAATAAATACTTAAGCTGTGGACAGTAGATTAAATAAATCGAGTGAATTTTGTTGCAGTTGTGGAAAATGGTACACTTGGTAACGTTCTCGCCGTATATTTTGCAGATATAAGATAAAATAAGAATTCTTTATTTCAGACTACAAAGTCCATAGCTCTAAATTAAAATATAAAGTAAAAAGAAACATTTTAAACATAAAAATAAATAAATAAATAAATAAATAATATATATATATATATATATATATATATATATATATATATATATATATATATATATATATATATATATATATATATGAAAAGCGTTAACATTTGATACAAAAAATGTCAATAACCTGCGAAGAGTAGGCCAAATTAGGTTACAATAAGTGTATTTAACAAAGTTAGCTGTACACAATATCATATCCGATTTTCTGGAAGGTGATCTAGTATTGGATATCTGTCTGTCTATCGTTCTTGGTCGATGCTTGTGGAAAGATCCGCGACGAACAGTTTCCATGGAGTAAGACGCAAATATTCATTTACAGTCAATTAGAGCTCAATTCACATTTCCGTTGTCGTCACTGATCACGTGATTGAATGGTTCCTCAATTTGGAGTTGTGTCCCAAATTCCCCTGAGAACATGAGATTAAATTAGTCTTGTTAAACACCTATTACACGCAAGACAAGCATGGAACTAGGTAAGATAAAAAGCTTTTAATATATTTAAAAACATAATATATATATATTATTAAGTAATATGAGTGAAAGTTGATTAGGTTGTTTCAAATGGCGTAGGATAAAGTAAGTTGAGTGTTAATTGCACTACGCTTATGGATGCAATGAAACATCGGTTTTCTTGCGGTTGTTTACATAACCATGGAAACAAAATTCATTCAAATAATAGGCGGGTTATTCATTGCTTGCTTAAAAGACACACATTTGCATTGTTTTATTTCTTTATTTTAAAACTAGAAATTTCTTTGATTCATTCTCTTTTTAAATCAATATTTTGCTGTTTAATAAAATCTCAGGCCGTAGCCAAATGGGATCGAATTCATCTCGTACTGTCTTGATTTCACCAAGTTTCGTTCTTCAGTCCCCAGCAGTTAAAGAAGCTTATGAAAATCATTATATATATATATATATATATATATATATATATATATATATATATATATATATATATATATGTATATATGTATATATATATATATATATATATATATATATATATGTGTGTGTGTGTGTGTGTGTGTGTGTGTGTGTGTGTGTGTGTGTGTGTTACAGAATAACATTTTTATCCTAGGTTGTCTCAAAGACATCTGATTTAAGGCAACATATTTTGATTAACAAGCAACAAAAGCAATTGGAAAGGGTAGTCCTACAATGTAAGCCCCGACGCTGATATTTATGTTTGCTTGTGCACTAAAATCAAGATCAACATGTGATACGTCTTACGGGTAGGACTATTGGAAAGGGAACTGATTGTTGTATTATAAGGACTTAATTGTACGTTATTTAGCTTCTGGTCAAATGGCTATACATACAGTCATTGAATAATTAATAGATATTTAATAGAACAAACAGGACATAACAGAACAGTGTTCGCTTCAACCAATTAAGATATGATTCATGAATACTAACCAACCTGCAGTTTTTTATCAAAATACATGCAATCTGCCATTTGTATATTCAAGTAACAGCTGCTTACTTCTGAATTGATTAGAAAGAACGGGCACTGTCAATTATTTCCTGTACTTACATTTTACTGAAAAATGTGGCTCTTTAGTGATCACCCCAACAAAGTTTGATACAACAATATGCCCAAAATGGCCTTATTTAACTTACATAAATGCTTGTATATATTTGCTGATGCTGCAATTAAGGGAAATGCAAGCATTTGCCTGAGTAATGGAAGAATAACAGATAGACATTTTAATTTTCCCCATGATTGAAGATTTCTCTTGATATTATTTGCCTGGGTGATAGATTATTAATCCTTTTCGCTTTCCTTTTAAAAATTACTAGATCTGCTGTAAATAGTATCTATGCTAAATTTTGAATAAATGTTTAAATGACACATTTTTTGTTGTTGTTTGTCCTTAAGTGAGTGGCAAGTGTGATGAACCTACCTTGATTTATTTAATTGTATGAAATCTGACGGTGATAATTTATTTATTGTAAAAGAGTCATCATTAATAATAATTAATGGCCATTAATCATTATCATGAATAGTTCCTGAGTTTGGAGGTTAAAATAAGTTTGTTTCACTCCTGTGCAGTATACAAAAGAGAACTGTATATTGCTTAGGTTGATAGGTAAGTCCCTCATCCATGATGATGTTGATTAGGTTAGGGGCTGATATCACATATTTATTAAAAGCTGCAATTATTCGCAGCCAAATTTGTCTGCACATGTCGGTGTACATTATAAATACACATCAGTATTTCCCATTGCTGTTGAGTTACTGTTGACCGAAGAGTTCTTTTAGAGCATATTCTATGTTTGATGACTTGTAAATCCATATGGAATAGCACATCCATCTAGCCTGTGGCCATTTGATGCAGCACAATTTGCACATTTTAATGAATAGGTGATATCAGACCACATATCATCCATCAGGATCAACACATATTTATGCGGTTGATTTATTTGACTATATTCAACAACGGCAACTATGTCAAAGTTAAGACCCATCTGCAGAGACAAGAACATCTGTCTGAAAACAAAAATAAGACTCTTGAGAACACTAGTCGTCTCAGTCTTTTTGTATTAATGTGAGGCTTGGACCCTGACAGCAAAATTACAATGAAGAATCCAGGCACTTGAAATGAGATGCTACAGAACCATTCTTGGCATCTCTTACATGGACCACATCACAAATGAAGAAGTGCTTAACACCATCAGGCACAAATTAGGTCATTATGAAGACCTCCTCACCACTGTCAGAAAGAGAAAGCTGAAAGGTTATGGTTACCGGTATATCATTAGAGCCAAAAGTCTATCCACAACAGTTCTGCAGGGCAGCATTCAGGGTGGCAGAAGGAGAGGTGGACAGAGTAACAAGTGGACTAACAACATCACTGAATGGACAATGAAACGTTTTGCGGAGACACAGACATTGGCACATGATCGAGACAAGTGAAGGGAACTGGTCAGATGTCAAGAGACTGATTATGATGATTCAGCAATTAGAGGAATAATTGAATATTCAAAGCATACATTGGGTACATTCATAATATAATTATTGAGGAGTAGTTTGTATTGATCAATTATGCCATTATATTTTTTATATAAACCATGGACCATCTTTTTTTAGCAGAAGTATAATGTTGACTTCTTTTGACCAAATGTTCAAAATCAAATTATTGTGCTTAATACATGTGAATCTTTAAAAATGAAGTCAATTTTTTTGTGTAAGTTCTGTGTCTATACTGTTTTTATAGAGCTACAGGCACTTTAACACAGATGGTCTATACAAATTCTCCCTCATTCTCTCTCTCTTTTTCTGTAATATAGCAATATTAGACTAATTATTATTCAGTTTAGACCTATATATGGAAATTGTATCTATGGCAATCAAGGATGCTTCTATGATTAGGGGACAGAGGGCATGTGTCCTCTATGCCTCCCCCCCCCCATTTTGCCCCAGGGTAAGGCACTTCAATTGTATCAACACTAAATAACCTGTTTGTTTTTTCACAAATACCAAGCAGATAATCTTGTCAGATATATGTAGTAAATTTATTTGTTTCTTTAAAGTTTATTATACTAATATATGCCACTGTTTATTGGGACCCTGAGTGGCCGAGTGGTCCAAATGTGCTCAACGTTACAGATCATTGCCAGCTAACTTCTGTCTGCGTGGGTTTGAGACTATTTTTTTTTTTCCAATGTGGGTATGTGAGAAGTCATGCCAGTAGCTTCTTGTGGGTCAGTGGTTCTTTCTGGGGTTTTCCTGGGTTTTTCCTCCCATCATTTATACTGGCTGCTTTGTATAGCCTGTCTGGTACTTAACAATAACATTAAACTGTACAACAACAGACACTGTTTATTCAGCTTTTTATTTGCACTTCTTGTAGATAGGGACACTGTAAGTTGAGGGAACTTATGTTCATTACATCACATGGAGTGAGGGCAATAGAGATATTGTACCAAATGCTTTACAAAGTTCTTGTGTTCGGTATATATCCAGTTAACCTGTTTTGGTATTAATTTGACCAAATGTTACAGTGTGGTGTTCATTTAGTTGCTGCAACACTAATGGGAGAGGCATAAGCAAAGACGAATGTTTATTGAAAAGAAATTACTTATTTAAATATGTAATACAATACTCTTATGGTCAATGCAAGAATAATTCATTTTGATAGGTCTTATTGAACCAGATTTATGCAAAACACAATCATCAGCATTTAGTCTGAGAGTAAAGGTCAGCATAATCAAGGTAGCAAAGCACTGACTATATCATTTAAACTGCATGTGCTGCATATTTGATCTTGTTTACTTCTTTCAAGTGTGTAATAGCTGTCAAGAAAAACATGTTCAGACTGAATGAGGACATTTTTTTTTATCTTTTCGATGCAGAATCATGTTTTCCACAAAATATTTATGTCAGAAGTCATTAGATATATGTAAACATCATAGTGGTGAACATTTAATGGAAACAGTACTTCATAAGTACATGTATTGAGTAAACAAATTAACTTCATGTTGAAGCCGAATATGTTAATATAAGACAACACTGTACATTTGCCCTTCAATTTTATCAATACACCAGTGTAGGGGCCCTGAGTGGTCTAAAGCACTTTCTGTTACGGATCACTGCCGTAGCACCTCTGTCTGTGTATGTTCAAGTCTAGGATTCAGCTAATGTAGTTATGTGAGAAAGCTTGCCAGTAGCTTCTTGTGGGTCGGTGGTTCTTTCTGGGGGTTTTCCGGGGTTCTTACTCCACCAATAATACTGGCCGCCATGTATAACCTATCGTGTGCTGAAAAATGGTGTTAAACTCAACAACAACAATACACCTGTATCATTGCTAATGTCCAACTATGTTCTGATTGTGACAATAGAAACGACAGAGAACCAGTCTTTTTTATGTTGAATACTAAGTTGATAAAAATTGTAGTATTTATAATATTGGTGTAACAGAACACCACCTGATCAAGTTTTGCTCACTGAGGATTATGAAACACATTACTTTGAAGTACCAGATCTTGTTCCGTAAATGTAAAATCATTACATGCTTTTTAAGCAAATTTACTTCTTTAAGATGGCATTAAAGAAATATTACACCATTTTTGTTGTTGATTGGTGCATGTTTCCAGTAGTGATCAAGGAAACATCCTATTCTGTTTATGTAACATGATCCCTCTACTTGAAAGTATTTTCTTTACACGACACCCTGTTTCATTGTGACTGTATAATTGTATTTGAACTGAAGTAGAAGGATTTTGGGTGATTACAGAGTGATTTTGTCAAATGCAATAGGTCAAACTGAAAAGCTAAACATTTGATTATTTATCATGTCATGTTAGCATTCTGAGTTTATTATCAGACCCATTTTCAAAGCAATATGCCAAATTATATATGGCTGAAACTTAGTTACAACCATTTGACATATGATCCTTTGTGTTTGTTCCACCATGATGAAATCAGCGCTTTCTCATTTACTTAGTTACCTGCATTAATAAGTAACAGTCAAATCAATTTCCTAACTGGTTCAAACATTTTACCATTCTGACCCTGGAAGCTTGTGTATTTGAAAAGTGATTTATAAAAGGAATGCCTTATAATGAGGTAGGGACCTTATTGCCTATTTGAAAGTTATTCATACCAGGGAGTGCCTTAAACTGAAATAGGGAATTCATTGTGTATTTGAAATGCAATTAATGAAAGGAATGTCTTATATTGAGGTAAGGACCTGATTGTGTATTTGAAAAAAAGGGAATGTCTTGTACTGCATTAGGTATGGTTCATTATTTGAAAAGCAATTCATACATGGAAGTGCCATATACTGAGGTAAGAAGCAGCGGCTTTCTACCTGAATAAGAAACCAATATTTATCACATTTCTTGGAGAGATTAAAAGTGTTTATCAAAATCAGGGCCATTGCCACTTTGCACTCAGGTCCCTCAGGTAAATGTCAACTTTGATGCCCTCCCGCTACAGCAGATTCCACAAAATGATGCCACATGGGCAGTCACCCCTTATTTCCCACCCCTTACATCCACCTTGACCAACATAGATGTATGGACTATGGTGTTGATGGTGCCATTGTTGTTATCCACAAAATATCTATATATTTCACATTATACCAAACACTGTTGAAAAATTGTACTGTGGATATCTTATACTATCATCTTTGATAAACAATTGCATGGTTACTAAGCGTAGACTTTATCTACTATGATACTGTAAATGTTCATGAAAACAAAATGTAATTTTCCTGAATGTTTGTAAGAGAGGGAATTCTTTTTCTGAACTCATATGCAACAAAATGTTTTGAGTCTGACAAGGCACTTTAGAATACTAATTATTGTCAGCACATTTCAGTTATTATTAGATCTGTGAAACTGATCAAAGTGGAAATGGTATGGACTGAAAGAAGAGTTATAAATAATGTTACCACTCCTTTCTATAAATAAGAATGTTATTGCTACA
The DNA here is from genome assembly GCA_029339505.1 of Unio delphinus. NCBI lineage: Eukaryota > Metazoa > Mollusca > Bivalvia > Unionida > Unionidae > Unio > Unio delphinus. Next base: position 13,488,993 of record JAQISU010001236.1, on the reverse strand, counting down.
TTCATGAAGAAAAAAAATCTAACAATTTATTGATCTTCTGATAAGAGAGAGAGAGAGGGAGAGTCTTGACAGCTCACTTGGAGGAGCATTGGGCTTGTAATCCAAGGATCACAAGTTAGATACCTGATCAGGGCAATTCTTGGCAATGGTACTTAATTCCCATTTTCTTGTATATAGTTCTGATAATAAAAGGTACATAAAACAAATATGCATATCAGAGATAAAGAAACCAAATATAGTTTAAAAAAACTTCATTTTACATTTTTTTTGTGAGAAATTCCTTGAAAGTAATTATGCAGTAAAATGTTGCATCATCATGAAATATAAACATGAAAAGACAACAATTCATTATTAAAATTTAACCATTTTAAACAGTAACTAAAACACCAAATCTGTTTCATTCAAAAGCTTGTCTGAAATCTGAAACTTTTTAATGATTAGTGCCAATTTATATAAGTTTCCTTTGTTTTATGTTTCAAGACTATGTGGTTCCTTTATTTATGATTGAGTATTCAATTCATAGGCTCTAGGTATTTGACAGTGGCTTTTTTTAATAAAAAAAATTTGAGTGTATCAGGTGGCATTTTCTTCTTCTATGTGGACCCACTCAGGTAATCCAGTTTGGTTAAAGAATTCTGTTTTAGCGTTGTACTTGTGTTTTCTTGCTAAATCATGAAATGAGTGTATGATTGGAAAATTGTGACACAGTTCCATACAGGAGTCATGTCTGGCTTTAATATATTTCATTAGCATTTACAGAATTGATAAAAATATGATTATCATTTTTTAAAAATTTACCAAAACTTTTTTAGGTCTAAATTATTAAAAACCTGTGTATTGAAAATAGGTGGATTGTTTTTTGTTTTGTTTAGATCTTAATATATACTCTGTACTACATGAAAATTTTGAAAATGCAGGTATTTTTAAATTCAGTGCTTTGAGATTTGATATAAGTAATATGTGTTATTTACTGAGCCTTATCTTTTGTCACTTTTGCATGCCAGCTGTTGGATGTCAACGAGTCTTTTTAAGTTATGATCATTCAATATATAAGACTAGAACCCTTTTTCTCCGATGTAAATTTTTCAGAGAACATTATGAGACACAGCAATGTTAATGTTTGCAGTGGTATCATGTCACTGGTAAAGTTTTTTGTTGAGCCCACAACTAAAACTCTTGGTCTATAGGAATGTGGCAAAACTGTAGGGAGTGGGAATTTCAATTTTTTCTTCTTCTAATCATTATAAATCACAGATGTCCAAATTGCATCTCTTGTAGCTAGTCCTTATTGTTCTATATAGGTGATGAAATTATTGTCTTTTTTATTTGTATCCTTTGCTTCCCATTTTTCTTTTACAGGACTGTATTACCTGGAATCGATGTCTTGCAGATCACAAGAGAAAGGTATGGAACAATGGCCATTGGTTATTAACATTCTTGGATATGGATAATGTATGAAAATACATGTACCGTGTCAAATTGAACAAAATAATTCAGGAAAATACAGGTATATAATTTAAAAATATAAAATTGATCAGAAATGCTATTTGAAATATACAAAGAAAAATAAAACTTTCTAAAACTTTTATGGTGGATATACGTATAAAGGAGTGATATTTTAAATACACAGAAGTCTAGTGTAAACACTGCAACTTCCTTTTTAGTGACGTAGTGCATTGACATTTACTTGATTTAAAGTCCAGTACACGAAAGTAATGTACTGGTAGTGCGAAAGATTGGTGTTAGAGTATCAGAGTGGCATTATGGGAAATGTGTGTAGAAAGAATAACGAGGCTGATCCTGATTCAGCCTGGCGTGCCCAAAATGAAGAATTGGAACGAAATCCTATGTACAAATTTGCAGACCTTAACAAGGGAGGCACACTTATTGAAGCATACAGGCGAGGTGGTCTGCCAGCAGTTCAGGAAATTGCACGGAAGGAGATTCAACCTTTCTTATACGATGGTGGAAAAGGAAAAATAATAACAAAAGTGGAATATATTAAATGGCGTAACAGATTGTCTTGCAAGAGAGCGGTGAGTATTTGATTATCTTCTCTTTATAATAATCGATATGATTGGCACTATTGACCCCCTTCAGGAAATAAGGAATACTTTCTTTAAAATGTGTTTCTTGTTTTCAAACATTATGCAGTGATCCAATCAGGATCAAGAAGTATGTTTTGAAATTTTTTGAGAGTTAGATGGAAAATGTCACTTCTATGAAAGGAGTTGTGAAATAGTGTGTGTTGTAGTTTCTTATGATTGACCTGATTTGTTGGTAATTTATGCTGTTGTTCATCCGCACTGTGACGTAATGATTCAAACCTTGCCACAATTTAATTGGCTAATTGTCTATTAAAATTTATGTTATGTGATGGTTGGTTGACATGACACCTGTCCTGGATGGGTCCATTTTTCTAGCATTGGTATTCTAGTTAAATGCTCTTATTCATTCCCTCACCAGTGAAGTTGGGAGGGAATATTGTAATGAATTTGATGTTATTAAATGAGTGTTTCATAGGGGTGCATGCAGATTTTTTTTTCATTTTTTGATGGGGGTAAACTTGTGGTCAACTTTTTAAGTTTTACGGATGTAGGCAAAAACAAATCCCATAAGTACAGACACCCAAGGCATTATACCTGTACAAAATTACAGTATTTCCTGAATAAAGCTTAAAGCAGGTATTTGGGTCAATTTGCATTTGACTATAGTGTAATGATATTGTATGCATTTCATGGAGTATTAGTCAAATAAGTAAAAAAAAAACCTAATTATTCCAGCAAAAGGTTGAGGTCATTTGTTTTATTGTGTCCACAATGAGGTTGTCTTTATTAAATGCCACTGGTGGTGGCCTTGTTGTTAGAGCGTCTACCTCGGATGAGTTAGGTTGTGGGTCCGAACCACAACCAAGTAATACCATAAACTTATAAAAATGGTACTTGTAACTGCCTTTCTTGATGCTCAGCATTAAGAAGTTAGTGTTAGGACTGGTTGGAATTTTATAAATCAGTTTGGTGTCAGAATGTTGAAATATTGGCAGCTACAGGAAAAATAGCTGAGTCATTGCATTCATTAACAATATTTGTTTTATGTTGTCATTTATGTTGTCTACATGTTACTCATTAGCTAATGTTACGTGAGCATGCTTCTTGGGGGGCCCAAGTGGCTGAGTGGTCTAAAGTGTTCTCCGTTACGGATCACTGCAATCTCACCTCTGTGTGAGTTCAAGTCTGAGATTCAGCCAATGTGGGTATGTGAGGAAGCTTGCCAGTAGCTTCTCATGGGTCGGTGGTTCTTTCCGGGAATTTTCCAGGCTTCTTCCTCCACCATTATTTTCTGGCCACCATGTATAGCCTATCGTATGCTGAAAAACGGTGTTAAATCCTGTATACAACAACGACAACATGCTTCTTGCCTTCTTTTGATTGGCAGATGAAAGGGAAGTATGCTACCTTTCTCACCATGTTTCATCTTCATAAACAACTGTATAGAGAATGTTTGCTCTGTAGAGATGGAAAATGCTATAAATAGTGAAAAATTGTTCATGAAATTAAGTTTACATGGTATCCTGTTTTAAAAATTAGGAATGGTATTGTAGCTGATTTTCAAGAGCTTTAGTGTTTCAAGCCTTTTTGTACTGGGTAACCAGTTTTGTATGTCCGTTGTTAGTTTTGTGTGTCTTTTGTTAGTTTTGTATGTCCGTTGTTAGTCTTGTGTCCGTTGTTAGTTTTGTATGTCTGTTGTTATGTACTCATTAGATTTTAATTTTTATGAAACCTTTTGGTATTTTGGTCAAAGATGATTTCATTCAATAATTTTTCGAGGAAAAAAACAATAGTTGTCACATGCAATCAATAAGAGTAAAAAAGATTCTGTAAAGGGTATATTGAAAACTGAGAGGTAACATGTACCGCCCAGTGTCACTCGCCCATGGAGTGATAATTTGTGCCGTAAGTGGATATGAGATCAAATTTGTTTCTATTTAAAAAATTGTGAATGGTATAACTTGTTTGTAAGAATGACATGAACTGGTGCAAAAAAAATGACAAATCATACATTAATTGTATCAGAATGTAACTAGATGGAACAAGATTTGTCCAAAAAAAATGACAAATCATACATTAATTGTATTAGAATGTAACGAGATGGAACAAGATTTGTCCAAAAAAATGACAAATCATACATTAATTGTATTAGAATGTAACGAGATGGAACAAGATTTGTCAAAAAAAATGACAAATCATACATTAATTGTATTAGAATGTAACGAGATGGAACAAGATTTGTCCCAAAAAATGACAAATCATACATTAATTGTATTAGAATGTAACGAGATGGAACAAGATTTGTCAAAAAAAATGACAAATCATACATTAATTGTATTAGAATGTAACGAGATGGAGTGGTTCCAAAAATATCCAATGTGAAAGAGAAATCCTTTGGATGTAACAAAAGACATGAAAATTTAAATTGCCACTAATTAAGAATATTAACCAAGCAAATTAATAACAAGTATGTAAAAGATTTATGTCAACTTGTAACTATTTGCAGGTCAGAGGCATAGTCTTTTTGCATGCATAATTCATGTCATATGTGTGAAATTTGGATTTTTAAAATTGCTTTAAAAAATTTCAGTCATATTGCCTTGATGTATGCAGTGAGGCAGTTTATAGTGATGTATAGCACTGGGGCAAATATGTAGCGTGATGTCGCACAAAGACACATTATCCTGACACCAGGCCGACCAGTCATAACACTAACCTCTTAATACTGAGCATCAAGTGAGGCAGCTGTTAGTACCATTTTTGTAAGTTTTTGTTATGACTATTGAGAATCGAACCCACAACCTCCTGCATCCAGGGCAGATGCCCTAACCAGTAATTCTTGTAATAAACTCATCTCAAGATGAGCCATGAAAACTTCAATTTTTTTTTTCTTCAACTCGTGTTGTATTTTTTTGTGTAGTCAAAGATGTGTATATTGAGTTAGCAGTATTTTTAGTGGTACTTGTGCCATGTCAAATAATATTTCACACTTTCCAGATCCACACAGATATCATGCAGAACAGTAACACTTTCGTCTTATACTGATGGTTGATATTTGAAGATCTGGACAAAAACTTCGACCCATATTTAAGAATTGTAATCAAAAGGTCATTAGTCCTCTTTCCAAAACTATTAGTTTCCCACAAATGAGTACACTGTAGTTAAGAGTTTTAATATTAAATTTAGACTAGATGAATGTTTTATATTTATACTTGTAATTCTTTTATATGGAGACAGTATGAAATGTAAATGCCATATAGTGTACTTGCATCATGTGTATGGCTGTCAAAACCCATGGAAAACTTACCCGGGTACCCGTTGCGCCGTTTAACGGGTACCCAGGTACTCGTTAGAACATGAAAGACATGTACAACCATTGAGCAGCAATTTTTTTCCCCACTAAATTACGCGTAAACGTATATGGTTTACGCTTTTTCGGTATATCCACCTTCCAAAATTTTCATTTATATTAATCATACAGACCGTATTTTAGAAAAGACCGCTTTACATAACTACTATATACGAGTACGCTTGTCCGTGTACTTTCCTACAGTAACATGTTCTATTTATAGCAAACCTTTTTCTACTTTCCCCTCGAATTCTATTTATAGCATCTGTATGGCTTAGTGAGAAGAGAACAGACTATATTTATTTATTTGGCTACTATATAATATGTCCAAATTATATGCACAACTTTTGGAAATTTGCTTATGGTCGATATCACGTGATTGTAAGACCTAGGTTGTGAGATTTGTGTAGTCACGTGACTATCTATCTCTCTCTCTCTCTCTCTCTCTCTCTATCTCAATATCTATCTATCTATCTATCTATCTATCTATCTATCTATCTATCTATCTCTGTCTATCTATCTATCTATCTATCTATCTATCTATCTATCTATCTATCTATCTATCTCTCTCTCTCTCTCTATCCATCCATCCATCCATCCATCCATCCATCCATCCATCCATCCAGTCTTGCCGACCGTTGGGGCACCACTGATGACCTCACAACCAGCTTCCTCCATTCCAGTCTGTTCTCTGATACTCTCACTGTCACTCAACTTCAGTCCTGTCCACTCTGAGATGTTATCCTCCCATCTTTTCCTGTGTCTTCCTCTCCTTCGCTCTGCACAGTACCTTGCATGATTATCTTAGCAAGCCAAGTTGATCGTGTGACATGTCCATACCATTTCATTTTGCGTTTCTTCACAATGGTCAATAGCTCTTCATCTGGCCCAATGGCTTGCTTAATTCTGTTTCCCACTTACTCGTTCGTGACATGATCTCTATATGTAAAGCCAAGCAATCTTCGAAAGCATCTCACGTGAATGATGTACTTTTGTCTCGTCTGTCAGCAGATTAAAGGCATAGCAAATGCTATGCTCATGATTTTTGAGAAAATAAATCATATTCCTATCGATTTCATGCTGGTATATCTCGATGAAAGATTGTTCAAGTTTGCTGGGCCGGCATGTAAGATGTTACTCATGCCGACATCAAATGGTGTCAGTGAATTCCAACTTTTTGATAGAAAATGTGCTCTGACCCTACACCCCAACATGAATGTCCAACTATCAAAAATGGGGTGGCAAGGGTCAGAGGAAACTCGGACTACTCAAACCAGTGTGCTGCTGATGATATATGATATTTTGATAGTGTTGTCAACAACTTATTTTTGTGAATGGGTACTCGTCATTATCTTTTCAATACCCGGGTTTTTCGCAGTGGTCGGGTACCCGAGTATCCGGGTACATTGACAGCCCTAGTCACATGTAACAAATCAAGGCAATAATGATCAATGTTACATTAGCAATATCATTACCAAAGAAAGACTTGGACTTTCTGGTGACCTTGTAGATAGATATTCAGCTCAAATTGAATAGAGTGGTAAAATACATGCAGCTCTGTTGGTTAACAATACCATTGACCAACTGTATGTAGCATGTTTTTGACGGGCAGTAGCCATTATAGTAACAGAGGATTTAGAATGTCAGTTTCATTTGGTTTAGTAATGACTCTTTTTAAAATATTTGAGAAAATACTGATTTGCTTCAAATTTAATTGTGATGTTCAGTTTTGGGGGAAAAGTTACAAATATCTCAGTAATTCTTATTGTAAGTACAGTATGTGACTGCCATATATGAAGCAAACGTGACTGTTTTTTTTAGTTTTCTATGAAAACAGTATTTTTTTGTATGTTCTGATAATGTAGGGTCAAAATATCTTAAAATTTGTATGCTTCACTGAATATATTTTACTGATAAAGTTCAAGCATCATTGATGTTATGTTAGTTACCAACATTTTAATTAGAAATATCATCTGGTACATTTTCATGTTTTCCAATCTCCAAATCCTTGATTCATTGTCTGCATTTTATGCACTGAAGTGAATATGATCATATAAAGTATACAAAACTTATAATTAAAATTTATTTTGCCATGTTTAACCTTGATAACCTCAGGATTGATTTAATTATCCTTGTGAGAGGAGTAATTTTAAATATCTTTTGATCAGTGAAAAATGATTGAATACTTCTGAGCTTTTGATGGGAATTTAATGAATCAGGTAATTTAGTAATGTTCCAGTGTGAAACTATGCATTTTTAAATTTTTTATATTATTGTTGGTTTCTAGGCTAGTTCGCTGTCACTGTTGCTAACTACTGCTATGGAAATTACAAGGAACCAGTCTTCAGTGCAAAAAACAAGCTTACATTACCAGACTGAGTCTTAACAATCAAGATGCATATTATGCCATTTGGAAGGCATAAAGTTGCTTATTGACTAAGACTGTTTCAGTGTGCAGTCAGTTATGTGGGTCTGTTTGAGGGTTGTGTTGTCACAAGTACAATCATTTTAAACATTGTCCCAAAAGTTTAATTTATGTATTGATAATTACCATGGACCGTGCTTATGGATAAACAATATGCTGAGAACTGCGTTAAATTTTTAATTTGAATGCATTTAAGACTTTCTTTATCAGTTGTTTTAGTTATATCAATTTAGCAACAATAAATCAACGGATCACTACAGGTCAAACGTATTTACAGTGTAATAATTGATATATATATGTTACAGTAGTTTTGTTTTGTGGTACAGTCCTACCCGTTTATATCGACATCGCTTATATCGACAAGCCGCCTATGTCGACAAAAAAACAAAGTCCCAATCCCTTGATCTACTATTACTATCAAATTGTTATGCTTATGTCGACGTCGAGATAAAAGATCAGCGTTCATGTCGACAGAAGCCCTTGGCCCCAGCTTTAACAAATCCTTAGTTTTCATCATTTATGTCGACAAACTGCCAGTTCCGACCCATACTTTGTTCAACAATTAGTTGATCTTGCCGGCAGGCTTTTGATGTCGCGGTCGGAAAAAAAAACATAGCAGCTAGTTAAGTCTTTGATCTTACCGCATAGCTTGTGGGTCATGTTCTTCAGATGTACTCTTACAATGACAACATGTACACCTAAAAGGATCAATTGAGGAACACAATTTCCCAATCAACTGGTGGTCGAAGCAGGACTAGCAAGCCCTTAAATTTGCCATCCAGGAAATTGATGCGTACAGAGGACTCCTGTATACATGATTTTCTGAATCCCATATATAAAAATTGCATGAGAATATGGATTAGACATTTCTGAGACCTTTGAAAGTGATCAGTGTTTTTTCGCTGTGAAAGTTTCGTTTTTAACTTTATTTACATTTACGATGGCTACCAACAGCAGGGTAAAACGCAAATTAAATTTACAGTTTCTGGAAACTAAATATCTGGCTGTTAAGGAAGTTAAGGGATAAACATCTCACAAATAGGTCTGTGTTATTTTTTCACTTAAAAATAACACCTGTTCAGGAAGGATCTAAGCTGCTGAGTCTATAAAGAAAGACTAAGTTGAAGGTAATTGCGCTCCCCAAAGGATCGAAGAAGCAAGACTGCTACATTTGAAGACATGGAGGAAGCATCAGAATGGTTCAATGAAGCATTATTGAAAAAACTTAGTGTGGAGAACTTCGCTGCAACAAGTGGTTGGTTCAGTCGCTTTAATGTTCGTCATAATATCGGATACAAAAGTATTTGTGGAGAGTACATGTACTGTTGACAGTTTTTCACTTCCCTGTAAATAGCCCTATCCCCTTGGTAGCTTCAATAAGATGGGAACAGACTGACCAAAATCTAGGCCAATTTAAGTACATGTACATGAAGCATGTAAATGACAACTATCCAACCATGTGCTAATGCTGACGTTGAATATCGTAATGTTTTTCGTATCAGGATGTGATCGATGCAATATTTTAATTTGGATTTTACTACACAAAGGTAACCACGATGTAATTTGTCAATATGCAAATGTATTTCACACTGATTCTGTCTTCATGTACTCAAAATTTCCATTTTTTTCTCAAAGTGTAAATGCTACTCACTGACAACGGGTCACCCTTTGCTGACGAATTTTAACTTTGATCTTTTTTCAGCCCCCTCCCCACTTATCTCAACATCTGCTTTTGGCGCTTATGTCAACAATATTTCCTCGGGCTTGAGGATTTCGACATAAACGGGTAGGACTGTACTAATAGTATGACTGAAACATGCAGCCACTGACTGCATATTCCTAAATCTGCTCTTGCATGGTACATAGAGCTATCTTGATGATGATTCGCTTTGTCTTTTTGGTCTGATTCTGGTGTAAAATGAAACTGGAGCAAAAATCCAAGATGGCTACCACAGTAGACATTTGTTTGTGCTTTTTATCATACTATGAATTCAGTTGGATGAAACACAATGCTTCTCATTTTGATAACATCTTTGTATGACTGTCAAGATTTTATCTCCAGAGTGAAGGTCATTGAAATAATTTTGAAGCACCATTTTGGGACTTTACCTCAGATGCTCTTTAAGACTGGGTAAAAATGTCTGCAAAGTAACTTGACAACTTTATTAAAAGCCTTTGAGGTCATCATTGTGAACTGTTAAGATGCAACCATGGGTGAAGAAAAAAGGAAAATATCGCTATTATTCTTATAATGGCATTGATATGGGATTTCACTGAAATACACGTTTTTAGGGTTTTGAATTAAAATGGTGCTTATCTACCATCACCAAGTTGGCTTTTCTCTGAATGAATTTTGAAAACAAAATTAAATGCCCTTGAGGTCAAATCAGAGCTTATAAATGTTAGTTGCATTTTTATACTTCATTGAGCTTGTGGACACATGTGCCAGTCACAGGCTTGTATATGTATATAGCAAATGATTTTTGACCAGACTTTTTTAATTCTGATGAATTAGTTGATAGTTAGCAATTGGACATTGATTGTAAGGTCTGGTGTTTCAAGTCAGGTCTTAGTACATACTGGCCTGTAAGCATGTTGACACAAACAAGTGTTAATTAATTTTTATCAAACCCACTTGTGTATGCCCCCAAACAATTCCACTTTAGTAACTTTGTTTTTTATTTCTAAAATATATAAATTATAGGTTTAACCAGGTATAGCATATGTGTGTACCTTGATATTGAGAAAAGTGATTTTTATCATTGATATCAGAATCAGCATGTAAAGGAATATAGCTTTGTTACTAAATTTGATGTATTGGAATTTCTCAGGACTTTCAGAGATGGTTGAATAGTTCTTAAAAATCCAAAAGACACACGAACACACACTCCATCATAAGACAGGCTATATTCGGATGTGACTCAATCCATAATCTATAATCTTTTATCTTTTATGCACAATAACTCACATATCTGCAGTTTCTAAAATCCCTGGCTGCCTCATACAAAAGACTTATAAAATGGTATGAACAGCTGCCTTGCTTGGCACTCAGCATTAAGAGGTTAATGTTAGGACTGGTTGGCCTTGTGTCAGGATAATGTGACTTGGTGGGACGTCATGCTACATGTCTGCGGCATGATGCCACAGTGCTAGACATCACTATAAACTGCCTCACTGCAGACATCATACTGATATGACTAATTTTCTATTTTAAAGCTACGTTAAAAATCCAAAAGACACACACACAGTCTATCATAAGACATGCTATATTATGATGTGACTCAATCCGTAATCTTTTATCTTTTATGCACAATAACTCACCTATCTGCAGTTATTAAAAATTTTGACTTTTGCTAGCACTTGAAATAGGACATTCTTCTAAGGATTATGGCCAAAAGAGTCAAAGGTGAAGCAGATCAAAACATTCTGATAACCTGACGCCTTGGACTCCTCCAAATATAGATGCAGGCCCCATTTGTGTTATAAATGAGTTGGCCCCATTCTACATTTTGGGGCCAAAAGGTCATTGGGCCTGTATGTTATGTCAAATATTTAGACAGAAATCACTGTAATGTGATCTTTTAAAATGTCTTTCCCATTTTAAAATCTAGCAGTTTCAGTGTTGTGTCAGAATAACAGTAATAAATAGGACCCTTTCCAGCTTACTCAGTTGGAGTCTGGGCTAGTGGAATATGAATAGGGCCTTGCTATTTTTAAATATCACTTGCCTTGGGTCTGTGTTGCATAAAGTATTTTTTTTTAGCACTGGGTATTTAGGGTAATTGACTTAAAAATGCATCATGTGATGGCAGATCTGGGTCAGTGCATTTGGACTTGTATTATAAGCGTATATATATGGTTGGTGACCTCAACAGTGTCACATTGATCTACTTATACAAAAATAAGTAAACATTTTTGAAATCATGGCATGTAGTTGAATGGAGCATATTAAAAAAAATCTTAGAAATGTTTGATGGACAGGAAATCTTTAATTTTATTGATACATGTACTTGTAAAATGTATTCTTCAATATAAATATAATTAGGACATAACCGACTTTTGATCCGGAAATCGGATTCCACTGGATAGTATGAACTAACGATTAATCGGAGTCGGACAAGGCAGGAACGACTGATTCGGATAATAAAAATAATAAAGTTGAATTTCTATAGCACCATGTCTAACACTGTGTGTCATTCGATAGTGCATTAATAAAGTTAAATAAGAAGTCAAAAAAGTTCAATATGGTCGTTACACAACCACGCTGTGAGACAATCAATTTGAACGGATGGGTGAAAACCGGAAATGAAGCCGGATATGGTAAAGTACTAAGTAACATGTTAGACACGGCAAAATCAGATACCAGAAACCCGGAAACGGAAGATGAAATTTTTTTAAAAAAAAATACGGATTTAGTATTTCCGATTAATTGAATCGTATCCGGAATCGGAAAAATTTCATGCCCAAAATCCGGAATCGGAAATCGGTAGAAAAATGCTAATCGGTTATGCCCTAAATATAATCTACCTCGAGCTGTGAAAAACTTGTTTATTAAGCATTTTTCAAAGACTTTACAGCTGTCAATGGCTAAATAGTCCATATATATGTATAAGGTAATTGGCTGTCAATTGTTTAATTAATGGCAGACAGTCAAAGTAGTTGTGCTGACCCATTTAAGTTGTTATAATTGTCTTAGTTTTTGTCTAAATTTTGTGACATTTTCACACACATATATATATATATATATATATATATATATATATATATATATATATATATATATAAACTCAAAATGATCTGTTTTGTAAATATTTTTAGTTTCAAAAGAGTAACTTTTATTTTAAAAGAAACAAGTGTGCTCTTGTATGTGTGGGTTATCTGTATATGGCATTAATTTTTTGAAATTACAAAGTTACTTATTGTATTTTATTATAGATTGTATTGTCTATGTTAAGAATTTTTACACCAACTATTAGCTTAACAACTTTCATTGAGTAGTAATCTGGGGTTTGTGGCTTCTGAGAGATTGGCCTGTCAGAGCAATATATACATACGTCACCTTGGAGGCCCTGAGTGGCCGAGTGGTCTAAAGCGCTCTCTATTACGGATCACTGCCATCTCACCTCTGTGTGGGTTGGAGTCTCAGATTCAGCCAATGTGGATATGTGAAAGCTTGCCAGTAGCTTCTCGTGGGTTGGTGGTTCTTTCCAGGGGTTTTCCCGCGTTCTTCCTCCACCATTAATACTGGCTACCATGTATAGCCTATCAATATGTGCTGAAAAATGACATTAAACCCTACAACAACATACATCACCTTGAAAAAAATGTATGTGCATAACCATTCTTTCTTTTTTTTTGATAATGATTGGTTTGTCAATTTCAAGGAAAATTTAAAGCTGCATTGTGTATTCATGTTCGTTGGCACTCAGGCTTTTCCATGGAAGATATTCAGCACCTCATGGGGGAATGGGTAAAATAATCTATAATCATCTTTTCCATCTTGAATAGTTTTTCTCCCAGGCAAAAAATAATTATAGAGTAGAATTTAAAAGTGTAAAAGGTTTCTCTTGGGTAATTTTTCAGGATGCCAGGGAGGTTGAATGTAGGATCACTTTGGGTGGACCAGTCTATTAAATAAGTGAAAATAGTCTCTTATTAGGCCATTAGCCATGCCTATATTTTTAAAATGTGGATACTATAAATATATTGGATACAAAACAGAATGAAGTAAATATAATTGTTATGCTGGTCCAGACTACAACGAACTCGTATAGCATATTTTACTTCAAATGCAAAAATTAAATTGATGGCAGCACAGTCCTGTAGCAGTACATTAGAGAGAATTGAAATCATTTATGATTTTGTTCTCTCGAGATTCAGATATCTTTAAAAAAATGAAGGTTTCATGCAGTAACCTTGAACTTGGACTACTGACATAATCACTGCTAGATCCTAGTACACATTTGTCACCCACCTACCCACTCCCCTCTTTCTCTCGCTTTCTCTCTGTCTGTCTGTCTCACTCTCTCTCTCTCATATGCACTCATCGCAGACCATGTTCGGTTCAAAAAATGTATTGTTATATATTTTCCATTAGTTCAGACATAATGTACTCTGGTTGATTTTGATCACTATTAAATTTTGTTTGTTGCACAATGGATAGATAAATTCCAGTAGTTCAATGTCACTTATTAACTCAGTATTGTACATGTACTCTGCTTTGTATGAAGACAACTTATTGATCTCAGTGAATACAGTACTTACATTAGCTATAAGGTATATAACTCTATTATGAGATCAAATTGCTGTCACTAATAATGCATACGTTTCTTAAAGGTGCAAGTGTCAAGATGTATTCTTGCATTTGGCAAAGCATATCATAGATAACATGTTTTACATGGCAGTACATATTTAAAAGACCTTGACATATGAAATGTACACGTATGTCTTGCATGCAAAATGTACACATATGTCTTACATGCAAATGTACAAATAATAATAATAATAATAATAATAATAATAATAATAATAATAATATTAATAATAATGAGGACATTGTATAGTGCCTAGTCTTTAGAAGCTCTAAGTACTTTACAACATCTATAATGATATGACTACAAAAAACAAGGACCATGAAATTGGAAAACATAAAAAATGCTAGGAAACATTATTAGGTCTTTAAGTTTGTTCTTGCTGTTGAAAATGGTGAGTTTTAAGAGCATTATTGAAAAGGATTACTGTGTCTTTGTGTTTAATTTCAATGGGCAATTTGTTCCACATTGCTGGGCCCTGATATGCAAAAGAACGTTGTCCATACGACTTAATTTTCATAGTGGGAATAATGAGTATACGATTGTCAGAAGAGGAGTTGAAGTATCTTGCTGCTGTGTACACATGCGTGAGGCCGGATAGATATGCTGGACTGGATCAAGTTCATCAGTCTAACATAGCACAGAGAACACATTTTGTGTTTGATTCTGGATCAATTGGATAGCCAGAGTAGGATACAGAGCAGCGGGGAGGTGTGCTCAGATTGTGGTATTCTAAATATGATCCAAGCAGCTATGTTTTGAACTTTTTGAAATTTTTGGAGTAGATATTGAGTTGAACCAAACATAATTGAGTTACAATAGTCTAGTCTTGAAAGTACTAATAAACATACAAGTGTTTTAGTGGCATCAACTGAAAGATATTTGTGAATGGAGCTCAGATGCATCTCAGCTCAAGATATACAGCCTTGTATATGTTCATGACATGTTGGTGCATGATGAGAGTACTGTCTACAGTAACACCTAGGTTTTATGTGAATTTAATATTGGTTTAATTGCTGATATTTATTGTCTGAGGTACAGGATGTGAATGAGAAAGTCTTTGTGTTGTGATCAGAATAGCCTCAGTTTTATCATCATTCATCTGCAGCTTGTTACATGTCATCATTGATTTCACATCAGAAATTCACCTGTCTACTCCATGGATGATAGCATCAGCTTCAGTTATGTGGCAAGACTTGTATATTTGAGTGTCATAAGCATACAATTGGTTAAACACTGGGTGATGATCTGTGACACTTTAGAGCGGCTGAGTGTATAGAATGAAGAGAACAGGTCCAAGAACACACTCCTGTGAAACACCGCAACATAGATCAATGGGCTAGAGTGTATTACATTTGCACATACAATTTGTGTCCTGCTGACTAAGTAGAACTTCAACCATTTTAAGGCTATATTCTGAATGCCGAATACATGCTGGAGATGGTGAAGTAATATATCATGATCAATTGTGTCCAATGTCGCAGACAAAGCAAGGAGGGTGAGGTCTGTAATCTTTCTGCTATCCAAGGCAGAGAGAATGTCATTAACTACTTTCAGAAGAGTAGTTTCAGTACTGTGGCAAGGGCAATATGCAGACTGTACATTGCTAAAAAACTGTTTGAATTAAAATGAAAAACAAGTTGGGTTAGAACAACTTTTTCTAAGATTTTTTTATATGAACAGGAGATTAGAAACTGGGCAGTAGCTCTTTAAATCGTTATATTCACATGTTGGGTCCTTCAGCAGAGGCTTTACAATGGCAGTTTTGAAAATGATGGTAATTACTCAGATGTGAGAGAAATATTAATTACATCAGTTAGTGAAGGCAATATTAGGTCTAAGCACTCAAGCAGCAGTGATGTTGGAATTGGATCAAGTTCACATGACTTTGGTGCACACTTCGTCACGATTGTCTCCACAAAATCCATAGTGACAGGTTCAGATGCTCGTAATGGTTGTTGCTGAGATTCTGTATCGTAACTGTATGGTGACGAGTCAATTGAAATTGTGTTATCAAGTGTATCTCTATGAGTTTGTACTTTGTCACAGAAGAAATTTGTAAATAGGTCCGGAAGGTCTACTGGAGAGAAGGTAGTTGAAAGTGGTGTACACTTGTTCCTTGACATTAGTTTTTTAGTTATCTTGATGAGCTCTTTGCAGCTGGAACTCTGCATGGTCTTAGTACTATAGTGGGATAATTTAGCTAATTGGACTGTTTGTGATGTTCTTCTTAGCGGCTTCATAGATTTGTTTATGAATAGTGAGTTTGGTGGAAAACCAAAGTCTCTCTGGTTTACAGCGATCTGTTTTAGCAGTGCGAAGCTGGTCCCTAACACCTTTGTATCATGGAGAACACTTTTGAATTGATACTCTGAACTTGGTGGCTGGGGCATGTTTTTCAAGCAATGAATGCAGTTAGTTATCAAGTTGTTCTGCTGTAGGTGGTAATAAAGTTGCTAGGTTTGCTTGGATGTCATGCATTAGTTTGGTTTTATTTATTCTACAGAGGTTTCTCTTTGTAGCAAATAAAGGTGGAGGGTTAGGGACTGATATGCATATGTTTTGCATGCATAAAAGTATCCTTGCAGTATATCCAATCATATAATTGTATAATCTTGACATACATCTGTTGGCTTACTAACAATTTGGTTTTCAAAATTTAAGTTGCTTCACTCCCCAAATGTTATAGATGGGCAGGACATGTATGGTTAATTGGCATCCTTTAGTTACGAGAGACAATGGAAGTGCACCATAATATATGTCCCAGTTGGTGGTTGTGCTGCGTGTGCTGTGGCAATGAAGTCCAACACTGTAATGGCTGTACTTGCTGCACTTGAAGGATTAGTCTGTTTCCACTCTGATCACTTTTCATCTGTGTGCAAGTGCAGCTTGTCTTTGCTGGTTTTCAGACCAATGATCAGAGCATGTTGACAGCTGGACCTATCTAGAGCAAGTGCTCTTCCCAGGTACTTTCATGTCGCGCCTGAAGACATCCTTGAAGATGAGATTTGTCCATCTTATCGACCTTTTGCCAGAGGAAAGTTTTGATTAAAGAAGGTCTTTGGGGATCCCTCCATTATCCATCCAACATACAATTGGCCCAGCCATCTCATGCAATGTTGACAGAGGACTGTGACCATGCTGGGATTCTTGGCATCTTCAAACACCTTGTTGTTTGTTACTCAATTGCTCAAGGTGATCCTGCGCATGCATTGAAGGCATTGCATGTAAAAGGCACTCATTCTTTTCTCTTGTGAGGCATACAGAGTCCAGGTTTCACTGGCATAGAGGAGAACGCCTATTACACAGGCATGGTACATGGAGATCTTTTGTTCAGGGTCAGCATGCTGTTGTTACACACTCTCTGTGAAAACTGGAGAGAGTTGTTCATCATGTAACCCAGGACTTGTGTCGTGTACCAATGTACGTGTTTGTCATGGGGGGAGTGCGTGAGTGAGCGATTGATAAAGGTGAATGATTCACGTGCTTCACAGGTATTAAGATCAATCATGTGTATAACTAGCGAAAAGCTTCTGGCATTCCTAGGATATTTCTTGAGACAGACGAAGCCTCAAGCAGTAAGAGTCGTTAAGAAGAGCACTTGGCTTTCACACAAGTGAAAGACCAGGGATTGAATATAATTTGTATAAATTTTACCCTTCCGGTCTGGTAAGGTATCATTTATTTTACTGTGATAACATTATAAATGTCGGTGTGTGTATTGTGTATTTTGCATTGTATTTGCGTCGGTTAAATTCTGTATTGTATTTGTCTTGTATTCTAAGTATGCACTTTGTATTGTTTTAGTTTTTTTTTGTTATTTGTACCATTTCATTTCATAATAAACCCCACAATCAACGAGCGAATATTGTCATTTCAAACCCTAAATGAGACAGAGCTCACAATCATGTCTTTGCATTTTGCTTGCTATGCTCAGCATTGAGCAAAAGGTTGTTGGTGATGGTAGAGCCAAGGTACATAAACTGACTGACTGTCTCATGTTTGTAGTTGTTGATGATGATACTTGGCGATTTTTTTCCACATCTGGAGCCATCATATTGGTTTACTTTAGGCTGATTGTCAGCCCAAACTCATAGCATGCTTTAGCAAAGCGATCCATCAGGTGCTGTTAACTCAGCTTCTGTGTGAGTGGCTAGGGCAGCATAGTCTGTGAAGAGCAATGTCCCTGATGGTTACTTCTCGCACTTTTGCTCTTTGCCTTTAGTTGTACCAGGTTGAACAGTCTGCTGTCTGATTGCGTGTGCAGGTATATACCTTCTGTGGACGTTCCAAAGGCGTGCATGAGCAGGACAGCAAAGAAGAGGGTGAACAGCATGTGGGCAAGGATGCAGCCCTGTTTCACTTTGCTGCTGATGTTGAAGGGGTTAGATGTTGAGCCATCATACTGCACTGTGCCTTTCATGTCATTGTGGAATGACTGGATTATACTTGGCAGCTTTGGAGGGCATCCAAACTTCACCAGGATTGTGAACAGCCCATCTCTGCTGACCAGATCGAAGGGCTTGGTGAGGTCTATAAAGGTGAGGGGTCTGTGTTGTTCTCCGCATTTCTCCTGCAGTTGCCTGATGGAGAAGATCATGTCGATTGTGGACCTCTGTGCGAGGAACCTGCACTGTTACTCTGGATACACTCTGTCGCAGAATCTGCATTGTGTTCAGGATGACAGTTTGTGTGTCCTTTTGCAGTTTATAGGGCAATGCGTATTATTTTGATCATTTATTTATTACTTGCTTAATGCCACAGTATTGAGCATTCACATGAAAATCGTTGAAATTACTGTAATAAGTTCATCTAAATAGCTCACTTTTTATATTATTGGAAACAATTCATACTACTGTAGTTCTATTATTCACTTCTATATTACTGCAGTAAATTTATACTAATTCACTTTTTTATTACTGCTAAATTAATACTAGTAGTTCACTTTTATGTTTGATGTAATACAGTAAATTCATAATAGTAGTTCACTTTTATACTACTGCAGTAATTTGTACAAGTTCACTTTATGCTATTACAGTAAATTCATGCTAGTTCACATTTGTTGATGTACTACAGTAAATTCGTAAATTCATAATCATATATAGTTAACTTTTATATTACTGCAAATAATTTCATAGCAGATCATTTTTATATTACTGCATTAAATTCATACTTGTATATCACTTTTATATTACTGCATTAAATTCATACTTGTATATCACTTTTATATTACTGCATTAAATTCATACTTGTATATCACTTTTATATTACTGCATTAAATTCATACTTGTATATCATTTTTATATTACTGCATTAAATTCATACTTGTATATCACTTTTATATTACTGCATTAAATTCATACTTGTATATCACTTTTATATTACTGCATTAAATTCATACTTGTATATCACTTTTATATTACTGCATTAAATTCATACTTGTATATCACTTTTATATTACTGCATTAAATTCATACTTGTATATCACTTTTATATTACTGCATTAAATTCATACTTGTATATCACTTTTATATTACTGCATTAAATTCATACTTGTATATCACTTTTATATTACTGCATTAAATTCATACTTGTATATCACTTTTATATTACTGCATTAAATTCATACTTGTATATCACTTTTATATTACTGCATTAAATTCATACTTGTATATCATTTTTATATTACTGCATTAAATTCATACTTGTATATCACTTTTATATTACTGCATTAAATTCATACTTGTATATCACTTTTATATTACTGCATTAAATTCATACTTGTATATCACTTTTATATTACTGCATTAAATTCATACTTGTATATCACTTTTATATTACTGCATTAAATTCATACTTGTATATCACTTTTATATTACTGCATTAAATTCATACTTGTATATCACTTTTATATTACTGCATTAAATTCATACTTGTATATCACTTTTATATTACTGCATTAAATTCATACTTGTATATCATTTTTATATTACTGCATTAAATTCATACTTGTATATCACTTTTATATTACTGCATTAAATTCATACTTGTATATCACTTTTATATTACTGCATTAAATTCATACTTGTATATCACTTTTATATTACTGCATTAAATTCATACTTGTATATCACTTTTATATTACTGCATTAAATTCATACTTGTATATCACTTTTATATTACTGCATTAAATTCATACTTGTATATCATTTTTATATTACTGCATTAAATTCATACTTGTATATCACTTTTATATTACTGCATTAAATTCATACTTGTATATCACTTTTATATTACTGCATTAAATTCATACTTGTATATCACTTTTATATTACTGTTCAGCTAATGTCATATGTTCTTATTCAGCATAAGAATTTTGTCAGTATGTATATGTGGAACTGAATTTACACACAATGTACACATAGTGTTTTCAAGTGCTACAGTTTTTAGCAGATTTTTATCCTTTCTTTTCATTTTGGTCATTTCAGAATCAATCTCTTTAATATGGGATATAAGCAATGTGATTATTCCATTTTCTGGTAATTCTTTATACTTCATTGTTGAACATTCTCTACCAGGGTACTGAAATCAGAAATATGTTAAACCTGATCTGGAACCTGAGTGTTTCAGCATGTGCAATATCCTCTTGTGCATACAACATGAATCCGCTTTGCTGTAAATAAACTTGGAGAAAGATTCAAATAAAGTATAAAGATATCTTTAGTAAAATATGTGCAGCATGGTCAGCGATGCTTGAGTATACAATGTTTGGTGTGCTGTCATTCCATAATCAGTTGAATTGGTGCACATGAGTCCATAATACCATTAATGTATTTTCGTTTCCCTGAGCTGTTCACTTGAATATATTTGACAGTACATATGTAGATAACTGAGGACTACCAGGAAAATAAGTTTTTGTACTAATTATATCCCTCTCATAAAATTTCTTAAAATTGTTATTATCATTAATAATAATAATAATAATAATAATAATAATAATAATAATAATAATACTATTTTTATTTTTATTATTAGTATTATTATTATTATTAAACGCATGAAACTCTTGCATGCTATTTTTTCAGTTAAGAACATCAATAAATTTTGCAGGAAATTTACAAGTTGCTTCGATCTTATCTGCAACAGTTTTAACACAATTGACTATACCATTCCAAGGTAATGGGAATTAAATGCATTTTCTAAGTCAGATGATCTAGAATGCCTGGATATGTATCAAACCTACAGTGTTAGGATTGTAAGACTATGTTAGACCAACAGCTCTACCTCAGCTCACTGGACTCTTGTGCTATAGAAGATATTTTAAATCCTTTTGCTGAAAAATGTTGTCACAAAAATCATTGCAGTCCAGTGACTAAATTAATAACCGCTGTCTTATGATTGCCTTGCAAGTACAGTAGAACCTGTCTTGAAAGACCACCCCTTTTGCCACAAAATAATGGTCTTTCAAGACAGGAGGTCTCTCATAACAGGTCATAACACTATATACCGGTACTGAATAAATCTGTACATGGAGATTTCTGGTCTCTCAAAACAGATGGTCTCTCATAGCAGTGGTCTCTCAAGACAGGTTTTACTGTAATACAGAAAAATTTGGACTATTATACATGGAAATAATTGATGTGGCACAAACATTTTTTTTTTGCTTACAAATTTTGATCTGAAATCATGTGTCATACTCTCATTGTAATGTATATACATCTCTCCCCTATATAACATTCCTCGTTATAATGCAATTCCAGATATATCACAGTACTCATTATAATGCAATTCCAGATATATCATGGTGCTGCTATGGACTCCATGACCGATATCATTGCCAAATATTACAGTATGGGTTGAAAGAAAACAAAGTGAAACTTATTCTTATACCTTCATTTCCTTATTAACAAATTTTGATTGTGCCCACCATATCACTGTTTTGTATATTTTGCTGTTCTCAATATATTGTGGTCCTCTGTACAGTGCAGTTAAGTAGTACAAAGCAGGGTTTCAACTGCCATGTTATAATAAGAGAGCAGCATGCCATCACAGGCCCCTCTATTCCTAATATTCTAGCAATATGAACTTAAGATTTCACCCTTTTCTTTTAACAGGGTTCTGTGCATGTTGAAACCAAGTCAGATGAACAGATATTGAATGAATATCAAGAGCATGCATTCAATAAAATTGAAACACATGAGGCGTGTTGGGACCTTGATAAACGTGGTGGTGTCGGGGAAACCCCATTCCATTTACTCTATCTTGCTGACAGTGCTGAGCATGCAGAAGTTGCCAAAATATTACTTAATATGTACCCAAAGCTGGCTTTGGATTTTTATGAAGACGACGAATATTTTGGTAAGTAAAATATTTCTGTGTGTGTGTGTGTTTAATGTTGAGCATTATTGAAACTTTTTTAAAGACCTAGGCTGGTGTATTTCAATAAGTCAAGGGTCTCTCATCCTTCTGGGTGACATTGTGGTCTAAAGTGCTTGCCTTTTAACCTATCACTGCCATTTTAACTCTTATCTGTGCCCAGGGTTTGAGTCTCAGGCTTGACCTCTGTGGGTGTGTGAGAAAGCTTATCAGTATCTTCCCGTGGGTCAGTAATTCTTTCTTGTTCTTTCTCCACCAGTTATACTGGTTACCATGTATCTGTCATGTGCTGGAAAATTGCTATATGAAACCCCCAACATCATCAGGTCAGGTGTTTCCAGTGACGTAAGCTGGACAACCAGCTGAAATCTCCATCAATACATGTATGTATCTGTAAAGACATAAAGATGATTTACTGTCGCATTATGTGTCAGTAGGTTTGGATCTATACAGTTGATCATATTCTGATCTTTTGGTGCCAAATGCACCAGTTTAGCAAATCTGAGTTTCAGTTTGCAGCTGGATTTAACTTAAAAATGAGTATGTATAGTTATTACAGTTTTTTAGATCTGTAATTATTAGCTGGTTTCACATACCAAGAAATTATTGAGTTTTTAGCACTTGATGTAGTAAATTTTTATGCATGTAAAATGAAAGAATATAATTTTATCTGATACGATGTAAATTTAAGCTTTCTAACTCAATCATATGTCTGTCAAAATTACAAGGCAAATATTCCATTACTTTAATACAATGAAGTGTCTAAAAAGGTATAACTCTAATGTCTTCATGGTAATTTGTTAATTTTGGTTGGCATCATGCTGATTTGTATTAAATTTGTTTATTACTGTATTGGATGCATCCAGTGGTCTGAGGCACTCACCATTATAGATGACAACTTGATTTGTCAATGTGGGTTTGATTCTTGGTTTGTCCATTGTGTGTATGTTAGAAAGTTTACCAGTAGCTTCCCATGGTTGGTCAGTGGTTCTTCCCAAGGTCATCCTGGGCTCTTCTCCAATTAGATTTAAACTGGCCATTGTCTAGTATTATGTGCTGAAAAATGACATTAAACCCACAAAACTGAAAGATGGTATTGAAACAAAAATAAATACTGTATCATGTTTAATCTTTAAATATATTAAATTAATTAAACTGAATTCCAATTTTGAGGCTTTTTACATTTTGTAATTGTCCTGCTGAACACTGTAAAAATGTGTATCAGTTGATAG
Source organism: Unio delphinus (assembly GCA_029339505.1). Lineage (NCBI taxonomy): Eukaryota > Metazoa > Mollusca > Bivalvia > Unionida > Unionidae > Unio > Unio delphinus. Next base: position 13,465,252 of record JAQISU010001236.1, on the reverse strand, counting down.
ATTGCAAACACAAACTTTGGGCTGAGATACACTCGACAATGCTAGATCAGTTTAGTCAAAGGCAATAGGAAATGTTTAAGCCAGGTATTTTAATGTGAGGGCAGGCTTGTCTACCACTTGAACTTTTATTTATTACATGACAATTTTGGAGTGTTGGGAAGCCAAGGCAGGCAATCGGTACACTCAGAATTGTGTTTTTGCACACTTGGTAGCATCATTTGTGTGCTTAGTTCACTTGTATAAAAAAAAAAAAACCATTAACTTTATTACTTTCTTTAAAGATCTATTATGAACTTATGTACCACAAGTATATTTTCATGAATTATATTATCTGTAATTATAATTTATTGACGGTGTCCCCCCCATTTATGGTTTATCATGGATTGAAGTACCATAACAAAAAAGAATGTATCTTTCTTAGAAATCAAGTTGAATTTCAAAATGCATAGACCCAGATCAGCCATGAGTCCCTACTTGTCATCACACAGACCCAGATCAGCCATGAGTCCCTATTTGTCATCACACAGACCCAGATCAGCCATGAGTCCCTACTTGTAATCACACAGACCCAGATCAGCCATGAGTCCCTACTTGTCATCACACAGACCCAGATCAGCCATGAGTCTCTACTTGTCATCACACAGACCCAGATCAGCCATGAGTCTCTACTTGTCATCACACAGACCCAGATCAGCCATGAGTCCCTACTTGTCATCAGCTTCAATTACTTTGTCCGTATTTTTGGTTCTTGTTTGGATCAATATCTTGCACTCTTAATTTCTTCTATGGTCATGCAATCTAATACTTGTATGTACAATGCTCTTTGAGCCTTGTAACAGCATTACCCTGCTAAATGTAGGTTACAGTAACTGATCTTCATGCTTAAGTAATAATCTGATCTTTTTGAGTTATTTTCATGAAGACTTTTAACATTAAACTGACTAGTGTTTAAAACTATTGATAATCACAGGTACTTATTACATAGAAATCACAGGTATTTATTACATAGATATCAGAGGTGCTTATTACATAGATATCATGGGTACTTACATAGAAATCACAGGTATTTATTACATAGATATCAGAGGTGCTTATTAGATAGATATCACAGATAATAATAATGAGGACTTTGTATAGCGCCTTATCTTTAGAAACTCTAAGCACTTTACATCTATAATGATATGACTACACTACAGAAAAAAAACAAAAAAACTCAAACAAAAGCCATGAAATTGGAAGACATAAAAACATGCTGAAAACATATAGGATGCAAAACATTATTAGGTCTCAAAGTTTGTTCCTGCCATAAAGAAAGGTGTGTTTTAAGAGCACTCTTAAATGGGACCACTGTGTCTTTCTGTCTAATTTCAATGGGCAATTCGTTCCACATCACCGGGCCCTGGTATGCAAAAAAAGGTTGCCCATATGACATACTGATATAGATATTATATGAGGTCTGTAAGTTGGCACTTGATGACCATTTATTTAAAATCTTCAGATACTTTAGAATTGTGTTTTAAAAATGTTTTTCAATCAAGAAGATAATCTTTATGAGCTGCATGGACAGTTGACAGCTAGTAAATTACATAAATTAATGACATATGCGTAATACATTAGATAACCTTTATGAGCTGCATGGACAGTTGACAGCTTGTAAATTACATAAATTAATGACATGCGTAATACATTAGATAATCTTTATGAGCTGCATGGACAGTTGACAGCTTGTAAATTACATAAATTAATGACATATGCGTAATACATTAGATAACCTTTATGAGCTGCATGGACAGTTGACAGCTTGTAAATTACATAAATTAATGACATGCGTAATACATTAGATAACCTTTATGAGCTGCATGGACAGTTGACAGCTTGTAAATTACATAAATTAATGATATGCATAATACATTAGATAACCATTATGAGCTGCATGGACAGTTGACAGCTTGTAAATTACATAAATTAATGACATATGCTTAATATGTTCTGATCTACTTTAATGACACAATGTTTAATACATTACCGGTAAATGATTTTGTTTCATTGTGATCAAAATACTATTAAGTTGAGAGAAGTAATAAAATAGACAACTACCAGACAGTATTTAAGATTGGATCAAGTTACAGCCTTGTAAAAGCTTAGAAATATCAAAAGCAGGTTAAAAGTGAGATGAATAGTGTTACATTTGAAATAATTAAGTAATTTTGTAAGGTCCTAATTTACTCCAACCTATTTTCTCATTTGTACCATATTTCCATCTGCTTTCAATTCAGATCTACTATTTGGTGTTTTCCATAGGGGTGCAAGAGTGAGTTGAAAATCCCCATGGTATTTGAACTGGGGGGAGGGGGGGTCAGATTAAATATTTGGTAGTCTCAGATGCTCATATAAGGGTAAAAGGAAACAGTGCATCACATTTTTCACTCATTTGTTCTTTTGTATCTTTTAACGACACTTTTAACATTGTTCATTATATCAAACAGAAAATGTGAGTGTATAGTGCATTTTCCAAGATCACACCGAGTCTACAGTGACTCAGCTTTTGTATCTCCTGCTAATTTGTTTTTATACCATTCAGTTTTATCTTTCTTTCTAGTGTAGTGAGCAAATTTTCTAAATGTCCTAAATGGTAATACATTACTCTTCCACTTATCTTTCCCGATTTATTTCTTGACCTTTTTAGTAGTATCATGGATTCAGCTATTTCTCCAACGAGACTCACTTACCTGGACGCCAGTAATTTAAATTAATTCAGAAACTAATATGCCTATTTAAATGTTTGCAAGAATTTCGTAAAAATGCTGGCTGTCTTTCATCAAATTTGGGTATATATCCATGGGTAATTATGGGATATCAGTAGATAATTATGTTATATTCATGGAAAATTATGGGTATCAGGGTTGATTTTAGTGGAAATTGAAATTCTGACTTTTTTCCTACTTACTTTCTGTTAATTATCAAAGACATAGCTCAAAATTAGTCAGCAGCTTTTTATTGTTAGATATACATTTATTTGGAATGGATAAGTATTAAAGTGTATTTGCCTAAATGACAGAGCTGCATCACCTGAAAGGTGCTTTATGCTGTGAGATAAGTATACCAGTTTTATAGTGTCAGATATCTGAGGAAAGTTTGGGTATGTCATTCGAATTTTATAGTGTCAGATATCTGAGGAAAGTTTGGTGTATGTCAGTAGAATTTTATACTGTCGGATATCTGAGACAAGTTTGGGTATGTCAGTAGAATTTTATACTGTTGGATATCTGAGACAAGTTTGGGTAAGTCAGTTGAATTTTATAGTGTTGAATATCTTAGACAAGTTAGGGTAAGTCAGTTGTATTTTATACTGTCAAGATAAGTTGACCACATCAGTCATGTATAATTACATGCGTAAGCAGGAACATAGCAAGTACCATATCATTTATGTATAATTGCATACTTATAGTAAGATTTGAACAGGCCCACACCTGGGGGGGGGGGGCAACCATGGCACTTGTCAGGGGCCCGAGCTAAAAAGGCACATATACGCACATATTTGAAACACGAAAGGGGCCCGAACTCAGTCAGCTGCCTGGGGCCCAGAATTTCCTAGGTGCGGGCCTGATTTGAATGCTGTGGACCCAGATCAGCTATTGCATACAGCACTGATAGATCAGGTCTAACACTTTTTGATCATGTCTGAACTAATTGAATGAACATTGTAGAGCCTGACCTGCTAAAGGGTAATGCCACTGCAGATCTATGGCAGTAATGTTCACAGTTGTACACATCATTTCCACTGCAGATCTTGGGCAGTAATGTTCACAGTTGTACACATCATTACCACTGCAGATCTTGGGCAGTAATGTTCACAGTTGTACACATCATTACCACTGCAGATCTTGGGCAGTAATGTTCACAGTTGTACACATCATTACCACTGCAGATCTTGGGCAGTAATGTTCACAGTTGTACACATCATTACCACTGCAGATCTTGGGCAGTAATGTTCACAGTTGTACACATCATTACCACTGCAGATCTTGGGCAGCAATGTTCACAGTTGTACACATCATTACCACTGCAGATCTTTGGCAGTAATGTTTACAGTTGTACACATCATTACCACTGCAGATCTTGGGCAGTAATGTTCACAGTTGTACACATAAAGAATACCATGCACACTCTCTTAGAAGTTGCATTTAACTGAAAACAACACACAGATCTAGACCTACCATGACACAATGGTTTGTCAGATTAGAGTGTGTTTAATTAAATCAGATTAGAGTCTGTTTAATTAAATCAGATTAGGGTCTGTGTTTAATTAAATCAGATTAAAGTCTGTGTTTAATTAAATCAGATTAGAGTCTGTTTATTTATAACAAGATTAGAGTCTGTATTTAATTAAATCAGATTAGAGTCTGTGTTTAATTAAATCAGATTAGAGTCCGTGTTTAATTAAATCAGATTAGAGTCTGTGTTTAATTAATTCAGATTAGAGTCTGTGTTTAATTAAATCAGATTATGAGTCTCTGTTTAATTAAATCAGATTAGAGTCTGTGTTTAATTAAATCAGATTAGAGTCTGTGTTTAATTAAATCAGATTAGAGTCTGTGTTTAATTAAATCAGATTAGAGTCTGTGTTTACTTAAATCAGATTTGAGTCTGTGTTTAATTAAATCAGATTAGAGTCTTTGTTTTATTAAATCAGATTAGAGTCTATTATACCAAATCAGTCAGATTAGAGTCTGTGTTATGCCAATTCAGTCAGATTAATGACTATGTTATACCAAATCAGTCAGATTAGAGTCTTGTGTTATGCCAAATCAGTCAGATTAGAGTCAACTTTAGGACAAATCATTCAAATTAGAGTATGTTTGGATAAATTAGTCAGATTAGAGTGTGTTATGCCAAATCAGTCCGATTAGAGTCTGTGTTGTGCCAAATCAGTCAGATTAGAGTCTGTTTTATGCCAAATCAATCCGTTAGAGTCTTGTGTTATGACAGATCAGTCCGATTAGAGTCTGTGTTATGCCAAATCAGTCCGATTAGAGTCTGTGTTATGCCAAATCAGTCAGGTTAGAATATGTTAGGATAAATCTGTCAGGTTAAAGTTTTAGTTAGGACAAAGCAGTTAGATTAGATTCTATGTTAGGATAAATCAATCAGATTAGAGTCTGTGTTATGCCAAATCATTCAGATTACAGTCTTTGTTATGCCAAATCAGTCAGATTACAGTCTTTATTTGGACAAGTCAGTCAGATTACAGTCTTTGTTAGGATAAATCAGTCAGATTAGAGTCTTTGTTAGGATAACTCAGTCAGATTAGAGTCTATGTTAGGATAAATCAGTCAGATTGGAGTCTTTGTAAAATGGACTAATCAGTTGAATCTATGTGAAGACTAATCAGTAAAATCTATGTGAAGACTAATCAGTAAAATCTATGTGAAGACTAATCAGTAAAATCTATGTGAAGACTAATCAGTAAAATCTATGTGAAGACTAATCAGTAAAATCTATGTGAAGGCTAATCAGTCAAATCTATGTGAAGGCTAATCAGTCAAATCTATGTGAAGGCTAATCAGTCAAATCTATGTGAAGACTAATCAGTCAAATCTATGTGAAGACTAATCAGCAGATGAAATAACTTAGACCCATATCTACCAGAAGGTCTGCCATTTGCATTCGGATGTTTCTTGAATACAGTAGTCAGGACTGTCCATCAAAACTTTTTCAGGTGAGAGTTCCCTTCACCTAGCCATTGTGCATGGGGACTTGGAGTCTGTGAAACTGCTGGTATCAAATGGTGCTAATGTTAACCAGAGAGCAACTGGTCGATTCTTCCTTCCAGAGGACCAGAAAAAGGGCAAAACTTACTCAACTAATTATGAAGGTGTGTATAGCATATAAAAATGTCATTATTATTTATAAATAATTTGCTTGGAAAATGTAATTCAGGCAGTGGTTTTATGCTATCCAGATATCATACTAGAATGAATGCTCAGCTGGCCTAGTGGTTAGAGCATCTATATCAGATACTGGAGGCCGGGGGTTTGATCCCCAGCTGAGTCATACCAAAGACTGATAGAAATGGTACTTGCTGTTGCCTCGCTTGGTGCTCAGCATTAGTCAGTCTGGTGTCAGGATAATGTGACTGGCAGTGCTAGACATCACTATAAACTGTCATACTGCAAACATCATAGTGATATTAATAAAAAGAATTTAAAGCTACATTTAAAAATCCAAATTTCTCTCTCTCTCTCTCTCTTTCTCTCTCTCTCTCTCTCTCTCTCTCTCTCTCTCTCTCTCTCTCTCTCACACACACAAAGACACAGACACACACACATTGACAGCACAGGTAATAATACATCATATTTTTCTAACAGTACAAAAGCATTCTTGCCTGAAATATAAAATTTGGTTAGGCTTATCAAGTGTGTACATTTTCATCAGTTTGTTTTAAAATTATTGGCTATTAATTCCATGTATGTTCTCATTCAGCTTGTTTTATTGTTGTGATCTTTTTGTCATTGAAGTATGCAATTACCGTAAGCAACTTAAACTGCAGTGTATCTAATTTTTAAATGTTTTCAGGTTTCGCTTATGATGGAGAGTATCCATTGTCTTTTGCTGCTTGCTTTGGTCATGTGGACATTTATGATTACCTCATCGAGCATGGGGCTGACCCAAATTTGCAGGATTCATTTGGGAACACAGCACTGCATATGGTGGTCATCACAGATCAAAAGGTAAATTTTGAATATGGTTTAACATAAAATATGTAATGCATGTTTTCTATTCCCAGTTTAAGTACTTAGTTTAGTAGGTAATAAGTGAAAATCATGCTACTTGGACACCCAATATGGCTGCAGTGGCAGCCATCTTAAAAATCTGAACAGAAAAAACAAAACAAACAAGCTTCAACCTTTATGTAAGAAATCAGTTTCACAGAGTGATAAGGGATTAACAAATGCCATGTCTTCATCATACATTTTACGTTGTACAGAACAGTTTAACTTGGAAGGTTTAACTTTGTAAATCATATTATACTTTGAATGTGTAGTGAGTTATAACAACAAGCTTTTATTTAATGTTCTTTATGGCTTAAATGTTGACTGTGTTGATTTTAGAAGCGGTGCAAGGCAGTGAGTGAAGGTGTTGGCATCTTATTATCCTGTCTGAAATAACAAAATTCAAAGGCTTCATCAATCCTGGCAACCCCCACCTCCTCTGCCGTCTCCCCACCCCCTTCCCACTCACACCATTTTATATTCATACAGGGAGATATGGTGTCAAGGTGAGGAAGATAATGACAGTCAAACATGCAGAAGATATTATGTCTGTTAAATTTTTGATCATCTTAAACAGTTGACAATTTTGTTGAATTTTCAGAAATCTCATTGTAAGTAAAATGATTCTGTATGAAACAGCCAACTGTCTTAGCAGGTGAATTGACCATAAACCAAATATGGCTTTGTACATGCAAAATGTTTTAGTGACAATAGCTCCGTAGTGTATGGTTTCAGGAGATCAATTTACAAAAGTCTACAATAAGCTATTTTTCAGTGACAAAGTGCATTCAAGTGCAATAAAGAACCATGCAGGATTTGCAAAGTAAATGCTCCCAGTAGTATGCAAAGACCTTGTGCATGATTTCTGTTAGATCTGAATTTCTTCAAATAAATTTGTTTCTTTTATCAAAGGAGTTTAAAGACCTATATCTTGTTGGCTCAACATGTTGCTAGAGCAGCCATCATGTAAAGGTTTTTATTGCTTTTCTTCCTAATGGATGTCCATATCAACATGTGGTTTTCAGTTAAAGACTTATGACATCTGTTCGTAAATGAAGACCAGATTGGCTTCTATGGCTGGCAAGTTAAAAATCTTGATTTTGTTACTCCCCTGAATGGAAACTGAAATTAATTTGTTCTTTTCACCAGAAGACTGCTTGTAATGTCTGGTTGGTCCAAAATAAAAATGCTGCCTCTCAGACATTTACTATGACCACCATAAGTGACCATCTTGAAAATCTCATAACTGCTTCTTTATGAATTGCCATATTAACAGTGTACTGAGAGACTTCTAATCTTCTTATGGTACATGGTTTGTCAAAAGAGAAAATAATGCTGCAAAAGAAATCTTTAAGATATTGTGACCTGCCATAACAGTATTTATAATTTTAATAACATCTTGTGTGAAAATGTAAATGACCCATGTCAAAATATTTATTATAACTAATCAGTAAACTCTATTAAAGAATAGCATGAAAAAAAGAAAGTATTACCTAATTTAAGAATAAAAAATACAAGATCAAATAAAAAAAAATTGTGTAAAATTAGAAAACATCATGCAAAATGGGATTGTAAAATGTACATTAGTACATCCTTCATAATGCAAAATGGAATTTTGGAATATGAGATGGAATTAGTCAGTAATACGTTTACTATATTGTTAACAGTAGATAAATTTATTAGTAACATAATGGTCTTAGTTTCAAATAATAAAGATTTGTTTTATGATTTCATCTCACGACCTGATCTAACTTTCACAGATGTGATTCCGTTTCACATGCTGAAATTTTGCACTATGAATTTACATTTTTAACAATTTGAAAAAATTGAAATAAAATATTTTTAACTTAAAGTTCTTGAGTTCTTGAGTTTATAGATTAAGAATTGTCAATTCTTCATTTTGTAATTTTTTTGTTTGCATTATTATGCAATGGTATTTAGAATGTGATGACTTTGTACAATTAGGAATCAAATAAATGCTTGTGTCAGGTTTAAAGTAAAATGGTATTAGATAGTTGGAAAGTTAAGGAGAAAGATAAAGTTTACCATAAATTAGTTCTTCATTTATATTTTAATATAATGAATCATTTTTGTATAATGAATAAAAAATAACCAATATTCCCATTTTAGTTAATATGATCAGAGCATGTGAATTATAACACTATTATTATAGCAAACACATTATTAATAGCTATATTATTAATTTAAAAGATACACACGAAAATAAAATATTTTGATGGCTCCATTTCACTTGCCATTATTTAATATCACATTCCATTTCATTAAAAGAAACTATATCTCTGTTGTGCATTTAAGACTTAACACATAAACAGAGAAGAAAACAGAAAATTTTGCATCAATTGAGAGAAAGCGCCTATTAGTTTGCCAAGTTAAGTCTGGCTTTAGAAGAAGTGGACTTTTTATTATTGACAAGATTTAGAAGTTAAGCATCATATTTCTATATCAGAAGTGTCTAAGAAAAAGTATTTGCAATAAAAAGTATTTGCAATAAATTAAACAACTATTTCAAATGTTGATCTTCATTTCCTGGTAATAAAACTGCACCCAACATTTATTTTTGATGTTTGAAATCTGAAATGGCAACACTTCCAACATGCATATTGCAAAATGGATCTATTTATTCAAGCCATGATGGCAGTTTTTAGAGCAATGTTGTCACTAATTGTACTGAATGGATATTAATAGTGACATGGGGATTTAACCAAAAGATTTGTAATGATGTCTGCTTGTCCTTTGAATATAGTGCACATTTAAATTATGACCACCACAGCAGTTCATCTAAAAAAGGTCTTGAATTTCTGAGTTTTTTTTCAGCCAATAGAGCACCAGTCCCTTCTTGGGACACTTGTTAAAAATTTAACAATTTTATTTCAAATTTTTAATATCAGGTATTTCTTGTTTTTATGTTTTTAGGACATGTACACATATATGGTCAAGCACCATCTGCGGCCAGCCAAAACAGGCATCACCAATAAAGCAAATCTTTCGCCAATGACCCTTGCCAGTAAATTGGGACGGCATATTATTTTCAAAGAAATTTTGGAATTAGCCAGTATAGTAAGTAACTTCATATTCTCGTATTTTTATGGTAGACTAGTTATAGAAATCTTCCATTGAGTATTTGTTGTTTTAACTCCATTTTTCAGAACACGATGGCTATACATTGTGGCCAGTAATAATGGTGGCAGTAAAACCCGGGAAATCCCAGAAAGAACCACCGACCCACGAGAAGCTAATGGCAAGCTTTCTCTCATACCCACATTGGCCGAATCTGAGACTCGAACCCACGCAGACAGAGGTGAGATGGCAGTGATCTGTAAAGGAGAACGCTTTAGACCGCTTGGCCAATCATGGACCCTCGTCCATGGAGAAACTATTTCTACTTACATTGTTTTGTTATGCTAGTGATAAAAATCCTCCATGGAAAAAATATATTTTGACTTGAAATCATTATTTTATTTATTGGCTTTAATTAGTCTTGTAAGACCAGTCAAGTGCACTATATTCTGAATGAATTAAGGACCTTATTTAAAATTGGCTGAAACAGTCACCTAATGAGACAGAATTCACTGTTGATTTTGAACAAGCGAAACTTGAGAATCCCAATTGATAATTAGATATTCGAGAATTAACTCAACGATAATTATATTATTAACCATATTTTAGATCAGTACATTTTTTAAAATGACATGGCAAATTTTGCTATTATTAACAGTTTTTTTTTTACCCAGCTGTGCATAAAATAGCTAACTCTAAAGTGATTTAATTCGGAATGGATGGTGCTTGCAATGCTGGGCCCTAAGGGCATGGATTGCTTTCAGTGTCAGATGTTACATTATTTGAGAAAGAACTGCAGTCCAACTTTATTCAGTCTTAGGGTAACTTTAATTGTAAACCCCTCCGTAAATAGGATTTTTGCCTACCCCTCTGTAAATAGGATTTTTGTCTATCCCTCTGTAAATAGGATTTTTGTCTACCCCTCAGTAAATAGGGTTTTTGTCTACCCCCATGATATATTGTGAATCCTTTGGTCCATCCATAATCCTGTTTGGCACAATCATGGTTAATGTACTTTTCGATAGATTGCCTTGAAACTCGATATTATACTTGATGAAATCTGTATTTATCTTGTTTGTTCTATTGATTACTCTCGACAAATAACATAGACCCAGAGCGGCTAGTGCACATGCAGTGGCCAATCTGAATCTGTTTGCTTTTGGATCTGACTGAGAAGTGAGTATAATTGGTAATTAGTTTTATGTGTCATTTGAAAGATTTTTTATTAGTTTTCTATATTTTTGGGGCTTTTTTATGCAGTGGTGCATAGATCTTTTATAGACCAATCTAGTGGTTGTCACGATTCATCAGTCATGTCTTGATGCTTTCAGTCATTGATTAATGCATTTCAGTCATGTATTGATGCATTTCAGTCATGTCTTGATGCTTTCAGTCATAGATTGATGCATTTCAGTCATATATTGATGCATTTCAGTCATGGCTTGATGCATTTCAGTCATGTATTGATGCATTTCAGTCATGGCTTGATGCAGTCTTGGATTGATGGATTCAGTTTTTATGGCTTGATGCAGTCTTGGATTGATGGATTCAGTTATGGCTTGATGTGTTCAGTTATTTCTTTAAGAAATTGTTCTTTAATTAAGTTTCATCCAGTTTTATTTCACTCATGTCAAACTCTAAAGTTTGCATCAGTATTTAAACATACTGTAATTGAAAAAGTAAGATAATATTTGTTCTTATTGTTTGTGTTGTGGTATATTACTGTTTTCCTCACTGTTTGTGGTTTGGAATATTAATGTTTGTCCTGCAAAATTAATTTACATTGGACAACATCATCATGCTTATATTTGGGTTCCCATCAGTACATTACATTCAAATAACTCTTTCCAATTAAATTTTTCTTGGTACAAATGGCATTGTAATTAAAATGATAAATATTTAATTGCTTGCCTGCCCAAGCAAAGATACAGAAATATTAATGGATTACGAGGTTCAAAACCATTGTTAACTTTTAAAGCCTAACAAAAATAGTTGGTCACAATGATACTACCTGCATACCCTTGACTTTGATTGGATCTTTGAATACTAATGCCATTAATGACCATTTTGAGGTGTCCTGGTCTTTCTTCATACAACTAGACCCAAGTCATCTAAGAGGCCAGTCATTATCTTCTTCCTCTTTTTCATCAAACATCTTTAAAATCATCATGGAGATGTTTTATAGCTAGACATGGCTAACTTCATATTGTAATCACAGTCTACAATACTATTATCAAATTCCTCATGGCCAGGTGGTCCAGCATCTTTAACACCATGGGCCACATGGACCAGATTGTAATGTGGGGAATATAACACCATGGACCACATGGGCCAGAATGTTGTTGGGAATACATGATATATATTACGGTAATTATGCTATAATTATGAAACACTTTTTGTATGAAAATAGGCCACAACAGAATATTGTCTATGGTAGGTATAGGACATGAAAATTGAAATACCAGTTTTTGCAAGTAAATGAAGTTATTTTTCAATGGAGATGCATCCAAGAATGATAAAAATTCAATCTCAACTGTCTCTGTGATGCAGCGTGGCGTACTTTTGTGACATGAAAGGAGTGATGGGTGGACAATTCTCAAAATGCAATTTTGTCAATTTTAGAAAAAACATGGTCCTACTTAATTTCATGAAAATGAACAGAGTCTGCAACTCTGGAATGTGTTAGAAAACATGTTTATAGCTTCAGTTTTAATTAGGACAAACAATGAAAGCTATACCAAATCACACGTGTCGTCAGCCTTCTGAGGAATGTGTCTACCCTTTTCCCGAACCCATATTTAATTAATCTAACACAACTGTTGGACATTCGTGACAACTGTTTCATGTTTGTATAAATTATTTCAACAGAATATTGCCATGCTTAATAAATACTAAAAAATTGGAAATTTGTGAAACAACCCCATATCATTGTTTACATCATTCTTTGTCATTATTTTGAATAGAGCTTTCTAAGACTAAATTCATACAGATATAATCTTGCCATGACACCGTTCATTTAAACAAGTTTGATACATAATTTGAAGAGAAGACATATAAACACTATTTTTGCTTATCTGAATGAAAATCAATATAGATATAAAAATGAAATAACTTCTAGAAGTTATTAAATCAAGTTTTGTACACTAACGCCATTGACAGACAATAGGGTCAATGCGCAAAATATTTGAGGGATAATTTGGCCTATGCACCGGTCATTGCAGATATGGCTGAAACGACCAGATAAGATTCTTGAATCGAGACTTCGTACGGTAAATAGAGGTTACTCAGAAATATGAAATATACATGGATATATTCCAAACTGTTGGAAGCTTAAGACCTACCGTGTTTATTAGTATTACCTCCTCTTAATGTATGAAAATAAAACTTTTAAAATTTTCAACGCTTCGCAAAAATACTTAAGTTTTTCTTCCATGGGCAGCTTAATACCATAAACAAGTATCCGGATATGTATTCTGTTGGGTTCCAATGATTTTAGATTCAAACGATCCAAATTTATCGCAAAATATGCCGTAACAGCAGACCACTGTTCTGGAACCAAAGCGGCATCAGAAAACGAGAAGCCAGAAACGGTTATTTCCCCTGTCAGTCCTATACCTACCTATGGGCGTAATTAAATTCAAATGAGTTTCAGATACTTAAAATTGCAAGTCAGAATACTTTTTTAAAAATCCTTTTACAATTCTACTTAATCTGGGATCAGTACAGGTACACTGTATGATGAGATCAGCTTAACACATAATCCACTCAATTTAGGAATCATCCCAGAATGTACTCTGATGTTGGGATCAGCCTAGCACAAATTCTGCTTAATCTGGAATCAACCTGCTTATGCAGGGATTATAATTAGCACAGATTCTACTCAATCTTAGATCAGAGTCTCGTCCTAGCACAGGCTCAAATTAATCTCAAATTAACCTAGAAATACATTTGAATGCTGAGATCAGCCTAGCACATTGTCTATCTGAACTGGGAGCAGTCCAGAACATTCTTTTTCTGAGTTTGCACAAGCTTGAAAAGTGCTTAATTCTTTGAGGTTACCTATAGAAGTGCTCAGTAGTGCTTGAAATTGCTTGAATTTCAAAGTAAATGCATTGAATTGATAATCTATTAATGTACTGACATCAATATTAATTAAATAAATGAAAAATCAATTATAAAGAGCAGAAACCCAATCTTCTTGGAATTGTAATGCAAAGAAAGGGTCATTGCATATCCAGTAAGACTTGTAGTTAGATTACTTACATTCTTGAAAGTATTAAGTCTTGTTTGGGATTGTAACCATGATGTAAATAAATGAATGCTTGATTGGACCATTAAAGCTGGTAAAATGTCAATCAGGTGCTCTTGGATGGAAGCCTATTTTAACCATCTCTTGAGGGCAGCATGATACAGATTGAGTGTCCTCTTTGTCATGTACATTGACAGCCAAGTTGTTTTTTTTTGTTTAAATAGTGACATCATTATTATAATTGTAACATACACAATAGTGACATCATTATTATAATTGTAACATACATAATAGTGACATCATTATTATAATTGTAACATACATAATAGTGACATCATTATTATAATTGTAACATACATAATAGTGACATCATTTTTATAATTGTAACATACACAATAGTGACATCATTATTATAATTGTAACATACATAATAGTGACATCATTTTTATAATTGTAACATACATAATAGTGACATCATTATTATAATTGTAACATACATAATAGTGACATCATTTTTATAATTGTAACATACACAATAGTGATATCATTATTATAATTGTAACATACATAATAGTGACATCATTATTATAATTGTAACATACATAATAGTGACATCATTTTTATAATTGTAACATACATAATAGTGACATCATTATTATAATTGTAACATACATAATAGTGACATCATTATTATAATTGTAACATACAGAATAGTGACATCATTTTTATAATTGTAACATACAGAATAGTGACATCATTATTATAATTGTAACATACATAATAGTTACATCATTATTATAATTGTAACATACATAATAGTGACATCATTATTATAATTGTAACATACATAATAGTGACATCATTTTTATAATTGTAACATACATAATAGTGACATCATTTTTATAATTGTAACATACATAATAGTGACATCATTATTATAATTGTAACATACATAATAGTGACATCATTATTATAATTGTAACATACATAATAGTGACATCATTATTATAATTGTAACATACACAATAGTGACATTATTATTATAATTGTAACATACATAATAGTGACATCATTTTTATAATTGTAACATACACAATAGTGACATCATTATTATAATTGTAACATACACAATAGTGATATCATTATTATAATTGTAACATACATAATAGTGACATCATTATTATAATTGTAACATACATAATAGTGACATCATTATTATAATTGTAACATACATAATAGTGACATCATTATTATAATTGTAACATACACAATAGTGACATCATTATTATAATTGTAACATACATAATAGTGACATCATTATTATAATTGTAACATACATAATAGTGACATCATTATTATAATTGTAACATACATAATAGTGATATCATTATTATAATTGTAACATACATAATAGTGACATCATTATTATAATTGTAACATACATAATAGTGACATCATTATTATAATTGTAACATACATAATAGTGATATCATTATTATAATTGTAACATACATAATAGTGACATCATTATTATAATTGTAACATACATAATAGTGACATCATTTTTATAATTGTAACATACATAATAGTGACATCATTTTTATAATTGTAACATACACAATAGTGACATCATTATTATAATTGTAACATACACAATAGTGACATCATTATTATAATTGTAACATACACAATAGTGACATCATTTTTATAATTGTAACATACATAATAGTGACATCATTATTATAATTGTAACATACATAATAGTGACATCATTATTATAATTGTAACATACATAATAGTGACATCATTATTATAATTGTAACATACATAATAGTGACATCATTTTTATAATTGTAACATACATAATAGTGACATCATTATTATAATTGTAACATACATAATAGTGACATCATTATTATAATTGTAACATACACAATAGTGACATCATTACTATAATTGTAACATACATAATAGTGACATCATTTTTATAATTGTAACATACACAATAGTGACATCATTATTATAATTGTAACATACACAATAGTGACATCATTTTTATAATTGTAACATACACAATAGTGACATCATTATTATAATTGTAACATACACAATAGTGATATCATTATTATAATTGTAACATACACTATAGTGACATCATTATTATAATTGTAACATACATAATAGTGACATCATTATTATAATTGTAACATACACAATAGTGACATCATTATTATAATTGTAACATACACAATAGTGACATCATTATTATAATTGTAACATACATAATAGTGACATCATTATTGTAATTGTAACATACACAATTGTGACATCATTATTGTAATTGTAACATACACAATAGTGACATCATTATTGTAATTGTAACATACACAATAGTGACATCATTATTATAATTGTAACATACACAATAGTGACATCATTATTATAAGTGTAACATACATAATAGTGACATCATTATTATAATTGTAACATACATAATAGTGACATCATTATTATAATTGTAACATACATAATAGTGACATCATTTTTATAATTGTAACATACACAATAGTGACATCATTATTATAATTGTAACATACATAATTAATTGTAACATACATAATAGTGACATCATTTTTATAATTGTAACATACATAATAGTGACATCATTATTATAATTGTAACATACATAATTTGTGTCTTTCTTTTCTGATAAGGCATGTATTAAAGATTACTTATTATATATCTTTATTTTGATGTGTATAAAGTTCAGTAGGTAAAATATTCAAAGACTGTGCTTGCATGTGACCTTTCCTTTGGTAAATTAACTTTCACCACTATCTTTTGAATAAATTAATTCTCATGGAATTCATGTTCTTCTGCCATTTTGCACTTTAATTGGCATTAATACAAGTTATGTATAGCTTGCTGTGGGATAATGTAAAGGAACCTAAACAGTTTTGGTAGCCATGTTTGTTTTCAGAATGGTACTCTGTCTGATTTGTGATAAATAGTTTATTATTTGAATAGATGTAGGGCAAGTTGTGGGGGTCTTATCTGGTTTCATGGCTTGACTTAGGATGTCAGCTGCAAGAAAGAAAGCACTGGTTTAAAACCATTTATCATGTACCACTGTAACATTCTGATACAGAAAGTATGGACATTTGGTGGGACATGTTAAAATAATTGTCTAGACCTTCATGCAAGAATGATATAAAACACTGTCACTCTTTTAGACAAAGTATTAGCCACTTGTTATGTTATGTATATTGTATAATCATTGACCTACTTTTTGACAAAGTATTAGTATAATCATTTAAGTAAAGTATTTGGCACTTGTTATTTACATAGTGTAATCATTTCCCTACTAGTATACAAAGTATTAGGCACATATTATGTATATAGTGTAATCATTGACACTGTTTTAGACAAAGTATTAGGCACCTATTATGTATATAGTGTAATCATTGACACTGTTTTAGACAAAGTATTAGGCACATATTATGTATATACAGTAGTGTAATCATTGACACTTTTAGACAAAGTATTAGGCACATATTATGTATATAGTGTAATCATTGACACTGTTTTAGACAAAGTATTAGGCACATATTATGTATATAGTGTAATCATGGACACTGTTTTAGACAAAGTATTAGGCACATATTATGTATATAGTGTAATCATGGACACTGTTTTAGACAAAGTATTAGGCACATATTATGTATATAGTGTAATCATGGACACTGTTTTAGACAAAGTATTAGGCACATATTATGTATATAGTGTAATCATGGACACTGTTTTAGACAAAGTATTAGGCACATATTATGTACATGTATATAATGTATTCATTGACACCCTCTAAGTATTAAGCACCTATTATGTATATAGTATATTCATTAACACCATTTTTGACAAAGTATTAGGCACTAATTATGTATACAATTGTATATAGTATAATTGTTTTTGACACTTGTAGACAAAGTTTTAGGTACCCTAATTGTGTATACAATAAAACGGCTAACACTTTTAGACAAAGTATTAGGCACCAAAAATATGCATACTGGATAAAAATATTCATACACTTTTAGACAAAGTATTAGGCACCAAAAATATGCATACTGGATAAAAATATTCATACACTTTTAGACAAAGTATTAGGTACCTTAATTTTATATACAGTATTAATGTTAACACCTTTAGACAAAGTATTAGGCACCTTAATTATATATACAGTATTAATGTTAACACCTTTAGACAAAGTATTAGGCACCTTTATTATATATACAGTATTAATGTTGACACTTTTAGACAAAGTATTAGGCACCTTAATTTTATATACAGTATTAATGTTAACACCTTTAAACAAAGTATTAGGCACCTTAATTATATATACAGTATTAATGTTAACACCTTTAGACAAAGTATTAGGTACCTTAATTTTATATACAGTATTAATGTTAACACTTTTAGACAAAGTATTAGGCACCTTAACTATATATACAGTATTAATGTTAACACCTTTAGACAAAGTGTTAGTCACCTTAACAGACCAGGAGAGCTTACAGAGATGGCCTAATGGCCACTGTTTATTGGTTGTCTTTTATTCCATCCATTTTTTTTAGCACATGTTTGTTATGGCTACTGCTCCTAAACTACTTGGAAGATTGCCATGAACTTTTATACATACATTCACCCCATGGTCTAGTTGGTGCCAATGAAAATGGTTCTGCTCAGACATCCAATATGTCCACCACAGTGGCCATCTTAAATACATGTATCTTAAAATATCTTAAATATCTTTAATATCTTGCTATCACAGCTCCTCCTGAATGGATGTTATCGTCACATACTCATAACGGGGTATTTTCACTAAACCACTTATTATGATGTCTAGTTGGTCTGGAAAGAAAACATCAAAAAGGTGTCAGCGAATTCCAACTTCTCAATAGGGAATGGACTCTGACCCTACACCCCAACATAAATGTCCAAATATCTGAAATGGGTTGGCATAGGTCAGAGGAAACTCAAACTAGGAAAAAGAAATATATGGCACAAAAAGTGAAGTTTAGTTTGGAATATATTAAACATTTGCCATGCATTCAGCCATTAAACACCGATATGCATGATGCATGCAGTGTGCCACAAATGTTAGCATTGGGCATGTTGGCAGAGATGATGTGAGGAAGCACATAGGTAGCAAAAAGCATGTAGAGGTTGGGAAAATTAAGAACTCTGAGCAGATTTCAGCTCTGGAATATTTTAAGCCATCAATGGAAGACCTGCAAGCTACCAATGCTGAAGTATTGTTTGTGACTTTTCTTGTTGAACATAATCTACCTTTATCAGCTAGAGACTATGCTAAACATTTGTTCCGACAAATATTCCCTTACACGAATTCATGTCACTAATTTCTTTCCCTTTTTTCACTAATTGCGAGCCTGGAGGGTTGGCAGCTATGTGTATGTCCAAAGGTCACCATAGCAACCATCATGAAAATCTTGTTGTTACTTTTCTTTCTGAATAGAAAGTCCTTTCTCATCATATGACTGCCATGGTGAAATCTAGTTAGTCTTGAATGAAAATTCTACTTTTTGAGACATCCAATATGGCTGCCACAGTGGCAGACTTCAAAACCTATTTTTAATATTCCAGCAGGTCCAAAAGAAAATGGGGCCAGTCTGACATTTCGTATGGCCACCATGGCTGCAGTTTTAAAATCTTGTTGCCACTTCTTCTAAATGGAAAGTTACAATGGACATGCAGTTTTTATAAGACTACCTTTTTAAGATGTCTGCTTGGTCCCAAATGAAAATGATGCCATTCTGACATCCGATATAGCCGCCACGGCAGACATAAAAAAAAGTCTTAAATGTTACTTGTCCTAAATTGAAGTCATATTGACTTGAGCCTTCAACAGATTAAGTCTTACAGTGTCTATAGTACAAGTCACATGGGTCATGTCTGCACATTTATTCATTTTAAAATAAATATAAATTGTTCTTTAAAAATTTAACACTAATTTTAATTAACCAAAGTCTATTCAGTCCAGATTATTGAATGCTCTGCTTTTAAACTGTCACCAAGAAACTTCCAGATGTAAATTATCTATCACTCTGAACTATACCATGATGGCCATGTACTAAACTTGTGTCTAATTAAGAGCATATTGAGTGGAATTGTCACAATCAAGGTTAGAATGAATTTGTTATATCAATGTACGTAGCTTTCATTGTGACATCACAACATGCAACATTCAATCTGAATGTACTGGTTCATACCTTTAGGTTCATTTTGTCCAAAAATGTCTATTTACTTTAACATTTATTTTCATATGTACCTCTCGGGGCATCTAAATAATGACCTTCTAATGGAATATGGATATATTCAAATCCAAATTAAGTGAATACTTGCCACTTAAAAGTTTTAGAATCAAATTATAAAAAAATGACACCACAAATAATCTGTGTTGAATGCCTACGTTATTCATAAATAAAAAATGTTGACCTGACATCAAACCAGGCCAAGATGATGGCTATCTTTAAAATCTTGATTTCTCTACTCTTGTATGTATGGCCATATTTGTATGGAGTTTTCATCAAGTAAAATAAATGCTGCCAATCCTACAGTCAATATGGCCATCACAATGGCTAAAAAGTCAGAAATATCAGATATGGTTTCAACACTTGGCAGTTAAATTCCTGGACATTATTTTTGGTCAGGAGAGCAAAAATTCCTTTGAGGGACTCGTGTTTTGTTGCTGCTTTTGCCTTAGCTTCCTTATCGTTTTGTCCTTTCTTATATTAGCATCGACAAGATTTTTATATCTTGTGTAAGTCTGCCACTTATCGCACACCTCTTAATCCACTTGGTGGAAATTCTGCGAACTCTTTGTTTATTATGCTCCTATTGGTTGCGGCGGTGACCATTGCATAAAAGTAAATATTGGCTGGCATGCCAAGGGTCTCAAAGAATAGTCAAAGGTCAGATTAAAAATAAATCAAACCAAACAATCCTTTACAATAGATGTTTAAAATATTTCTGAGCAAACTTCATGTTTATGACCATGTGACAGATATTCGACTAGGACTGTTTGATCACTGTCTGGGGAGAAGGTTTGAGAAAGTGGGGTTGGGGCAGAGGGAGCATGCAATAAAAAGGGGGGAAATTTGTAATGGTGAGCCTTTGCATTAGTTTTTGTCTTTTATTATGGAACCATACATTAAAAACAAAAATTTGAAATCTCCAACATTCTGTTTCTAAGGTTACAAGTTTGACATTTTAAACACCATATACCTGAGTGTTAAATTACTTTGTTTTTGGATTCTCAAATTGGATGTGTTCATGAAGAGCCAGTTGCAGATGTGCTTGTACCAAAGTCCTGTTTACTGTTCAATTAATATTTGACTTTTGAGTTTTCATTAGCTGTAATCAATTTCTCTATTTGCTTCTTGAGGTAGGTGAAAATAAAGCAGTGATTTGTTAATATTGACCAAATAGCTTGAAATACTTGAAATATTTGTTCTGTTGTTTATAATTTTTTAGTATTGGGTCATTTATGCAAACATATCAGTTAAAACAAGTATGCTGACAAATTGAAATAAGAAAATAATGAGATAATAAGTGGGGCATAGATTTTTGAATTCCTATATTTTCTTGTGTGCGCTGACTGCACCCAACTGTTTACACTGTAGAGACTGATTTACCAGTCCATTATAGTCCATTATAGGCCATTATATTCCTGCAAGCCAAGATCTGTGTTGCTTAATTGGAAACATCTTGACATCGTGTAGAACCAGATATGCCGGTAGGTGCACTGTCTGCAATGACTGGTCTAGATCAGTATAGTTTGCTGTTGGGTGCAATTGACAAATGAGCAATTACTGGAATTTGGACATGACATTTCCTAAAAACATTAAATACACATTAACCCCAGGAGGTTTTTGCTGTTTTTGCGTGAAATGCGAGTAGGAAACATATTTTGGGGACTATTTCTGAATACATCCTAATACATTGACTTCCATGCAAATTTCCATTAGCCCAATGCCTAGTTGTGCTAAAAAATATGTTTTCCATTGGTTAGTTTGCTGGCGCGTGAGCAGAAGGTGAAAAATTGGAGTTTTTGTTTTGCTAAATGGACTTAATTTTCATATGGAGAAGACTCTTTATTCAAAATGTCCACCTTATCCTACTTTTTGCACAGGTTCACCTGTCTGTGTGTGTGCACTTCAGACTGGTCTGCTTTAGATTTGAGGCCATAATGTCTAAAATCTAGACAAAATCGGATTCTGACCATGGGCGATATTTGGATGGGAAAAAATAACGGGTCCCAAAAATTTGTTTTTTACCTCTGTAATTTGTAGTGCAACTAAATGTCCAGAATATTTGGTATCATTGTAGAGCTAAATCTGTCTACCTTTCTATAATACCACCCACTTTAGTGTATCATGCATGACCTTGATGCTACAGACCTTGGAAGTAGGCTACTGCCTCATGCACCATAAACTCAGCGCATGGGGTTAATGTATTAATCTTGATTCACTAGTTCAGACAGCCATGGGAATGGCTCTTGTCACTCATTAGCTTGGACTGTATCATATGGGTGATAAGTGTCCCCAGTCTCTCAGGATTATAAATTGTATTAAATCTTCTGGCAATTTGCACATCATTCCATCATCCCATCATCCCTCAATTAAGCAATTTCTTTGGAACTACATGTCTTCAACTTGCTGTACACATTCATATTAATCATAAGGGAAAATGGTGTCAATCTGTTATACAGTTTTATGCCTGTCTTAAAAATCTCACTTTGCGTGGATGGTTGTACAAGTATATGGTTTTCATCAAAACTCTTAAGTAGTAGTCAGTTACAAATTAAAATGGTGCTGATTTGACAGCTAGAATGGATACCACATTGTTGCTGTTGTTGTTGTTGTTTTGGGTTTAGTGCAGTTTTCAGCACATGATGTGCATACATGTACATTGATGGCCAGTACATCTGTGGAAGAACCATTTTAAAATCCCTGTAAGAACTACTGACACATGGGAAGCTACTGGCAAGCTCTCTCACATACCCACACTGGTCAAGCCTGAGACTCGAACCCACATGGACAGAGGTAAGATTTCAGTGATTTGTAAAGGCAAGTGCTTAAGTAGACCACTCAGTGACCCATCCACATGGCTACCATCTTGTTATTTGTTAAGGTTTTTACTTTGTTTTTGTTAGTTTTAAAAGATATTGTTAACACATAGGCTGTCTTGTGAAGGAAATAGTTCTACATGCCTTACCCAAGGACACACTGAGGAATCAAGCCCAGGCTGGCTTTGGTTGGTATTGAACCTGTGGTTCTTAGATTATGAGTCCAGTGCTTTACCAATTGAGCTACTGTGGCTCCTTGGATTATTGAAGGTGATATTGAAGAGTACTGTTAATTCAAAATTTGTCCAACTGTTTGTTAATGGAGTAGCATTTTTCATAAGCAACAGTTTTCATGGAGTATCCATTTTCATAAGATACTAGTGTTAATGGAGTACCAAGTTTCATAAGATACTAGTGTTAATGGAGTATTAATTTTCATAAGGTACTAGTTTTAATCGAGTATTAATTTTCATAAGGTACTAGCTTTAATTGAGTATTAATTTTCATGAGTACCTGTTTTAATAGATGATACATGAAGATGTCATTTTCCCCACAAAATCTTGAGACATTTGTACCCATGAAGATATATACATTCATTGTTTATAGCTTAGCAACCTATAATTGTGTCTACATGTTGTAGATATGAGATACATGTAAAATCAGCCAAAAGAATTGTACTGGAAATATTCCTTCATTGGAGAACTCCTTTCTGGAACTAATATGCATTAGAGCTGTGTTAACAGTACCTGTTTCTGTAACATTCTTCAGGATTCCCATTTGTGTGGTCACGGTACTAGCAGGTGTTCTCTGATAATGAATCGCTTTGCTTATGACTTTATGTAAATATTTGCAACATATTACAAGTGTTTTGTCTTTGTGGGTGCAGTTTTATGAAGTCTATTTCAGCTGATAATTATATGGGGAAATGGTTGTCATGTATCTGCCATATTTTGTGTATTTGTTTCATAACACCTATGATGATGCATATTTGATGTATTTTATGTGATGGTCATTCTGATGGACCATCTGTCCATTAGTGTTTGCTTGACCAGCCCATATCCAGGTAGCAGTTGGAGAGATTTTCATGTTTGCCTAAATATATATGAAGACTATGGAAGACAATGTTGCGGGATTATAATTAACTCTAATTCAATTTACTTGTTGATGGCTTATAAATATCACATGATTTTATATGCATTCAGGCATTTTACTTAACACATGTAATATATTTGACTTGTACTTAAATTATACCTTGTGAGTGAATTTACTGTTGGCTTGATAAATTTGATAGCTTATATTATCTCAGTTAGTTCTGCAAGTAATTTGCATTTGTTACAAGTGAAACACTCATTCTTCACTTACAAAACTTGTACCAGATAAAGTTGAAGTAAAAAGATTTCTTGTACATAATCAATGGGTTTTGCAGGCAGGTTAGTTCTTAATGGCATGTGCACATCAGCACAATAAAGGTTTTATCAGTCCAATGAAAAGGAAGCTAAACACAGTGTTTTCACAATTTTGCAGTTTTCAAGTACACATTGTTTTCCAATGGAATTTTTTAAAGGGATATTGTTCAAATTAGGGGGAAGGGCGGAATGAACACCTCAAATTCAGTCTTGAAATAAAATAAGATAATATTTGAGCACCAGAAAAGCAATCACAATGTTTTATTCTCATTTATCAGTCACTTTACCGAAATTTGTTTACAGGTTATTAATCAATTGAGTGTTTACTAAATTTTATTCTGCAATCTTGCCATATACTGACACAGACTGCAGTTTTGTTATATATTGTTTAAGAGGTGGCAGAAAAAGGGGAACCAGTCTGACAGGATTGATAGGGATCTGTGTTAATAGATTTTAATCACAAATGATGGTAATGCCAGGATTTGATTGCAGGCCATTACACATGTGATACTGTGTTTTAAAGGGGATGTTTGCCAATAGATTGCTGGATTCCCACAATCCACTGGGGCACAACATTGTGTCTTACAATGTCACATGCAGGCTGGTTTCAAGGGTAAACTCAGGTCAGTTTCAAGGGCACAATGAAGCCAGGTTCATTTCTTGATATTATGAATATTTTCCATGTGACATACAACCATCTCATCCATTATGTGCAACCACAATCCTGAGTCACTGAACAAAAATTGTATGCAGAAGCACTCCCATCAACCCTATTCACTTTCTCAGGGACAGTAGAAAATTTCAAAACCATTCATGTCTGAGTTGACAAATCTCATTGGATGATATTCCAAAGCTTAAAATCTATGATAGTGTAAGAAGATGTGCATTACAAATACAGACATGCATGACG
Organism: Unio delphinus; assembly: GCA_029339505.1. Lineage (NCBI taxonomy): Eukaryota > Metazoa > Mollusca > Bivalvia > Unionida > Unionidae > Unio > Unio delphinus. Next base: position 13,439,697 of record JAQISU010001236.1, on the reverse strand, counting down.
CATCAGGATAGCAAATTAAGAGCCCTGGCTAATGTCTTTGAAAAGAAATTTGGATATTGTAATAGGTCATGTCTGTCAGATCTCCACAAAACAAAGAAATATGTCAGATTAAGAAATTGGTCAAAATGCATATCAAGAAGCAACACAGGTGACAACTATCGGAAACAACAACAATTTCATTAATTTACAAATACCTGCACATGAGGTAGACATAGTGGTTGCAGTGACATTTACTCTTTGCAATGTCTTTGCAACAGAACCCAACAGAAAAAAATCTGGAAATGTTCAGTAATAACTTTGCTGCACCTATTTTCTAGATATACAATTGAATTTTGTAAAAAGGAAATCACCCCACCCAAATAAAATCATTGTAATGTCTCCCTATTAGTAAGAGGGTTACAGTTAATTGAATTTAACTATGTTATTTAGGGATTGACCTACCTCAATCTTATGACCCGGTGTGAGTGAACAGATTGTAACTGGGCAAGATTATTGTTAAAACATAATGCAATACGTGCCCCCTGAGACAACATAAATAACAAAGTTAATCAAACAAAGTAATAGTGGTAATTTCAAGTCTACTTTAGTTATATAAACAGGATTTAATAGCAGTAACTAATGTGGATTTATTTCACCATCATAGCAAGTGGTGAAAAGAGCTCAATGTCCATGACTGATTGCATCACCTTCCTCTCATGTCTGTCCCAATGTTTCCTATTTCCTCGAGTCTTTCTATTCTGACTGCTTCTCCCTTTTCTGGACTTCATGGGTTTTTATTCTGAACTTGTCACTTCTCCATTTTTCTGGACTTCATTTGTCACTTCTCTCTTATTTTCTTCTCTCTTCATACTTCCATCTTTGGACTGTTCCATCTCATTCTCTCTCTCTTGGAAAACAGTTTCCCTAATAAATTTATTCCGAAAACTCTATATGTAGCACTTTCTAGATGTACATAAAATTCTTTCACTTACCTTGCTCAGAACACACTAGCTATCTACATACTGCATAAATTCTGACTTAATACAGTAGTACATTACCCTTGCTTCACAGCAACAGGTCATAAATTACTATGTGAACAGTCAATCCAAAATTACCTTATGCTACTACATGCTCTAATACTATATTGCTAAAAGTTTTCCAATCCTTAACCTGCAAGATTGCTTGAACATTACAAAAGCAAATATAATTTTTAATTATCATTAACTCACAATAATCAGTATCGTCCAAACAGACAAAAGAAATTATTTCATATTTATTTCATTTAACCCTATGAAGTCCTACACATATGAAAATTTAGGCTGCATACAATCAAGTCTACCAATAAACTAATTACTGTAAAATTAAAAAGATCAGTTGCATAATAACTCCAGCATCAACACATTTCCATGAAATTGAATAAACAACACATAACATGGAACCTATTCATATCAAACACATTTGCATAAAACAAACAATCAAAAAATAGAACATTACCTGTAATTAAACTTGTGCACCTTAATGCTGTTATCTTTAGAAATGTGCTGCCTAGCACTAAACTCTTTTCTCACAAGACAGACACCAGGTCCCTTTTTTGTTTAACAGGGAAAGCACTATTTTTTTTCTTCTAGATTTCACCAGAGCCAAACTTCTCTCTCAGGAAATTTTGGACTGAAGAATTTCAACCAAGGTTGTCAGTTTAAGTTCATATTACTTCCAAGGTGAACACCTTAATTTCACTCTGACCAATTATAAGCAGTGTTTTTTTATTAAAAAAATTCCTAAGGCAATCATTTCTTTTGTCAGAATATTTTATTTATGTTATATAACTCTTCCCTTTGAAGTATTACTATTTTGACATGGGCTCCTATCAAGTGGTAGGGTTGGTAGTTAAACTGTGTATGGTGCTCAGATATCCAGGTCAATTTCAGAAAGCTGTCCATTTTGAAATTTTAACCCTGACATGAGGGACCATAGAGAAAGATGGAGAATAAATATTGATGTGACCCTACAAAAAGACTTATCTTTTCTGGTTTAAACGTGACAAAATCTTAATGCTCAATGCAGTAAACTTTAAGGTTCAATGCTTATTTAAAAGTTGACACTTCACAATTATGTATACAATAAGTCACATACATTAACATGGCTATCACAAGGTTCAGTCATTAGAAAATTATCACTGAAGACTTCCATTTACATGACAGTGTAGCTATTCTAACAAACCATTCTTATTTTGTTGTATTTATTATGGTTTTGTTGCCACTGCTTTGCATTACATTAGAAACATTTGGTAACCATAAATGTAATGTTTCTTTAAAAACATCTATGCATACAACTTTCAATTCCCCATATTCAGGATCATCATGTCTGGTGTACTACTGAGTACATTAAAAATGGTTTTTAACTCGACCATCAGTGTTGTTTTCTTTCTAAATCTGATATCCATTAATTTATACCTTGGCATGTAAATAAATGCCATCTCCAAAATCAATTAAATCCTAAACTATGTTTCATGATACTGGAAATCAAAAGCAAGAAGAGACTGTCATAGTGTCTCATTTAACCATGCCTCTTGTTTGGCTTCATAAGATCTTCACTATTTGAGGATCAGGTAAAATTTTATATAGATGATTGTAATATTTAAAGCATGGATTACCACAAATCGGGCAAAATGGATTTATTTATCACATACATTTGTATTTTTATATGTTTTGCACCATCCATATAAAATTAGTATCGATTCTTCAGGTTGTTACTTCTGCATCAATATCTGGAATATATGGAAGGAGCTCACATTGCCTGCAATGGCACCAAATACATTTTACCACTTGATCACACATTGCTTGAATTGTCACCAAGACATTTTACTACTTGAGCACAGATTGCCTGATTGCCCGGCTGTACATGTTCCTGAGAATAACCTTGGAGTATTAGTTGCTGAGTTTCCAAGGAAATAGTTCAAGGAAAAAATTGTTAAAAACCAATGTCCAAGGTTTTATTATCAAATGTCCGAGGTTGACCTTGATCTTCCAACTTTATTTTTAATTTGTTCAACTCAAATAAAAAATTTTATATGTCCAAATATCAAGAATTCCCATAGGATTCCTTTAGTGCCATTGTCGATTCAATTTTGAAATTCCATCATGATGGTTTTAGCACTTTACTGATTTTCTTGTTTATCATTGCCTCTTTGATAATCTGCCATTACTTTTGGATCGCTTCTGTTAAAAACATATTGGTTGAAAAAATAAAACAAACAATATGCATATAACAAAACTGTTATCGGCAGCCTTAAATTTACAAATCTTGATTGGAATCCTATAGTTTTGAAAACAAGGTATTAAAATTGAAAATGCTACATTTCTATAAGTGACTGTTCTTTGATTTGTTTGTTTGTTTGTTTACTTGAATTTTAACGGCGCACCAGCACTTTTAGGCTTTTTAGCGCCATACAATAGGTTAGATGTTCAAAAATAAGAAAGATTTAACATCGACCAGCGATATAAAAAACCATAGTTAAATATAAAATGGTAAGATGTTGGTAACAGGAAAATATGAAGCTTCCCAATCAACGGGAGATATAAATGGTGTATGTTCTTTGAATTTGGGACCATCATTGTAAACTTTTTATAACAAATACAGTTAAGATTATATTCTGTTCCTGGCTCAATGCCAGACAAGTTCAAACTGATGTATTATTATTTCACTGTATACTCCAACACTGTGTTATTGCATGTTATATGTTATCGTGGCAAATGGGATTTTCCAATTAATTTTGGATATGTGCTGTCTATCGGCTGTTTACAGAGGTAAAGATGTAGCTAGTCAAGATGTAAAGATATTGTGTGCAATTTCTTCTAAAATGTCAACATTAGTTTATAAGTTTACAATGAAAAAAAAATAATAATCATTTTTTGTTAAAATCAAAGCAATTATGTTGACCATACAAGACTCCAGTAGACCTTGCATTGGCTTTGATTAAGAAATATATTCAGTGTATCATCTGATGTTTGATGATTATAAGTTATACATGTATATTGATACTGACACACATGTCCTTACATGGTTATGCTTGGAATTCCATTCTATGGTAGCCAATATGGGCCAAAATTGACAAAATGTTGCTTATAAGCTTACTTAGCCTACCCAAACTGTTTTTAAAATCAGTAATATTTCAGTAATAATAATAATATTAATAATCGATTCCTTTGTATATATAGATTTCTCTGCTCACATAGCACTTACAATGCAGAGAAAATAATTTGAACAAAAAAAGACAGTATCCATGAACTTCAGTTCATTTACGGTATTGTTAATTGATAGTAGCTACTAATTTGTTTTGGATCAGTTTTCATTTTGATTGTTCATTTGTTCTTTAAATGTGTGCTTTATATCAATAATGAAATCCACACAAATTGTAGCCCATGAAAAATAGTGAATTGAGATTATATTTTATATCCTGTCCAAAGGCTGAATATTCCCTTTATGATGTTATGTGGATTCTTGCAACAAAATGGCAGAACCTTTTAAAAGCAGTTACTGTAGTGCTTCAAAATCCTAGTCATCTAGCAAAAGCAATTTTTCATCCACAAAAGAGCAATTAACTGATTGAACACAAATAGCCTGAATGGTATTAATTATTTTAAGTTTGTATTAGAAGATAGAGGTAAATTAGGTATTAATTGATTGTCCTATTTGGGCCAAAATACCATGAGTATAATTAGACATTGTATTGTGTTTTGTTGTTTTACTGGTATTATGTTACTTGTAACCTTATTCACAGGGATACTATATTGGTTCGTAACTACAACAGGTAATAATTATTAATGATTTTTTTAAAGGGACAACCATTCTTGTGTGTTGTGAGGCTTTCATTACTTTCAGGCATTGATCTTGTAGAAGCAAACAAACGAATCCAGCACAAAGGCAATTCGTTTGTAGAGCCAGGATGCTTTGACATATTGTTGTGATTTACACTTATTGTGGGTGAATTAATTTATCCATTCACCTGCCTCAATCAGCTGACAATGTTTATTGTTTTTGGACCTAGACACTGGTTTCTTGCTAAAATTAGAGTAATTGGTGTTGGCTTTGGACCTAGATGGGACTGGTTTCATGTCAAAGTTACGATTTGTGTTGGCTTTGGACCTAGATGGGACTGGTTTCTTGCTAAAAATTATAGTAATTTGTGTTGGCTTTGGACCTAGATGGGACTGGTTTCTTGCTAAAAATTATAGTAATTTGTGTTGGCTTTGGACCTAGATGGGACTGGTTTCTTGCTAAAATTATAGTAATTTGTGTTGGCTTTGGATCTAGATGGGACTGGTTTCATGTTAAAGTTACAGTTGATATTTGTTTTGGACCAGGACAGGACCCGTTTCATGATAAAGTCACAATTTGTATTGGCTTTGGACCTCGACAGGCCTGGTTTAATGCTAAAATTATCGTTTGTACAGTGGTTCCGTGCCTGTGGGGTTTTCTACTGTCTCCTAGGTTGTTTGTGCATACATATATGTCTATACTTTAGATTCTCAGTCCGAATAAATTGTAACTCAAACTTTTTGTTCTGTAAAAGCAAGAAAGCCCAAATTCTATTCCTGAATGTTTCTTAACTTTTAATTTGTAAGTTTTAGTGGGTGCATGCATTTTATCAGGACACATATTTAGACTGTTGTCTTAGTACCAGTGGATTAAGGACTCTTGATTAAAAAAAATTAAATGTGAATTTGGTCATTTTCATTTAAATATACCAAAAACAGACAGTAGAATAAACTTTTGGAATAACAACAAAATTCAACTTGTGGAATAACAACAAAATTAACTTATGGAATAAAAAACAAAATTGACTTATGGAATAAGAACAAAATTGACTTATGGAATAACAACAAAATTGCAAAAATATGATCATTGCAGTCAAATCTGGACATATAGCATGACTGAAACTTGGCTTAATTTTTATTTTCACATTGGCTTAGGGGAGTTGATCAGGGGACCAGACTAACTATACAGGTCATACATCAGATGCTTTAATCTGACTATATTGTTTTTGCAAACACCCTATTGATCAAGACTTTGTATTTTGGTTATAGCATAGTCTGGAAATATCACCCAGGAGGTGCAGATATGTTGAAGGCCAAATGGAAGATGGGTCTTTAAAAAGTCTAAACAGCAAGCACTGGCAATAAAACTATTCCTTCAAACTCCCTAAGAAAGTCAACAGCTGCATTTATTGGACATGTCATGTTGATTGGAGGACTGCTTGCATTGGAAAATAGTATGGCCACTGCCCCCCCCCCCCCTCAGAAAAAAACAAACATAAAGGTTATGTTGAATTCAGAGATCTAGTGAGAAGTAATTGATCTCCATAGGGTTTGGAGCTGCAGTATCAGAAACTGAACTGCACAGCTCATACTTTATGAACTAATTATATGAACATAATTAGCATCATTGACAGCATCATGGACAGCATCAAACAAAATTTCAAAAGTTTTTAAATGCATAATGTTTTCCATGTTAATATTGGCACTACATGATATTTGATTACCGGTACACATTATTGGAATTGGTCTAACTTACAGAGAAAGATTGATGACTTTACTGAGAAGGTATCATTCGGGTTCAATAGTCCTGCATTTCATGAGGAGGTATCTTCAGGGTCGGGAGGCCTACATTTCATGAGGAGGTATCTTCAGGGTTGGGAGGCCTGCATTTCATGAGGAGGTATCTTCAGGGTTGGGAGGCCTGCATTTCATGAGGAGGTATCTTCAGGGTTGGGAGGCCTGCATTTCATGAGGAGGTATCTTCGGGGTTGGGAGGTCTGCATTTCATGTGGAGGGGGATTTTAAACCTTAAAATTATTTTTGATTAACCTTATCAAAATCTTCATGGTTTTTCAGGTCATGCAATTGTATCAGTTTTTAATTTTATGGCCTTGCATCAAGTTGTGGGAGCCCTTTTAGAAACTCTTTTGCTGTCCATCTATCTGACCATCTGAACACCTGTTCACGTTTCTTGCAGTGCTTATACATAATTGAATTGTATTTGGTAGGTGCATTGCCTGTTGCATGTAGATGAGCCTTTTAGAGGTTTCTTCTTTTAAGTTTTGGTGGATTTATCTTGCCAGGTTCCATCAATTTTAAATGTTCACAGCAGATCCTTGTGAACAGCAGGAAAGGTGCAATATGCTCTGGTTTAGTTTGGTGTGCACATTGCGCTATAAACTAGATGTGCCTTTTATGGATTTTGCCACCTCATATAAATTTTGATTGAGTTATAGCCCTTGACAGTTGAAGTAATATGGAGTTATGGCACTTGACAGTTAAAGTAATATATTCACATGGGATGTTGCTTGTAATCATCATAGCTCCAGAATTATTCAAAATATGATGCAGTTTTGGTATGAATAATGTCTCATAGACTTATTTTATGTTTTTGTATAATCAACTCAATTTTAGATAGAGCTAAATTCCAATCTTCATATTGGATGATGCATATATTTGGCATAGACCAAGAACCAGTCAACACAATTAGATGCAGTTTGGTATGAACATAGTCTCATACAGCTAGATGTGCCTCTTAAGGGTACTGTCTCATCAATACCATTTTGGACAGAGTTGTAGCCCTTCTCAGTGAACTTGATATCTTTTTAAGGATATTGCAAATGTCAGCAACATTAACTCAATCGTCACTGAAGATATTCTGATACAGTTTGACATCAGTATGTTGCATAGACATAGTTGATGTGTCTTTTATGGCTTTGGCCTTGTCTAATACATTCTGGACAGAATTAAGGCCCACGTAAGTTATACCTTTACATAGAATTTTGCTTGTATTGATAAGTCCTTGATGGAGTTGGATTCAAGCATTGGGTGGCCTAGATAGTTATTGTCCGCTTCAGATGTGGGAGGTTGCGGTTTCAAAATCAGGATGGGTCATGCGAAAGACATAAAAATTGTACTAGCAGTTGCCTTGCGTGGTGCTCAGGTGTCAGGATAATGTGACTGTGTGGGACATGATGCTACATGTTTGTGACATGATGCCCTGATGCTAGACATCGCTGTAAAATGCCACACTGCAGACATTGTAGCGATATGACTAAAATAATTTAAAGCTTAAAGCTACAAATAAAATCATTAGGTAAAAAAAGTTGACTACATTAAAGAAATAGTATTCATTGAGTACTACACATGATTTTAAATTATTTTTTAAATTAGTTAACTCTACATAAAGTTAACCTATATTTAATTGATAATTCAAAGTTAACCTAAATTAATTGATAATTCAAAGTTAACCTATATTTAATTGACATTCAAAATTAGTATGTCTTAAACTTTACCTTTGTATTAGAGACATACGTTTTATAAACTCTCTCATAATGATCATGTTTATAGTGAAGCTAATTGTGTACTGTTTTATAAGTGAGAGTATGTCACATTCAGTTATTAAAAAAATAATTATTAAAGCTTTGATCTCAATGCATGCAAAATCTCAATTGCCATAAAAGATCTTAATCACTGGAAATAAATGAAGTGAAATAATAGAAATAAGTCATTAATTTCATGGAATCCAATAGAAATAAGCCAATTTAATGGAATCCAATAGAAATAAGTCATTAATTTAATGGAATCCAATAGAAATAAGTCATTAATTTAATGGAATCCAATAGAAATAAGTCGTTAATTTAATGGAATTCAAGCCCATCATTGTATTTAAAGTAACATACACTTTGTACTAAAGGGAATTATAATGGGAAAACACTGTATTGCATTTTATACTGGGTCACTTTGGAATAATATCCAGGTATTTTGTTGCCTTCTGTGACTAAATGTTCGCTTGTCAATAAGATATATACATTGTCACTTTTAATACCATATATTCGTCCGATAAATCAACCGTCCAAATCAGTGTTGATATTGATGATGATATGTAAGTCTGATGTCACCTGTTCATTAAAATGTGCAATTTTGCTGCATGCAAATCTTTTTGGAACACCTGCATACACTTTAGACACGTAATACTATTTGGTAACAGCCATATCTAGGACAAAGTTAAAAAGAGCTAAAGGACTGGGGGTTATGCTATACCACAAGAATTTACATGTTGCCAACACAGAATTCGATCAGGAAATATAATATAACTGTCACCAAAAGAATCAGCAAGGGTATATAATGTACACTGATGATTGAGACAGAATTGGCTGCAGATGTTTAATGGTTCTAACGAATAGGTGATATCAGCTCTTAAGCTGCCAGTTAGTTTCATCACAGGTGGGCTGACTTAAATCAGCCTAACCTTATGCTCCTTCCAATTTCAAACAACATAGACCCTGATCTTCCAATGTATTATATGCTGGCAGAACAGGGTCTGTGTTGTTTGTTCTGCTAATTATTAAACTGCATTAACTCAGATATGCCAGCACATTATGCAGTGACATATCTTGGTCTGTGCATTTTGCAATATAAGTACTGCATGTTTTGTATGCTCTAGCTTTAGTTATAAAGGGAACAGTATTTAACATTTCATCTATCTGAATATAGCAAATAACAAAACTAGCTTTTCAAGTGGCAATGCTCAGATTTTGTGCTTAGATCAATGGCTGCAGTATAATATGTGTCATGTCTCAGCAGGGGGCATAATTGGAAAATGTTTTAATCTCACAATTTGCAGATAAAATCACTGAAAAATAAGGATTAATGTGTTTGAGAGCGTATATTAAAATTATTTTTAGTGTGGAAGTATGGCTCTGTATTTGAAATCAATGTTGTATTAGTATACTGACAAATTGCATAGTGCCAAGTTTTGGCCTTTGTATAAATCAAATGATTTCAAGAATAATGCTGCCTCTGACTTTGGAGTAAAACTTTAGACAACTAAAATAATTTAATAATAAGACAGTATAATTTAGAGAAGAAAAAACTCCAAAACAATCAGATATTTTGTCTGAAAATAGAAAATGTATAGGACCATGAATAGAAAACATTGACTCGTATGCCAATTGATTTTGATCAGACAATTTTCTATGCGTCTCGATAATCAAGATAGCACTCTGAAACCATTCTCATGGACAGTTCGAATCATTGGTGGGGGTGGGAGGGGGAAGGGTAACGGTTGGCTGGTTGTTTTCAGTTTGGTACCATTTTTCAGCACACAATAAATATATAGGCTATACATGGACCAATAAATCTGATGGAAGAAGAATCTTGGAGAACCCCACCAGCCTACTTAGCAAGTTTTCTCACAAACCCACATTGACCAAGCATGAGACTTGATTACCTACGTGGAAAAAGGTGAGATATCAGTGATAGCTTGATAGATCACTCACCCCTTTGTAAGGCCCCTGGTTTTTTGGAGAGACGACTATCTGTAATGATTTGTGAGTATGATGGGTATCTGTAATGATTTGTGAGTATGATGGGTATCTGTAATGGTTTGTGGCTATGATGGGTATCTGTAATGATTTGTGAGTATGATGGGTATCTGTAATGGTTTGTGGCTATGATGGGTATCTGTAATGATTTGTGAGTATGATGGGTATCTGTAATGGTTTGTGGCTATGATGGGTATCTGTAATGATTTGTGAGTATGATGGGTATCTGTAATGGTTTGTGGCTATGATGGGTATCTGTAATGATTTGTGAGTATGATGGGTATCTGTAATGGTTTGTGAGTATGATGGGTATCTGTAATGGTTTGTGGCTATGATGGGTATTTGTAATGGTTTGTGAGTATGATAACATGACAAAAATATTAAAGGATCTTTATCAAATATATATATATATATATCTTAAGAGTTCGAGATTAATTTAAGAATCTTCTCATGACATCAGGTTTATTGGGCAATGATCATTTCAACAAAGTTTGTATTTGTATTTTCCTTAGTGACCATGACAATTAAAGCAAGTATGACACTAGATGGATTTTTTTAAATTTATGTTTCATGTCGAAGCATTTCCGAAATGCTGCAATTTGAATAATTGGACATAAAAAGTAATAAAAGGAGCAAAGTTAATTAACTTCTTATGGATTTCTAGTGATTCATTTTTGGCAGTTGATCATTAGTCTGTTTAAGTACTTTTTTAGGTTCTCAAGCAATTCCTCAAAAATATTATTCTTTTACACTAGCACGTGTTTAAAATTCATAATTTTTCACAATATTCCAGATGGAAAAAATAGTACACAGCCCTAAGCCTACCTGCTTCAGGGCCTTTTCCCCTCTAATCTTTGCAACACTTGCATAATAAATGGTTGCAAATTTTAAGGAAAACCTATCGGAACACTAGTTAAGGTACTTTGTACAATTTTCATTTTTGTAATTTATTTATTATAATTATGACTCTGTGAAAAACAACATATGAATCCCTAGAGATGCCTCATGGAACCTTCCACTCCATCATTCCTTGAAAAAAATCTTGCCAGAAACGTGTTCAAAAACATAATTGCATAATATTGTATTTGAATATGCATTGCAGGTTTTTGCACTCGTACTTGGATTCAGGAGAGAGTGTTAGTTAACAAGCTTGTTTGCCAAACTGATCAATAAGTATCATTGATTAACAGGGAAACTCTGCAACCAGTTGGAATTAACTGGAGTTGTTCAGTGTTGCAGATAATGGTTTAATTGCCAATAAAGGTCCAGCCATATTGTGTTGGCATCAGTGATAAGTGATGCAAATTGCTTTATCAGTCTATGTCAGTTAGTAGTATAGAAGATCAATCAAAGTGTAATTTATTATTGGCTGTGATAGCTGGTATGCTAAGAATAAACAACATATACAAATTACTTCTGTTAGCATTAAATGTAACATTGTGCCTGAAAAATAAATTCAACTTAATTCTTTCTCAAGAAAGAGAATGGATAAAGCAGAGTTTTCATGGGTTAACAAACAGAATGTTGTAAAATATTCAGTCCAATCTCATTAATATTTTGATCCAGATAATTTCATGGTAAAGGAATAGTGGAGTGATTGCCCCTGAAGCAGATTTTAATTTTAGCTACTTGTGTATAATGCAATGTAGACCTTGACATTCTGCTTCATATACAGTGATCCTTCATTTCAACACTTTTCCATACTGGTTCGGCGGGGTTTTCCATGTTCTTCCTCAACCATACTGGCTGTCATGTAAAGCCTATCTTGTCCTGAAAAATTGCATTAAACCCAGCAACAACAACAATACTGGGCTACATAATACTGCATTCCATCATTAAAACACTGTTCATAGGACCAATACAAGTTTTTTGTCATATATGTGATGTAGTCTTATACTCGGGTAAATTATACAGTTGTCCCTCCTTTAACACTGTTTATGGGACCTATAAAAGTGTACTGTCTACATGTGAATTAGTCTTATACATGGGTCAGCTATACATTTGTCCATATATGGGACCTCATACAAGTATTCTGTCTTACATGTGAGGTAATCTTAAACTGGAGTAAATTGTACAGTTTTCCCTCACTTTAATACTGTGTTTATGATCCCATAAAAGTATACTATCGTAGACGTGAGGTAATTTTATACTGGGATAAATGATACAGATGTCCATCACTTTAACAAGTTGTGTATGGGTCCCATACAAGTATACTGTCTTACATGTGAGATGATCTTATAATGGGGTACATTATGCTGTGATCTCTTACACCAATACTCTTGAATGTGTGTTCCATAAAGTATTCTGTCTTATATGTGAGGTAGTCTTATAATAGGGTACATTATGCTTTGATCTCTTACTGCATCAATCTTGAATGTGTGTTCCATAAAGTATTCTGTCTTATATGTGAGGTAGCCTTATAATAGGGTACATTATGCTTTGATCTCTTACTGCATCAATCTTGAATGTGTGTTCCATAAATGTATTATGTCTTATATGTGAGGTAGTCTTATAATGGGGTACATTATGCTTTGATCTCTTACTGCATCAATCTTGAATGTGTGTTCCATAAAGTATTCTGTCTTATATGTGAGGTAGCCTTATAATAGGGTACATTATGCTTTGATCTCTTACTGCATCAATCTTGAATGTGTGTTCCATAAAGTATTCTGTCTTATATGTGAGGTAGCCTTATAATAGGGTACATTATGCTTTGATCTCTTACTGCATCAATCTTGAATGTGTGTTCCATAAATGTATTCTGTCTTATATGTGAGGTAGTCTTATAATGGGGTACATTATGCTTTGATCTCTTACTGCATCAATCTTGAATGTGTGTTCCATAAAGTATTATGTCTTATATGTGAGGTAGCCTTATAATAGGGTACATTATGCTTTGATCTCTTACTGCATCAATCTTGAATGTGTGTTCCATAAAGTATTCTGTCTTATATGTGAGGTAGCCTTATAATAGGGTACATTATGCTTTGATCTCTTACTGCATCAATCTTGAATGTGTGTTCCATAAATGTATTCTGTCTTATATGTGAGGTAGTCTTATAATGGGGTACATTATGCTGTGATCTCTTACTCCAATACTCTTGAATGTGTGTTCCATAAAGTATTCTGTCTTATATGTGAGGTAGTCTTATAATAGGGTACATTATGCTTTGATCTCTTACTGCATCAATCTTGAATGTGTGTTCCATAAAGTATTCTGTCTTATATGTGAGGTAGCCTTATAATAGGGTACATTATGCTTTGATCTCTTACTGCATCAATCTTGAATGTGTGTTCCATAAATGTATTCTGTCTTATATGTGAGGTAGTCTTATAATGGGGTACATTATGCTTTGATCTCTTACTGCATCAATCTTGAATGTGTGTTCCATAAAGTATTCTGTCTTATATGTGAGGTGGCCTTATAATAGGGTACATTATGCTTTGATCTCTTACTGCATCAATCTTGAATGTGTGTTCCATAAAGTATTCTGTCTTATATGTGAGGTAGCCTTATAATAGGGTACATTATGCTTTGATCTCTTACTGCATCAATCTTGAATGTGTGTTCCATAAATGTATTCTGTCTTATATGTGAGGTAGTCTTATAATGGGGTACATTATGCTTTGATCTCTTACTGCATCAATCTTGAATGTGTGTTCCATAAAGTATTCTGTCTTATATGTGAGGTAGCCTTATAATAGGGTACATTATGCTTTGATCTCTTACTGCATCAATCTTCAATGTGTGTTCCATAAAGTATTCTGTCTTATATGTGAGGTAGCCTTATAATAGGGTACATTATGCTTTGATCTCTTACTGCATCAATCTTGAATGTGTGTTCCATAAATGTATTCTGTCTTATATGTGAGGTAGTCTTATAATGGGGTACATTATGCTGTGATCTCTTACTCCAACACTCTTGAATGTGTGTTCCATACAAGTATACTGTCTTATATGTGAGGTAGTCTTATAATGGGATACATTATGCTGTGATCAACATACTTAATGCTATTAATGAGACCCATAAAAGCATACTTCATTATATTTGAGGTAATTTTATACTAGGATACACAATATACAGTTGTACCTCACTGAAACACGGTTAATGGGACTGATACAATTTTACTTCATTATATGTGAGGTAGTCCAATACTGGGGTACACAATGTACAGTTGTCTTCCACTATAACACTGTTCATTGGACCTATAAAAGTGTACTTGAACATTATATTGAGGTGCTCTTATCCTGGGGTTTATTATACAGCTATCCCTAACAATAACACTTTTAATGGGACCCATACAAGTGAAAATCATTATATTGAGGTGGTCTTATCCTGGGGTTCATTATACAGTTGTCCCTAATTGTTAATGGGACCCAAAAAATGGTATTGTCTTATATATGAGGTAGTTTAATGCTAAAGTGCATTATAATTAGTACATGTATTCCTGTTATGTTTTTTTTGTTTTTAGGGTTTAACGCCATTTTTCAGCACACTATAGGCTATTCATGGCAGCCAGTATTATTGGTGGAGGAAGAACCAGGGAAAAGTCCCATAAAGAACCACCGACCCTCGAGAAGCTACTGGCAAGCTTTCTCACATAACTACATTAGCCGAATCTTAGACTCGAACCCAAGCAGACAGATGTGAGATGGCAGTGATCCGTAACGGACAGCGCTTTAGACCACTCGGCCACTCCGGGCCCCTCCTGTTATGTAATAGAATTTATGACCCTACCCACCAAATAAAACTTATATTGAAGCACCTTTCTCGTGAGGGAGCACAGTATTTTATGCTGCCAGATCAGTTCCATTATTTTGTTACTATGCAGATAAGTAGGGCATTGTTACGGTTCAAATTTAGCATTGCATATAACTACAATTGCCATCAGATTATGTTCAGTATTCTTTTCACTTGAAGTTATGTGTCGAAAGTACATATTCAAGTCTACCATGTTATAATTTGTGCCATAAGACTACTAGGTTTGAAAGATCAATAAATATCCACTCACCGATTCAGGTAAGAACTATATATAAAAAATTGTGCTCAAATTAAACTATTAGTCAACCACCATAGTAAATTTGTCTTTCCTCTGAAAGTTAATGAAGTAAAGATCTGGGTTGTGTGAAAGCTTGTTTTCTAGAATATATTCTGTGACCCTAAAGTAACACTACTTTTAAGCATTTTTTAACCTCTATACCAGTCTGCCTCCTTACGGTAAGCATTTATTAATGTTAAAGAGTGATAGAAAACTAACGTAATCTTGTAGAAAGTGTGTGATTTTAGTTTACTTTTTGGCAATGTTCTTGACAGATAGAACATTGTTTTCATTAAAGACTAACATATTGGAAACCTGGAATCAGCACAAAAAATTATGCCTGAGGGCATATTTATTTAACCTCTGGATATTAATCAGTACAACTTATGACTAGTTGTTTCAACCCCTAATAAGGTTCAGTATTGAGTCGATTTTACATGTACAACAGTATAGGTCCAGATTGGTCAGGTCGCTGTAATGCTGTTTCATTTTCAGGCTTTACGTTGTTTTTCAGTATGGAAAGTTTGCACTATTGTTTTGCCCTGATAAATGTCAGAAAATCTCTTAGGAGGCAGGGTCCAGTTTTTATGTACAAATTTAATGTCGCATGCACCTGCCTAATATAAAAATTCATTAAAAATATAATACGCGAGTAAGGTCAAAAAGGTACATATTTCTGGATAGGTATTATGTAACGCAACATAATCATATCACACACTTGACCTGACAAGTCTACTGAAGTTCTTAGAATAAAATGTTTATGTACCCCAACCCTTATTTTATACATACATTTTTCACATCCGAAGGCCATTTTTGACAGCACGTGGTGCTCACAGTGCAAACGCAAGGCCTTTTCCTAGATGAAATTTTTTAAAAACATTGTCTACTAAATAGCTTGATGCAATTCATAATAGTTGTCATCCATGCCGTTTTTGAGATATTCTACTTGCCTTGAACCCACGTGTCTACTGCTATGGGAGGCTAGCTCTTCTTCCTAGCCGACTATTGGTATTTCACAATCAACATACTGCAGAGTAACTATGGAAAGTGTACATGTCTGACATCAATTTCAAGAACAACACAAGCCTGAAACACCTAGTTCACAAATTTATCCATATCTTTAATTATTACACAATAGTAGCTCAAAAACTCACACCATACCCTTAAGTTAAGAAATTTGCCAGGGGCCAAATTACGAAACTGGACCCTGCCACCTTAAGCATTTTGCAAAAAATAATTTCTGTCAAACATTTTGTACATATCACTTACCTAGACATTATCTAACAAAATGGTATCAAGGAAATTATTTTGTATGCTAAAGTAAAAATGTTATTACTCTTTTAGAAAAGTGACTACATTGCGGCAAAATGCATTGCATTGTATATACTTTGTGCTAGGGTTGCTGTCTTGAAAAGAATTAAACTTGTGTGCAATGGAATGTTTCCTGTCCTTTTTGCCATCGTATAGTCAGGAAGATACCAGAATTATATGATGATGTTGACTAAATGCTAAGAATGGATTTTATAGTTGCAAATAGTGACTGAATATGAGATACACTCTTTGTTATTAGCGATAGAACTTCTCTATTGTTCAAGCAATTATTTGTTGAAATTTTTCTTTTAAAAAGTGCCACTTAAGAAAAATGTTACCAGACATTTACATTTATAATGTACTTTAATAATAATTATAGCTTGAGACATACACATCAACATTCCTGACCTGGTATTGTTCTAGTGATGCTAACATAAACAGCATGGGGGGGGGGGGGTGAATACACCTATGTCTAGCTAATTGGGACAGATATAAAGAAAAAAATATTATTCTATGTTGGGACATTGATGTGAGGAACCTTGCTGAACTTACATCAACATATCAGATAAATTCAGTGACAAAAGGCCTTTGAAATGAACCATTCTCAAGCCCAAAATACAAAATAAATACACAGTCCATACAGTTAACCTAAAAATTCTCAGAATCTTATCCACTCACAGCTGACTTTAGCAATTGCAAGGATATAGAGAATGAGAGGAAATAGAAAGAAAAGCTACAAGAAAAATATTAACAAGAACAAAACTCAGTACAAAAAGGGGCATGTTGTAACTTCTATTACTTTAAATAAGGACCTACCAGAAAATACAAGTCATGATGAAGCCAAGTCGGTCTTTCATAATCAATCTTTAGTGCATTTGGATCATAATGAATACATGCTTCAAACTAGTGCTTCTACCAATATGACTGAGACAACAGATCCTAACATCATTCCATGCAAATTGAGACCTGCAAACAAGGAAAACAACTGACATTATTACTCATTCTGTACTCAGTAAAAAAGTGGCTACCAGTATGCCAGAAGAAAACTGTGTCGTCAACATCAATAAACTTTCAGAACTAATCAGGGTATTTCTGCCAGATCAATGTAAGAATGCTTTTCCAGTTGTTACCGTACACAAAAGACAGGGTTTGTGCATTACTGTTTGTGTGCAATGTAGTAACTGTAAGTTTAAATCCAATATGGTGGAACTGTTTACAAAAGTACTAAAACTTTAATTCTTTTTCCTCGAAACATTGTCCGCAATATGCCATATCCATCACTATTTGCAACACCGTTCCATTGATGACATTCACCATTTATAACACTGTCTACTTATGATTTCTTGAAAGTGCATTTGCTCCTGTGGAGTGAAATTACTTAGAAGAATGTGTGATGTCGTGTCATGTCATGTTTTTGTGTGTCTGCAATGAAATATGAATAACTTTCATTAAAATAGGAGTACAGAGCTTGTTACCTACATGAAAATCAAGTAAACACATTTTAAACCCCCATTTTCTCTCAAAGCAACTTAGCTAAGCTCAAAATATGCTAACTTGTCCTGATACCAATAGGTATAATTTATAGGTGCAAAAAGAAATTACCTCCCTTGAATCTCATAAAGAGCTGAGAGATTCAAAAAAAGGAGACAAATAGAGGTACTATGATAAGGCTAATGTATAAGAATTAATTGCATATGAATAAAGAACAAGAAAATAAGACAAAATGTGGTTCATTGCACAATTTTTTTTATAGCATTTTTCCCTTAAGGGGGCAGGGTCCAGTTTTTATGTACAAATTTAATGTCGCATGCACCTGCCTAATATAAAAATTCATTAAAAATATAATACGCGAGTAAGGTCAAAAAGGTACATATTTCTGGATAGGTATTATGTAACGCAACATAATCATATCACACACTTGACCTGACAAGTCTACTGAAGTTCTTAGAATAAAATGTTTATGTACCCCAACCCTTATTTTATACATACATTTTTCACATCCGAAGGCCATTTTTGACAGCACGTGGTGCTCACAGTGCAAACGCAAGGCCTTTTCCTAGATGAAATTTTTTAAAAACATTGTCTACTAAATAGCTTGATGCAATTCATAATAGTTGTCATCCATGCCGTTTTTGAGATATTCTACTTGCCTTGAACCCACGTGTCTACTGCTATGGGAGGCTAGCTCTTCTTCCTAGCCGACTATTGGTATTTCACAATCAACATACTGCAGAGTAACTATGGAAAGTGTACATGTCTGACATCAATTTCAAGAACAACACAAGCCTGAAACACCTAGTTCACAAATTTATCCATATCTTTAAATATTACACAATAGTAGCTCAAAAACTCACACCGTACCATTAAGTTAAGAAACTTGCCAGGGGCCAAATTACGAAACTGGACCCTGCCACCTTAATATGGTTTGGCTTGTTGTTGAATTTAGGGTTGAATTTATGCTCCAATTGTTATGACTCATTCATAGATAATGTTAAACTACCGGTATCATGAATTCAAAGTTTCCACCAATACCCAATTTGTTTAACTGTAAATTTCAACTTAAATTGAGATTTTGCAACATCTTAATAAATTAACTGGAAATTTTGCTTGATTGCAAAGAAGCTGCATCTAATGGGGAATGATGTCAGTGTATGGAAGTTCACTTGATTCACATCCTTCCACACTAAGTTTATGGTTTGTGTTTTGTGATGTCATTGAATGGAAATGTCCATCCTTCAACACTAAATAGCTAATAATATGTTATAAATGTGCTAATATAGCTTATAATGTGCAATTATTGAGCTAATATTTGCTAATAATGTGCTGCAATTGTGCTAATATGATATGAAACACGGCTGCATTTTCACTCTGCAGACAAGAAATAAATGAGAAAATAGTGATAACTTCCTTGTCGATACATATTTTTGACGAATTTTATAGTTTTCACCAGCAGACCTTTTCCCCATTAGTTACCTGAAAAAAATATGTAGATTATGTATGTACCAATCCTTTCTATTGCAGGAATTCTGGAGATATAGCAATGTTACTTGTTCTGCATATCCCCTCACAAATTTGGACTCTATTGGACCAAACGGTGATACCAGTAAGTCTGAAAACTTTTATTAGCACCATAGAAGATTTAGTAGAAATAATATTATCCTTCAAATTTATTCTTCACATATTGAATACAGATTTGTTAAGTTCAAGGAAGTTGCATGCTTGGAAATGTCATAACACATTTATAGCAAATTATCCTGTTTTCAGATATGTGTAATTTTACAATGTACATGTATACATACCTTGACATGTCTGTGTTTGTTTCCAACTAGGTATTACATATTTCTCTGGCATAGTCAAAGTCCTCTTGAAGCTTAAACTATCCCATTTTTAATGCCACCATTAATCATGTCGATGACCGATTGTATTTCAATTTTGCATGTAAGCATCTGGCTAATGAAACCAATTTACAGTTTTTGACTGGTTCCCTAACCAGTTGTTACCCAATATTTGAAAAGATTTTGCCTTTCTGGTTAAAAAAAAGTGTGCCATATATGAGATTTGTCTGCTGTCTTTTTTCTTGAATGCAGATAAAAAAAAATATTTTTAAAAATGTAATAGAATATTAGTTGTTTTAAACAAAACAAATTTTCATGACTTGTACACTATTTTCTTGAAACTTGATATATATATATATATATATATATATATATATATATATATATATATATATAGAGAGAGAGAGAGAGAGAGAGAGAGAGAGAGAGAGAGAGAGAGACCTTGTATTTGTCTAACATGTCTGGTAGATCTGAGGATTTGACCAGGTGGAGTTGGAGTACTTAAATATCATTATATTAGCCTATCTTTGATTTGTTTATCCATTTAACTGCCAGGTAAATATCATAACAAGTAAACTTCAGAATCCATTAATAGGTCTGGTTTACAAATTATTTTTTTGTCGGATAACCAATAAAGATGTTCCCGAGTACGCAAGATAAATCAAAATACATGGCTAGTTCACATTTACTGTTTCTCAATCAATATGACCTGTCTTAGATTTATTTGTGTCAGACTCAAGATCAATAAACCCTGTCTCATATTTGTATGATTTGTGTCAGGCTTAAGATCAATATAACCTTTCTTAGATTTATTTGTGTCAAACTCGAGATAAATATACTGTTTCAGATTTGATAGACTCAAGATCAGTATACCCAGTCTCAATTTTGTGTGTTTCAGACTCCAGATCAATATACTTTGTCTCAGATTTATTTGTCTCACTCCAGATCAATATACTTTGTCTCAGATTTATTTCTCACTCCAGATCAATATACTTTGTCTCAGATTTATTTATCTCACTCCAGATCAATATACTTTGTCTCAGATTTATTTGTCTCACTCCAGATCAATATACTTTGTCTCAGATTTATTTGTCTCACTCCAGATCAATATACCCTATTCATGCTCAAGATGAATGTACTGCCTGACATTTGTATTGAGTGTGTCAAACAAGAACTTAAACATTGCCAGGTGGTTTTCTTAAGAATTGAGGGAAGTGATGCATCAGAATTGGTATTGAATTCACTAGTTTGATTTGTTTTTGATCCATGATCAATTTACCATTTCAGATTAGTAAGACTTGTGTCAGACTAGAAATCAATATATCCTCTGTTACTCAAGATCAGTATATCAGAATTTTGTCATTTATTTGTCAGATCTCATTCCAGGCTGTCATTGGCATTAATTTGTCAGATCTCATTCCAGGTTGTCATTGGCATTAATTTGTCAGATGTCATTCCAGGCTGTCATTGGCATTAATTTGTCAGATGCCATTCCAGGCTGTCATTGGCATCAATTTTGTCAGATGCCATTCCAGGCTGTCACTGGCATTAATTTGTCAGATGCCATTCCAGGCTGTCATTGGCATTAATTTGTCAGATGCCATTCTGCACTGTCATGTTTGGCATTTATTTTTCAGATGTCATTGTAGGCAGTGATGTTTGGTATATATATATATATATATATATATATATATATATATATATATATATATATATATATATATATATATATATATATATATATATATATATATATGTCAGACTCCAATCCAGGCTCTCATATATGCTTTGGAGATGGCTACAAATAGACTTATTTGGTTTTTTGTTCTTTTTCCTAGATTTAGTCTTCATATAGATGTCATCTTTGATTGTTTTTTTTCAGATTGGAATTCAGCCCTGATGATTGTGATTGATGGTGAGACTGATGAGCATTTAGAAATGCTTGAGGGCGGAGTAATGCGACAGTTGTTGGATGAAAAGTGGAAAACATTTGCAAGGGTAATAAACCACATATTTATTATTGCATTAGCAGTAACTGCATTAGCTTTGCCTCTTTGCAGTTGTGGGTTAAATCCTTAGTTCTGGCATGAGCTGTTTAGCTCATCGAAGGAAGTTTTAATCCTCCTGGACCTCCAGCTTCTTTTACCATGAAGGTTACTTCAGAACATCTAGAACAGGCATGTGCAACCTAAAGCCCGCTGACTGGGTTCAGCCTGTGACCTGGTTTTATTTAGTACATTATAGGGTGTGGCTTTAAGAATCACTTATCCAGCTCATGCTCTGGTGTAAGTTGCTAATGCTTGATGTCGACCATTGAGAGTAATTTCAGTCGTTCCCACATCAAAAGTTTTATACATGTCATGAGAAACAATTTCTCAGGTGAGGTTACCATTACAGAAGGGTAATAATATAAGAGAAAGGCACCACATTAAACATCAGATTTACTTTGAATCATATTTTGAACACAAGTTGTTTTTTTTTCAGCGGCGGTTTTTTGAGAGGTTGGTTATAGCCCTCATTCATCTTGCATTGATAAGTGTGGTTGTGTATCTGAGAAAATCAAAGGATCTACTTGTCTACACACAAGCAGAAGATGCTGTGAGTATTTCTCATTACACTTGGACAGTTATTTTCTTTACTTAGCATAATTAGATATAGCATAAATAATTACATGGTTTGGCAGTGACATGGTATGGAACAATACTAATTCAGTAGCAAGTTTACAGGTTTGGAGAGTAAATTTTCTGCTGATTCAGTAACACTCATTACATAGTCTCCATGCAACAAATTTTACCATTGATAGAAACAAGAAATTGTTCAGAAACAGGATTATATGTGAAGAAACATCACTGTCCTAAATGTTGGAAAATTTTATTTCATGGATTATAAGATTTTTTTTAGAGGAACATCTTGATAATTCACTGGAGCGAAATATGATAAATAATTTTTCACTGCCCGATCATGATAATGTCATGGCCAAGAAATGTCGAAACTAATTAAAGACACTTATATGATGTCTGCAGTAAGGCAGTTTATAGTCATGTCTAGCACTGGGGCATCATGCCGCAGACATGTAGCATGATGTCCCACCCAGTCAGTGTCATGACACCAGGCCGACCAGTCCTAACACTAACCTCTTAATGCTGAGCTCCAAGCAAGCAGCTGTAAGTACCATTTTTGTAAGTCTTTGGTATGACTCAGCCAGGGATCAAACCCATGACCTCCTGCTTCCACAGCGGACACTCTAACCACACGGCCACCGGAGTAGTCAGTTAAAGAGCTCATATCATAGTCAATTAATCATTACCAAAAACAAGCTTGATTTTATATTTCAGAATTATGCATCTAATTTATGCACTTTTATGAGTGTTACCAATGTTTTATGGTGCATTGCTACAAAATTTAGCATTCTCAAAGACAAGTAGTTTCAGAAAAATGCAAGTGTTAAATTGAAGCCATACTCTTTGGAATTATTGAGGTTTAATGCTTTGAAGAATCTCTGTGATTTCCTTAATTACGAAATGTAAACATGTTCGTAAATCATCCTTATGTAAAGATAACAACTTGTACTAGCTAACATAAATGACACAAAAGATGATGAATGTATATCGGTTGGTTTTGATGGTACTTTCAGACTATCATTGTCTATATCATTGTTTACCAACCTGTGGGCCACAGGTCCCCAACGAACCATGGGTTGTTTCTGGGGAGCCTAAAATTACACCTATTAGTATGTTGGGGTCTGCACAAAATATTCTGTAGTTAGGAAGTTGTCTTCATACAAGAAAAGATTTGGAAGTACTAGTGTATGTCATGGAAATGAGAAACTAATGACAAAATCTAGATATTGCTTGAAGTGATAATATTTTAATATGTAGACATGTTACTTCAGCTGATGATAAGAATTACATTACATTCAATTAATGATCCAGTGATATGCCAAGTGCAAATGATGAGGTTAAGATAATGAGGTTATTGCCTTTTTACCACTGTACAACTAGTGTTTTTTTTTTGTTTTTTTTTTTCAGGTACGGTTCACTGCTGAAATACTTGTCTGTCTCTTTTGTATTGGGATATTAGTCATGGAGGTGGTGGAAATTGGCTCTCAGGGATTTATTGGATTTCTTAAAAATTGTGTAAGTAGGACTAGTTGAATACAATATTTATTGCAATTAATAAAATAACATCTCTATTTAATAATCAATAAGGTTTGGTCTAAGAATTATTATGAAATGTCTTGGTCATTTAATCTTGGCAACTATATTATTCAAATAGGCGAGAGTTCATATGAAAAAGGATGCAAACTTATATTATAAAAGAATATTGATTACTCCATATAAGCTGTTCCTATAATTTATTATTTGGTTTCCACTTCATACATGTACTTGCTATAATTGATATTGCAGTCAAATTGACCACAGGCTACTTGTTACTATAATTATATTGATTATTTAGCGTCCAGTTTGTAATACTGATGCTCTATCGCTCATCCTGAACAGACAGACCATGAGTGATCTTTCATAGGTATTGATCCTAGTGGATGACTCTTTTGGGACACTTATAACTTCAAAAAGCAGGAGACTCAATACATTATATATATATATTGTTAACCAGTCTGACAAAATCAGTCTGGTTGTCATTCCTTGAGTGCACGTCAGGACACTCAATACATTTGTATATATATTGTTGACCAGTCTGACAAAATCAGTGAGGTTGTCATTCCTTGAGTGCACGTCAGGACACTCAATACATTATGTATATATATATTGTTGACCAGTCGGACAAAATCAGTCTGGTTGTCATTCCTTGAGTGCATGTCAGACTTGCATATTATGGACAGAAGTCAAGGGGCAGCAATTGTTTTGGCATTAAGGGGAAAGTGCAGAAGCATGGCAGCTTGCAGACAATGGTTCAAAACTATATAATTTCCTGGGGAGTGAGGTTGAGAGCAACAGCAGCTTTTTTACAGTCTCACATTGAATTGTGGACTGACTACTGTATGGATCAATGTCACATACTCCATCTCAACCTCAGGAACCGGACGTCATGCCCGCCGAAATGGTCATGTCCCTTCACAACCAGGCTCAGCAGTATAACTCAGATTGCAATGGGTCATGTCCACAATTGATCATACGGTATCAACCACCAGAAAATGAAATGTCCAGTTCCTCAAGTTAAATAATGCTGCTTAGGTACTTCCTGCACAGAATGCCCATTTTACCCAAGAACACACTAACTAGTTATACAGTTATAGACTAACCCATATAGTGCTTCTAAGCACTTCCTGTGGACAATGCCCAGTCTATACAGCCAGACACTTTGGGCATATGATGTCTCTCTTGGTGCTTAAGTTTCCAAGAGATGTATCTTCACTTGCCCTCAAGCCTCAAAGTGAGCCTATGTTTAGTGACATCTTGGAAGTAATGGGATCTATTTCATAACGTGCTGCAAGTGTAGGGAGTCGCCATTCTTGACTTTTTTCCAGATATTTTGCAGGTAGCACAAGAGACATAAGCTTCTATATCTCAATTCAAAACCGACAAAAATTGGCCCTCTAGTTTGTCTTTGTTAGATCTTGTATGATGAGTGAAATTCTGCCTTCCCGGCTTGGACTGAAGAAGTTCTCTGCCCATACTCATCAGAGTTCTGTCTTCCTCTCTCCTGTACATCACAACAGGTGATCATTATTTATGGAAGAAAATCTACTTTCAATTACTTCCACAATCTGACAAGTTACTAATATTTTGGGACTGCTTACATCATCTATTACAAGTTTACAGAAGATTTTTTCTTGCAGCATGTAGATCCCATGAGTTGATTTGTAACATCATGACCATGTAATAACATTGCATCAAATATTTATGGTGAACTTCAGTAGGTCAAACACAACTTACTATTTCCAACCCTGAATCTCTCATGGAATACCTCTGAGTTGTAAATGGTACTCTTCATAAGGCCAATATCTGTAATAGCAGATATGAACTAACAACAGGTGGAACGAGGTGCAATGCCTTCTACCTCCACCTTTCTTAAAGACAATGTTAGGCTGAGTAGGTTACGCTTGCGACCTTCATCTTCTCTTCTCTGTTGATCAGGTTGATGGAATTCCAAACAAGTCACTGAAGATGCTTTCTTTCTATCCCATAAGCTGCAGCAGAGCCAACCAACAAAAAGGTAACAGGGATGTCCTTAGAGCACATGCCACTTGGAAGCATTGCTACCAAATTTACAGCTGTAAAAAAACGCAGTTCTCCCGAACTAATTGGAAGAATCAAAGGGAGGTCGATCGTTTTTTTGCCAGCATTCCACATGACCTTCCCCATCTCAAATGACATAACATCCATAACCTCTGGATCCCAGTAGGTATAAGGCTCCAATTTGTTGTTGCTAAATGGGAAAGATTTACAATGATGACATGTGGATCAGATAAATGGTTTTCTGGGGACTTAGTATTATACCTAAATGGTTTTCTGGGGACTTGGTATTACACCTAAATGGTTTTCTGGGGACTTGGTTATACAGCTACGTAGCCTTTGCACAGAGTTCTTTCAGATACAAAGCAGCACTTAACACTTGGTCTTTAGCTTAAACACATTCAGTCATCCAACATTATGGTTTTGGGTTTGCAATTGCATGCATCAATGCCGTTCACTGTGAAGCCTGTTTAATCAGTGTGAACTTGCAAGAGGTGCAACTTTATGTCCCTACTCACATACCTTGTAAAGTTCTCCGATTTGCATACTACTGGCTACAAAGCAATAGGCTAGTTATTTTGAAACATGGCATGATTTCATCTGTTATTCTCCTATTTCATTCTCAATCTCCTTGTTAACACCTCTTACTTATTAGGTATTATGATTGGGTAAAATATTTTGAAGAAGAAACTAATTTTTTTCCTGAAAATGTTCGATAATATTTTTCCAATTATAATACATATCACCCTCTCAGCCACCAACAGTTTCATCTGTATAGAGAGCATGCCTTCTACTCCAATATTAGCTGATGATTTCATGTGATTTTGACACCAATCCTGTTATAAAGGAGAGATTTTTTAGGTGGTTGTTATTTTAAGGTCTTATGATTGGGTAAGTATTATCAAACAAAAATCATCAAATAGCTGTTTGATCAAGTTAATAAAATACAATTTCTGTTTTACATAAATATTTTTC